>CM020035.1:26642524-27197564 GCA_009769605.1 Bucorvus abyssinicus | reverse complement strand
ATGTTTCACTCATACTGCAAATTTGCCTTAAGTCCTCCTGTTACTTCCAATAAACACTGGCATGATCTAGTCTGAAAGCTGTGCTGCAGATCCTGTGGGTTAGGCCAGCTCTGCCTGCAGCAGCTTACAGCCGACAGAGGTGGGGAGACACTCAAGCTAAAGAAACGAGGAAAGAATCCTAAACTTGGGCTCTTCGGCTGGGGTAAAAACCACTACTGAACAATTTGTGTTGGCCCGATGTACTCAGGTGAGCATCTCCTCTGTGCACGCAGCCCGGCTGAGGAAGAAAAGGGGATGTTACTCAGAGAAAAAGCACAGGATTTTCTTTCTCACCCTCCCCAGATCTGCCAGGTTATGGCTGCTCAGCACGGCAGCCACTTGGGCTCTTGTAGCTTTTTCTCTGCACCTGAAAACTCAAAATACAAATGGCAGCAATGGTCTAAATACATCCTTGTGGCTCACACCACAGGAACGTGCCGGCACTTCTCCACCAGAAAGATTTCCTGTGTTTAAACTGCTTGAAGCTTTCCTGGGGGTGTCGTTTAATGGTGACAGCATATCTGCAGTTCCTGCGCACAGTTCAGGGGAGTGCTGAATAGCATGCTACTCTTCTGAGTATTTAAAAAAAAAAACCCATACAAACCCACAAAACCTTCAAAACAGTTTCCCAAACAGTTGGAAGCCTATGGCTTTAGCAGAACACATGCATCAATCCCAAAACATAATGGTAACACTGAGGCTGATTAACAGAAGACTGTATTTAGAGAGTGAAATGAAAGTGCTCTGATTTTTATAGCACTGAAGAATACAGGGGAAAAAAATTATGGCTATTGAAAGCTGTGAGAGATCAGCACTCCTGAAAAAGCAGCCTGTTTATTGCTGTTTGGGTTATTACATTAATATTCATCCTTAAGGCCTGCCTATAGATGAATCGTGCATGTTAGAAGTGCTCTCACCCAGCAGCAAGTTTCTGCACCAGAAGCGGGTCCGCATGCTGAGCGGGTGGCACGGCACCCCACACAGCCGCCGAGGGGAAACGGCCATACGCTCAGGCCATAAAACCACCACATTGCTTCCAAAGAGCTCTGCATTACCTCAATAAAAAAGCGTGCTATTTATCTGCTGCCAGAATTGTCAGGCAGGTAGAAGGCTGCAACGTTAAGACCAGTGGCCCACGTTGTCAGAGGTACAAGCATACGTCAGTGTCTGCCAGGGCTCTGCTTCACAGCTCAGACAACAGCCAGCAGCCTCGTTAGCAGCGCCGCATCCTGCACCCACCTTTCCAAAAGTACGACTGAAAGTACAATTGATTGCTAGCGGCCAAATCCCACCACTCAGGGAAGTCGCAGGAAGCAGCAAAATGGAAACACATGCTTGGCTTTAGGATACATTAATATGATGACACCTTGGCTTTTCTGAAAATTTAAAGGTTTGGTAATTCTGTATTCCGCTTTTGCTTGTCTCGGTTGCTTTAGGTATCAGTGAATAACAGTTGTAAACTGTGCAATTGCATTACAAGTCATTGATTAGTATTTGATAAAATATTCATCAAAGAAAAGCAGTAAAACAGCAGAGCTTCACAAATATTTTCCCTGAAAAGCCTTGAAAACAAAGGCAAAACCAGAATTATTAATTAACAAGAACAGAATTCTTTAGAGAATAGAAACCAAGCTTTTGTTCTGAAATCCTATTTGTTCTGTGTCCTATAAACTCAGATTTTAAGAGGAATGTTTTCACAGAAAACTTGAAGTGAATTGTGGTTTAACTTATGAGGCATAAAAATTAATAGACTTCTTTTTACAAGCACTTTGCATGCTCAGTCACAAGAATTTTTATATCATCTTATTGCAGAAATTGAAACAATTAAGTGAAGTGGTGCCACATCTGAACACTCACTACGGCTCACTGAGGACAGGGCTGTGGCAGCAGAACTCCTCACAGTCTGACCTTGCATTTGGAACCAGGCACAGCTTTCACCAAAGGTAAAGGTGGCTTTACCTCCCCACTGTGACCATTAATGGAGCAGCTCCACCAGCCGGTGAGAGGCACTGGCTGAGGAACCACCATCATCAGGATGCGTTGCACCTTTTGGGATAGGAGGTTGCAATAAACAGGGCAGGATGCAACCTCTAATTATATAAACTCTAATAATTGAGCCGTTAGGTCCCCATGAAGCTGTGAACTATTCCTATTACCAGTATCATGCCCAAGTGACAGAGGATAGAGAGTGAGCTTGCACCCAGGCCCTGCTCTGCAGGCAGAGCTTTTATATAATCGGTTGTTCAGGGAAATCCAACTGCAGACAGCTGTGCCGACGCTGAGGGCGAAGGATGCTGCTGATGCCTCTGCTCCGCACAGCCAGCGCCATCCCAAAGGCTGCCCGTGGTCTCGGGAGTGAGCAGGGAGGCTCCGAGCACCTGCGGCAGGCAGCACGGGGGCTGTCAAAGGGGACTGGGGAGCCGAGCCCTTTGTGAGTCTCCTGCCCCATTGGAGAGGACGATTCCTTGCTCTGAGATCTGTGACTCAGAAAGGCAGTGAACTCTATGGGAACAATGATTCAGGATAGAAGTGTTACTCGGTGGCTTGTTATCACACTGGTGAGTTCTGCCGGCGCAGGCAGGAAGGGAAGAATACCCAGAGGCGTTCAATCCTCCTCACAAGCCCCCACAAGAGCAGACAGCCGCTGCCGCCAGCAGGGACATACCTTGCGACCTGGCTGCGGCTCCTCCAGATGCTCCTGGACAGGGCTGGCACAGAAAGTACGTGTCCAGCCACTGCGGTTATCGATTCCAAGACTGCGAACAGTACAGTTCTCTTTGAGTAACAGAGATCTTGGCAGGCGAGAGAGGCAGCTCCAGCATGCTTTTTTTATACATACATATTTTGGGCTCCCACTGAGAGTTATTAGTTATTAAAAAGCAATCAAAGGAGCCTGGTTTTGGAGTACATTTGTCAGCCATATGGTATCAATTGAGCTCCAGTCTCCTGACTGCAAGGAACTGACATTACCTCATACGCAAGCAGAATTAAATTCCTTCTCCCTCTCCCCCTCTTTGAAGTTGGTAATGCCAAATATTTCCCATATTCCCAAGGAAAATGTTAGAGTGATCCTGAAAATGTGGATGCCTTCAATTTGTGATTAATAGAGTACATAGCAGATGCTTTTGCTGAAGCATGCAGCAGCGAAGGACTCGCTTGGCCTTACAGTGCTCAGTAACCTGGGTATCAGTCCACTGAACACAGCAGTTTGCCACCAACAGCAAATCTGCCTCTTCTCAATGCTTTGCAAAGCCAAACGCTGCAAGCACTCGCTCCCATGCTGTGGGCTGAGGCACCTGTCAGCAGCTTATGTATGGAAGCTGACCACAGAGGTGGACCAGAGGCCATAAATAGGACACTGAGCAGGTAAAATGTAGCCACAGCTTTACAACAACGAATAAAATTAATATCATCTACTAGCTCCTACAGAGCTATGACATGAGTTTAAAGTTTCCACCCTCTCACACTGGAGAGGAATTCTTATCTCAAACACCATACCTGACATCAACTGGAAACACTAAAGGAGGAGTTAAGACATGTACTGACAATATAATGTTATTTTAACATATTTCTAGGTCTCCCAAATAAACCTCATTTAGATTTCATTGCAGATCTGTGTGTTTTCCTAACAGGTGTGGCCTAGAAACGCTTCTGTAAACCTGAGCATCACCACATTCCTTGCTGGTACCTCTGCAATTGTCAAATTCTCCTGTCGCAGCCAGCAATCCAGTCGAGCAAAGAGATACAAGAATCTGCACAGAACACTTGGTAGAGAAAAGAACTGCTTAAGTGATTGCCAGATTTCCTTTTTGAGGCAATTTTATCTCTTCATGGCTTGTTTTTATAAACCTTCCCCTTTTTAATACCAATGCTGCAATTTAAGACAGGAAGGATACTTTTGTCAGTCACAGTGGCAGAGGTTTTGTATCTATAGTGCTATGCAAAATACATGCATTTTAACTGTTCTATCAGAGTGCAAAATCACAAAAAAATGCCAAATCAGTTGAAACTAATGTATTCCAGATTAACAGCTCTCTTGCCAGTTAGTGAAAAAATACCCATTTTCAACTGCAATGGATTGCAATATTTTTGTCATAGCGATGTCAAACATACAGATAGCTTTATGACTGAGAAAACTACCATTACAAAAACTCCTGTAAAATATTCCAGTTCAAAACATGGCTATTCAAGGTTATAAACTGTGGTTTTAAGAGCAGACTTGTTAAAAGCAACAAAGCACTGTGGAATTTTTTTGTAGCTATATAAAGCAGCTGTACTCTACACATAAACCTGTGTACCTGACATGCCCTGTAATGAGATTTTGTACAAATGTACATTTTAGATGTTTTTTTACATGTACTATGCATGTCTATTTATATAAAATGAATACTTGTTGGAAATTACTTAGCTTCTGCTTTACAGTTCAGTTTCAGCACCTTCATTACTTTGTGTTGTTGTTTCTACGACTTGAAATGATTTATTGCCAAGGTAGGACACAGTAGGGGAACTCCTACCAAATTTTAGACAGATTTACCACACCATAGACAAGACTTACCTAGAAGTCACATATTCATTACTCCCACAAGCTAGGACCAGGGCTCAAGTATTGCATTTGGGATTTGTATTTTAGGTGTACCTGAGTTTGGTAAAAAGATTTTGTTTCATAGCCATAAAGACAAGACTGATTTGCAAATCCTACCTTTCTAAGGTTTATGGATGGAAGGATTTTCACCTCGCTTCAAGTTCAGTTCAAGGGCTGAAGTAATAGTTATGGCTTTGATAAAGTTTCACGCAACTGAATGAAAGCCAAAGATGATACATTCCTAGCTGAAAGGATCCAGCTGAGCCCAGACAAAGCAGGGGTCCGGCTGATCTTACCTTCTCCTGTAAGACCTTCCGCTTTAAAAAGTCTTTACCATCATAACGCATAGGACAATGCTAACCTCCACCTTCTCCACAACACATTCTCAGGAGCAGCTCATACCATCCTCAGAACTGGGCACGACCCAAGGCTCCACGATCTCGGCTGTAGTTACTGGTGCGTCGAATGCTAGCACCCTGGACTACACCACCATGGAGGATAAAATGCTCCCCATTTCCCACTGTCACAGATATTTTAAGGAGGAGTTTTCTCCTGAGGCACAGCAGTAATGCTTAAACAACGTTTATGTCATGCAGTGCCCAAGGAAGGCGTGAAAAGAATAGTCCCATTGCGGTGTGACCCACAGCTAAGACCAACGGTCTCTTGGCCACACTTCCATGATCAAAATAGAGAGCCCAGACCTCAGGTGGGACAGCAGGTGTAGTGTACAGGAGCAGCGCAGCGAAAGAAAATCTCTGCGAGGAGTTGGTTTATTTGATAGCAAACATCATCCTGAGAGGGCGAAAAGACACAGCAGTTGCAGAGGCTGCTGATAGCTGCGCTTGAACAAGAAAACTTTTCATGCAACTCAGATTGAGTGGTTGGTTCCTATTACAGATAGTACAGAGCAGAGCTTAGACACCTATAGGAAGGAAATTAGTGATAATAGGCTAAGTTTTCAGTTTGGGACAGACAGAAGCGCAAGGGCACATACTCAGCTGCATAAATAATAGCAGAAGATGAAAGAATAAGGTGATTTTACCGATTATCACTGTATCAAAGAATTGCGCACAGGAGAGCAAACAGATTTTAAACAGCTTTAAAGATTTACTACTGATTTTAAAAAGTTGCACAGCGTGTGTATAACCTAATAACTCATTGCCACATATTACCATTGCATCCAATAGCTTAGTAGGGTTTACATACAAATTAGGCATTTCCACAGAAAAGAGAACATCAGATGTTTCTGAATGAGGTAAACAGGTTTAAAAAGATGCAAATGCATATTTCAGGGCAGACTCATAAGACCGGCAAAAAAAGTCCTCCAGTGGGCAGGTGCAGCATTACAGGTCCATCATCTGTGGCCTGGATCCAGCACAAGCCACTTTCAAAGACCTGATGGACAAAGCAGACTGCTGCTCTGCCTGGTATGGTAATTCCTGGTTACTGAGGGCACTCATATCCCATTCTACTATGTCTTCTTACATTTACATCTGAGAAGAAAATAGTATTTGCTATCCCTGAAGCGCACACAAGAATTTTTGTCTGCTTACCCACATAAACGTAAAATTGCAAAATTTGCCTTGATTTTTCTACTAGCATTATTCTGCCTGTGCCCGGGGCCTCTGAGCTGCTTCCAGACAGGAATTCCTGATTCTCTGGAGTGAGCTGATGGCGAAGCACAGCGCACTGAGCCTTGAAGCCGTAGTTAATCCATAAACAATTCGGCAAATTGCTACCACTATCCCAACATTTCTAAAGGCACTAATCTGCAGCCCAGCATTATTATTACCTCATCTTTGATAACATCCAAAATCCAGCACCCTGAGGCCTATTTATTCACCCTTTTCCAGTGAGGCCCATGGGCTATCAACCCAAGCACTGAAAACGAGAAGTGGGACTAACCTAATAAAACCCTTCTTCTGACCTTCTTAGCAAATGTCCTTTGATACTGGTACTGCAAGCATCCCATGCAAAGATGTTTTGAGAAGCAAGCAGGGATAGAGAGCTGCAAGGCGCCTTTAACTCTGTCCCTCCCCAGCCCCACTGGTCCAGCTGACTGCAACCTCAGCCAGGGCTCATCTCTCCATCATCTCCTCCTCGTCACTGATGGTGTCCAGCTTGCTCTCGGCAAGGCAGTGTGGCAGCAGCAGGGAGGATTACTGAGTGCTGACGGTTCGAGGACAACAGCATTGCCAAGACAAGGGCAGGAGCCAGCTCAGTGTTGTTTTGCCTTTGGCTGTTGCAAATGCTGCTGGAACGTGCCCGGACACCAGGTCCACCACTCAGGGAAGCAAGGGTGCAAAGGGGAGATGGGAGACAGAAAGCAGTATCTATTTTTGGATGTTGAAAAACCCAAACCCACTGATGTTGGGAAAGAAAAATTCTTGATTTGAGGTTTGCAATCACATTTTTAAAACTGGCATGAAGCTTGCTCTTTGCCCCACTGGATTGGATAATCCAACGCCAGCTGAAATCACTTGCCAGTGGCTTGTGCTTTCATGAAAGTCAATTCTATACATAAAAACTCACAGTGCAAAATTACCCAATAAATCTATTTGTAATAAGTACGTTTCTATAAAATGTTGAGCAAATCAGCCCTTATATTTTTAGGAGCATTTAAAAAGTTTATTACAAAAATTTATGATGTGTTAAACGTAAAATACCCAAATTAAATTCCCAATTATTGTACCTATGCATTCTGTTTTATTTTTTGCTTAACTAATGCCAGATGGTATAGCTATTCATTTTTATGTTGAATTTTTGATTGCATTTATTCAGTTATTTCATGTTGGTGGTGAACTAATGATAGAACCTGGTTAAGCTTTAGAATTACTGACAGAGACTGCGCAGTCATGACTGTCAGTCATGGCTGGCAACATGCACTGGGACTTTTTTTAAAAAAAGGCTACAATGACCAAACAAATGGGACTGAACAGTTCTGTCTGCTAGGACCTATGTTGAATCAAAAGCAGATTTCCATTTTGGAGCCAAATCTTTCTTGAAACCAGGTTTTCAGAGATGAAAACATTACATCACTTCGAGGGGAAAAAATACAGTAAGAAATTTTCAAGCAAATAAGCCTTATAGTTGGCCAAGCATATGGCTGCTGACAATTAATTTTATTTATGCATTTATGGAACATCTCTTACATTTTTATATCAAGTGTAATTACCTCCTCCCGCCACGCCCTGTGCCTCCACTGTATTAAACTACTGAAATAGGAAGTTATATTCTTATTCTTCTGATTTGAAAACTGATTTCCCTGTTTCTCTAAACATTGTAACAGGCATTTATTTTCTGGTGAGCTTAATGATGAGCTCTGCCAGCCATACAAATCATACAAAAATAATTCATTGCGAAGATATGCCCCTTTCAGAGACTACTACATTTACTCTTTGTAGCAGCAAGGAGCTGAAAAATCCAGGCACAAAAATCATGTTTTCCAGCTATGCTTTTTGCTGTATCTATGGTCTCTTTGGTAAAACCAAAGGAATGCACTTCTGTGTAATGGGGCATAGTTTAAATGGCACAGTAACCATCATGCCATAAAATTTAGAGTGGGGCTGCTTGATTACAAAAGCATGTCCTCACTCCAGCCTTTGCACAATGCAGCTGTTTAAATCACTGGGAATTTAAAATTGGAGTCACTTGAGAACTAAAATCGCTTGTGATGGCAAAATGGTAGAAGATACTAAGTCCAGGTTGCCAATTTCAGAGCAATTTCTAGAAGTCTAAGAATTTACCGATAAAATGATGGGATGTAGAACACACAGCACTCGTTAGGCTCATTTTCTTTTGCTTGCATCATGAGATTTCCTATCTTGGCACTTCACTGTGGGAATCCTTGAATTTAGAAACAGGTACCAACAAATGAGAATGGGGTCGGTTTTCTCCTGAGATACGCTCTCTGCTACCACACATTCATCCATTACTGCGTTGGACAAAACCTTGCAATCTCTACTTGGTTTAAAAATGTTCATGATGTGACAATTCTGTGTAAATTTTCAAGTAGGTAGTGACATGCTAATGCAACGATCATCCTCCTCTTCCTTTTCGGTGATGTGCCACCATACTGCACACGAGAAACCACCGGCCAGACAAGGGGGTGGTACAGCAGACACCAAGGTCAGGTTTTTCCATGAGTCTCCCACCTATTTTTTTATGCTCACATTTATCTGTACCATGGCTTAGTTTTGATTGTGGAGCCACCTCTGATCACATCATCTCTGGCAGGCGGACAGGGAACTGGCCTCCCCCACCACGTTGCTCCTTGCTGGGAGCATGCAGCAGAAAGACCTGGCCAGCTGACACGTCATCACACACTACAAGTTATGACAACTGCATTGTTATAATAAACTACCGGGTCTTTTTTCTTGTATTTTTCATCCTCCTCCACAGAAGCACCCCAACCATGTAAGCTGTCAAGGATGCCCAGGATGACAGATACTGTCCCTCAATAGAACTCGATAAAAGCAGGTTTAACAACAACATGCTTTTGCTGGATTTCCGAACTATAAATACTAAATAGACCTAAATCTTTTCCTCAAGGTAATTCCCAGATTTCTAAAATACAGCTGAGACTCTTCCACCCAAATATTACACACTGAAAACACACTCAATACATACTAAGTTTTACCAGAAATACATAATGATGTGCATAAAAATGCTGTGACTGTCAGCACAGAGCTAATGTCTAACCATTGCCTCCTCAGGGTGACATCTCAGAGACCAGGACTCCTGTCGAAGCATCAGTTACCTCCCGTGCAGGGAGGTTTCGGCAGGGCAAAAGCCGGTGCAGAATCTGTCCTCCATCACTCCCCAAAACAACTCACGCCGTTTCCACAGAAGAGGCAGTTTAAGATTACCAGACACGATTACAAGTCTGCTTCTTCTGTTTTTCCTATACTGTTTAACCCTCATCCCTGTTGCCAACAAAATGTCAGTAAATTCAATGGCTTCCAAAAGCCTGCGATATCTGCATGACACCTGCGGCAGCACAAGGACAAGGAACGGCCCTTGCAGAGCAGTCCTCCTTCCTTACAACTTCAAAACTGTTTAATTAGGAAATTAGTGGAAAGCCATTGCAGAACCAAAGCATCACAGGGAAATAAGAGTACAACATTTTTCCCTTGTCAGCTGTTAACTGGCTGTAGGTTTTTCCACGTTTGCAGCTATTGTTTCTCTCATTTTTATTTAATCTTGGTGTATATCAGTTCAGACCGTTTTGATTTCCACCTGCACGGAAGTTACACACACCTTGCATAGTCTGACATCACTTAATCTACAAGATTAGAGTTAATGCTCTGTTTTACCTAATTAGCTCCACTGGACTGATCACAGTTAATTCTCTCTCCGCCTAAGATGCATGCAGCTGCTCATCTAAAGCATACAAATTATCTCATAACCTAGTTATGCTGCTGACACGAGGTCATGAAAAACGTGCCAACAAAACAGAATCCCCAGCGCTCCAGCAGACAACAACGAACCTCATATTTCACTATAACTTGGCAATTAAGTCGAAAGAAATACCTCGGGAGAGGAGTTGATCTCCAGGATTTCAAGCAGAACAAACCGCTGCTGATGAATTAGCTGAGACCCACTGCAGTGTGCAGGCAAAATAGGAACTGCGCCGAAACTCTTTGTTCTTAATGCTTCTAACGGCATAAATTAGGATTTCTGTAAGTAAGGCACAGGGAATGTGGCAACCTGCTGCACAAGACCGTGCTGTTGGAGAAAAGCTCAGCACAGGTCAGCATTGGTGCATCCTGCAAACAGATGAAGTGCCATCAGCCTGCCAGGCACCCTGGCCCGTGGCTCCACTGAGCTGCAAGAGCACCCCACAGCCAGTGATGCCGGTGCTGTTTCGGTCCCACGTGCCTTCCCGTATGCCCACTGGTGGCAGCTGTCCCAGAGACACATGCGCCAACTGGGACCACCAGTCCTGTCCCACACCACCATCCTGACGTCAAGACTTTAAATGACCTGGGGGAGCAGATGTAGTTCCCCTGCTGCATGCACACCAGAGACCCGTAACGAATCAATTAGTAAACGCTGGGCAGTTATTGTTGGTCATCCTTCTGCAAACTACAGGAAGGAGGCTGTGGCCTTTCCCCCGTTTTCTGACAGGTCACACATTTAATCAGAGCACGCTACCTGCAGAAGACGCTGCGACGGCCCAGAGAGCAGAGCAGGGTTCATGGGAAGTGACAGCGACGTCCCCATGGGGACGCCGAGGACAGGCGGAACTGGACGGCCGAGCTGTGACAGAGGAGCGGGTGCAGGGATTACGCAGGTCCTCTCACAGCAGACCTGACTTCGGCTTGTCCTGGGCCATTCCTTCGCTACTGAACAGCGAAAACTATTAGGAACAGGGAAGGAAGAGACGCGAATGCCTCTTCTCTGGTGGCCAGAGTTGACTCAAAAAACCACAAAGAAGTCCACCTGGAAACCCCGAGAGAATCAGGTCCCAAACCATTTAGGGGAGCCTGGCTAGATGCGAAGCGCAGTCTATCAGTCAGGCACAGTTTCAGATTTCACCTGTTTCTGCATTGGAATAGGCCTGGCATCTTTCATGGATATAAAAATACCCCACAGTTGACTATATCATCATTTAACCTCAGTTTTGCTTTCTAGAGGAGTTTCCTTTGAAGTTCCTCTGTGTACTTCATTATTGTCTTGGGATCTGGAAACGCTGTTGTTACTTGAAACCACCAAATCTGGAACCCGTTAAAGATGACACTGAGCCCAGGAGCACCAGCATGGTGCTAAGCACTCACCTACAACTACTTAACCCAACGGTGCAAGAAAGCCTTGATTAATTATATCCCCAGTAATTATGTCTAAAACTATTTCTACTATCTCTAAATGAGAGGTAACTAATTTGAGATAGCAATAACTTACATTTTCACATACACACGATCCCTTTGAAAAATTATGTGCTTTCCAAGACTGAAATCCACTCCTGTCCTTCGTTCTCAGAAAATCTACACCACCCATGGAAAAAAATACCAGCCGCATTATACATTATTCATAGGATTATAATGTTTCCTCTCTCTTTCCAAGAGCAATAACATTTACAGGAAAATAACAGAGAATGTAACACACAACACAAATCAAAGCACAATAGATAAAAGTCATCAGTATTATATTCACACTCTGATGGTGGAAGGTGGGAAAGGAGAGCGATGCTCCAGTCTGCACAGTAATAGCCCCCTCATGAAGGTACGCCGGGATTCTGTTCCACGTGACGTGCACAGTAATTAAAAGGCACTCCTTTGCCATCAGAGCTGGGCTACTTCTAATGGCATGTTTTCAACAGGTGTTTTCACCTCGCCAATATAAGTGCACAAACAAGTCACTGTGCTAATACATGAGCAGCTTTCTCCCGGTAAGAAAACCTTAACAGCCCTTTCACATACACCTTCCACCAAGGACTTTAAAAAACCCAAACCAAACATCCCCCAGACACCCCTTCCACCTTTCCACCAATAACTGGAATTCACACCTACTGCCTACACGACCTATTGCTAAAATGTTCCTGTGCCAGGCTCGGGCTTCATCTCCTTAGTCTGCCAGCACAGCATTAGGATTATCTTCAAACAGTACCAGGACCTGCTCAGTAGACAGAGATTGTTACCCCAAGTATTTTCAATGCTTCCTCAGTTGTGCATTAGAAACCTACTTTCTCAATTCAGTGTTTTCTGAACAGAGTTTGCAGCAACCCATGCCCCTTGCTGAGACACACGATTTGAAGCTCCTCTCTCTTTCAAGGGGGTACATCAGGTATGTAACTATTTGAAATCAACCAACTAATGGAAAAGGAGAACGGACAGAGATGATGCCACCCAAGCAGCCCACCGAGCACCCTGCCACAGGCACGTCCCACCAGAACACAACAACTCACTGCTGCTACACACGCTGCGTGAAGTCCTGGCAGGAGTCCAACCTGCACAAACCCAACTACCTCCAGATGCTGTCCGTACCAGAGTGTCCCTAACTCCATCGCTGCTGTGGAAGCTGCGCACATCCCATTTATTCATTCTGGAGAAGACTTTCCTATCACTTAGCTGTACTGGGGATCCCAGCTGAACTGATTGCAGAAAGCCCTCCAACAGCTCATCCTCCCTCCTCAGTCTTCGCTGAGCTGTTTGGATTGGGGAAGCACTTTGAAGAACGATGAATGATCCAGGTTTTCACATCTCCATTTCATGCTCAGACAGCAAAAACCTCAGCCTGGCCATCTCTGTTATCCCACAGACACACATGTCCCTGCTGGGGCCTTGCCGTGCCCTTCCACCCCCTGCGCAGCTTGAACAACCTACAACTAATCCCATCTGCAGCACATGGTCAGCATGTGCATCGTGTCTCTGCTTCCAATGTTTTTCACAATCCTTTTCAGGGAAGGCACTGCAGAAGACAGGATAAGATTTCTACAAACATACAACTATTTTCAATGAATTTTATCTCCTTTAACAGCCCTGATCAAAATGAATTACAATCCTAGCTGAAGAAATCATCACAGCACTTACAATGAATTACTGCCATACAAGAGAGGTCTTCTCAAACTTCAAGCCTAGCCTTTGCAACTTGGCTGTGAAAATTCAAACCAAGAGCCTGACCCAATTTTCTTACCGCCTCCTGCAGCTGTCCAGTGACTCCTCTGTCCCAGCCAGCCCCTGCAGACACCGTGCCCCTGACACAGGCACAGAATCCCTGTGGCTGCAGCGACAGGGACACGAGGGTCCAGCCTGGGTTCTCACCAGGGCAGGAGAGCCGATCCCCTACTTTCCCCCTGCCTTGCTCCAGGCCAGTGTCAAGTCACGTGCTGGAGATAAAAGACCCTTGGGCAATGGGCAAGAGTAGCCAATGATGATCTACTGTACAATGAAAGGAAGGAAGCATTCTAATGGACTTTAACAAAAAAAAAAAAAGGAACTTTTAAACCCCACCCTCATGTATCTGCTTAAAATTACATTAGAAAAAAGGTATAATGAACGTCCCCATTTTCACAAAAAGGTATTTTCTGTTATTGTAAAGTCTTGGCAGACTGAACACTGGTCTACAGGATACAACCATATATTTAAGCTATCACTTTTCAATTATACACAAATTAATAAGTCACTGCCACAGGGAAAAATGAGCCCAATCATACATTATTCTTACAGCAGCTAATTGAGCATGGAGTGGGCCAGCTCTGTGGGTAAATGGTAAATAATACAGACAGTGTATCAAATTTTGCATGTAGATAGACAAGTTCATTTGCTTCCTACTAAAGAAATAGGACTTTAAGAAGTAAATAATCTATCTCAACACTAACATGCAAGATTGCCTTCACACATAGAGCTACCAATCCATACGTGCATCATACAGAAAATATTAACAAGCATTATGTTTCAAGATGTGTGCATGTGTACATGCGTATTTATTTATATGCAAATATACATGTATACAGACACACAGAGAACCTTACAAATCAAATAAAATTCACTGTGAATACATAGATACTGAAGTCTCAAAGCTTCCAAGAAGAATATAGCATCGTATGTTTGGAAAAGACCTTTAAGATCATTGAGTCCAACCATATGTATGTGAAGTTTTATAAGAGACTGATATGGAGTTGTCTCTGCATCAAAGGCTTCTGCAAATCAACGGCATGTGATTGAGGCTTGGCAAAAACTAAATGCAGTTTATGAGCAATGTCCAGCTGCTTTTTCATGTAAGAATGAAGCCACTCACTACTAGAAAGTTAGGGAGTGGAATCAGCTGAGGGGGTTTTTTGTTTGGTTGTGTTTTGGGTGTTTTTTTTAAAAAACAAAACAAAACAACAAAACATTAAGCTGCTATTAGCTGCCATTTCAGTTCAAAATATGAAAGAAATTTCTCTTTGCTTTCCTCCTTCCCCACAGGCAAGAAACCCCCCTACACATCTAAGCAGTTCTGGAGGAATCTGTGCTCACGAGTCCGGTGTGTTTCTCTCCCCAGAGTCTGGCTGCTCACGAGTAACAATCATCCACTCGCAGCTCCACAGAAGATTTGATATGAACAGGTATTCAGGCTTCAGAGCGTGAAAACTGAACAAACTTACTCTACACAGAATAACATTTAACTTTCTTTTTTCTTAAAGCAGTTAGCAAAATTATGAAAATCACCTTGATGAAGAACCAGTGATGCTGCATATTGATGTTGAGGTGTAATGACCTAAATGCTCTCTACTTTTTCTGCCGTTCTAATAACACACTTAGATATTGGACCCTTCTCTACTCTCCCCTACAAACAGAAGAGGGAAAGAAATCCTTTACGTGTTTTCCTGGCTGACGCCAAAGCAACTTGTCAACCCACAGCAGGATGCAGCGAGATCCAAAACTGGGCTCTTTGTAGTTGAAAAAGAAAGCCTTTAGCCAACTGGAAGTGAATTCTGATGGAAACTTTACGATTTTTCTTTTCCAGATTACTTGAAGGTAAAGTTTTGATGTTCATTCCCATATCTATTGGCAGCTGGTATTCAGTGATAACCGACGTGCTCACAATTTAGGAGTAAAAGCTTTTCTCCTTCATGCAAATAGCACCGCACATTTGGTATTGATAATGCAGAGTGATTTGGCCTGGATTCTAAATTATCTAAAGATCCAAACTCATGATACCTATTATTTTTCAAATCTCATGTTCTCTAAGACAAACCAGAGTTCACATTCCCTCATACTCCCTTGAATGTTTGAACACTTAGAAAATAGCTGGTTTGTATTTCAAAGGGTCTGATTTTCTAATCACAAGAACTAGAATGTTCTCCTTTATGTTTTATTTTTATCCTTCAAAATTCTCATGTAATCCACAGCCTCCAAGCACTGAGGACTTATCGCAGATGCCACAGTATCAAACACCTTTGCGAGAACTCCCCAACCGACTGTAAACCACTGCAAGGTCAGGTTGGGTTGCACAGACAGCAGCCACCGTACATAACGGTCCCTTCAGGGTCCTAATCAGCACCGAGGAACAGATTTCCAAATGTACAACTAGCAAATAGGCCAGCCCTGTGTTCTCCAAAGCATCGATTTCTCTGACACCAAGCCATGAAATACGACAGTCTAAAACCACAGCCGAGCGACCTGCATCCCCACCGCTGAGCGAGTGCACTGCGGTGCTGCTAACACCAATGCATGATACCATGCCCTGACACAGAGCATCACCGTGGACAATGATCTGCAGACAAACACCGTCAAATCACGCTCTCAGATCATTCCTGTTCTGGGTGGCACCACATGGCTGTGGGCTATGGGGGGAGTAATGCCATAGGCCAGAGCTCTTGCTGGCAGATGCTGCCAGTCTCAGATGTGACAAGGCAACAGCCAGACACCACTTCAGGGTGCAGAGCAAAAGCACACTGGAGCAATCCTACACATTTCTGTCTATGGTTTCTGCGTAATGCTCCCAAATAAAGAAAGTTAGACTGCCCTTAAAAAAACCCAACAAACAAAAAACCAGAACACCCACAAAAGTATTCTTTCCATAACCCACCCTGCAGGTGACTTAGGGAAATAGGATCTTCCCAGCAGATCCCGGCATGTTAGAGGAAAAACCATGATTGAAAATATGATGACGACAACATTTCTGTCCAGTAGTGCTCTGGCCTGGACTGCTTGGGGTCAGACTGTGTCAGTCAGAAGGCTCACATCCACCCCCACAGCAGGAACACTCCCACACCTCTAAGCATTTGCTCCGGCAGAGGAAATCCCAAACCCAGATCACTCGCCGTAGTCCTCTGCAGGTCAGGCAGGAGGCATCTCAGCTCTGGTAGCCCCCTTCACCCCCTCCCACACTCAAGCAGCCCCCAGTTACAAGCTGGGACTCGCAGCCAAGCCTCTCCCTTGTCAGGAGGGACATCTGGCCGAGGATGAAACAGGGGATTTCACATGCTGATTCACAGCAGCTTTGGTAGTGGAGTGTGGAGCATCAAAACAAGTACAGAAACTAACACATGGTTACAGCTCTGAGCAAAAGAAAATGATTTGTCAAAAGTTGAAGTGAGTTTTGCTTAATTTTGTGTTTGGTCAAGAAGATGGTTACATCCATAGCAGAACTCAGATTTTTTTTTTTTTTTTTTTTTTTTTACCAGCATATAGTCCATACATGACCCTCCACTTCCAAATGAGCACTGTGGGAAGAAAAAAAATTAATTTTTAAAGCCATATTTGAAAATACTGGATCATCCAAAGATTCAGAGAGAAAGAGTTCTGGAAGTTGCCATCCTACTGTTTTATTCCCTGTCCCACCAGCTAATATGCATCTGAGCCACTCTGCGATTCCTGTTAAGCAGAGCAAGATATTGCTCCCACTCAGCAGAGCTCATTTCGACTAGCCAGGCATGTGTTGGGGGGGTATCTCTGCCACCTCCTGCAAAGCAGAAATTATAAATCATGTCCACACGCAGCAAAGTTAAAAAAAAAAAATCCCACAACAATAATTTACCTAAATATTTAGAAGAAAATAATTTGAAAATACTAAAAGTAATTCTCATGGATACTGACATAGTACTAAATGGAAATAAATCAACATTTTCATTCCACTAAACAAAATGAACACAGAACCCACACAGGTAAAACAGTCACAGAGTCTGCATTGGAAAGACCGCTTTAACTCCCAAGCTTTAACTCAAAACATTTTTTTATTAAAGTATGAATGCATTTATGCTGGAGAATAGTTTACATACATTGTAAAGCAACAAGCACATTTTCAAGAGGTTTGGGCCCTCCTCAATATGTCTCCGTGCTCAATCTACATGCTTTAACACTGGACTCACACAGACATTCTCACATACATACATACAGAGACCCACGAAACGCAGACAGGGAGCTATCTGCTTCTGGCTAGCTTTCTTTTAAGGCTTCTGTAAGGTGCTCTAGTGCCCCTAACATTACCATAATTATGATCAAACTACTAATCTGCTCTCGGCCTTAAAAAATATCAAGTGAAGCAGGTTTTTCCTTTTGTTGGAGTTTTATTAAACCTCTGCATTTAAGAAAGGCATGACTGTCTATCTGTGAACAAGGAAAGATTTGGGAATCTGAACATGAGCTTCTCAACCAGAGAGATGTTCAAACCTGGCTCCTAAGGGACCATGTTCTTTGTCTTTACAGTAAGGCAGCCCTGGCTGTGCGACGAGGCACCACCAGCGCCACCACACCAGGGCCACCTGACCAGCAACACCGAGACTGGTAACAGGGAGTGGAGGCTACCACGCTCTATCACTCCAGACCTGAGGTTGATGCGAAGTCACAGTTTAAACGCTGACAGACCCAAGCGTCCCTCAACTCTTACCAGCAGGCCCCCTCCTGCGGAGCACGTCAGGGTTGGAAAATGCACAGATAGTGGTGCAGCCTCGCTCTGCCTCATTGCCGAGTATTTCTGCCCACCCCTTTTTGGTATCCTGCAGTATACAGTTTGAAACTGCAACTACTGGTGTTGGGTGAAAGGCGTGGCAGCAGGTACATTAAGAAAATAGGTACAATGAATAAAATAAAGGATAGCATATTATATAATGTGTACATACAAGCATCTTCTTTCATTTTTCTTTTAATCTGTGAAATGCAAATTAACTGCAGAATGCCATTAGTCTAAAAGGCTATTTATGGCTGTCTTAGCCTACATATGGTCAAAGGATTTTTGTGATGCATCATGGAGAACGATTCTTCAGGAACCATTAGGGCTTTCCAGGTCTACTTGCTCTTAAGCATCAGCCCCCAGCTAGGAATGCCAGTGGAGCAACTAATAACATTGCCTGACCAGTCTTCTAAGACAAACAGGAATGACTTGACTTCATGGAATGCACCTGAACTAAAGACATGAGAAAGAGACAGCGATGGGTGGGTAAGAGAGATGGGGTGGGAGCTTTTTTCTCACTTTTACAACAGCAGCAGATTTCAATGTAATGTAATTACTTTAATGATGCATATCTGTAGGTACCGAATTGTTCTTTTGATTTAAAAAGCTGGTCAGACAAGCGTTTGGCAGTCCTTTCATTCCCAGTTTCAATTGTTGCTTGTTCATCTATCAGCTCTCATTCCCCAGCCATTCCTGCCTTTGCTGAACCATAAATGAGTTCAGTCAGCCATCATCAGATTCAAATTCATGAGACACTTCCTCTGACGAGCTGTTCCTGTGGATCCGGCCATCGCTTTTCATGCTGTGAAAAGTCTTCTTAAAGGCCTCCATCATGGCATGGGCCAGCTTCTTGGCCTCCAGCTTGCTCTCACACTCTACAGCATGGCAGTCCATCTGGTAGGATAAGTCATCGTTGATCTCTCGATAGACCCAAGCAAAAATGTTTGGGTTGACGTTGTGGTCAGCAGTGCAGTAGGCTATACGTGCAACCTGAAAGGTATCCATGTGGACCGTCGCCTCACCTTTGAGGTCCAGGTGATGCAGCCAGACTTGGAAAGGGCGAATTTCCAGAAGGGCGTTAGCTGGGTAAATATCATCCCTGGTGAGCGTGTGCTTCTTCCACAATTCAATGACTGGTTTCTCTGTGCAGCCTGACAAAAATGGCATCCCTGTTGTGGAAACCTTACCCAAATACGTAACCTGCAAAGAAGAGCAAAGACAGGTGAAACACAGACAGCAGACTGGCATGGCTTTCTGCCATCCCAGGGAAAGTTACTTTCTCTGGAAAATCAAAGCACACACATCCCACCTCTCACAAACTCCCCCATTTCCCCATCATCTTCAGTGAAACAGTTTACAAACTGCCTTCCAGATATTTGCTTTTTCAGATGCTGGCTTCACCATTCAAACTGGGATGTTAAAAATGTCCAGTCTGTGAGTTTCAAGGGATTTCACTTTTCAGCTCCCATGGACAGCCCAGCTGCAGAGCCCATGACCATACCTCGAAGCCCATGCTCCCAAGCCTGACAGCCAGTGTTAAAAATGTCCCGTCTGTGAGTTTCAACTGGGGAAAGTTTCAAGACCCCAGGTAGCCGTGATGCTAACCACTTTCTTTTTTTCCTCCTCTCTCCTTTACTCAGGTAACTTATTTTTATCCCATTTCAAACATTAATATTAGGGAGACTGAGATATTCTCAGTTTGATAATGCAAGGCTGCAGGGAATCAGAAAAGCACAATCACGGCAGAGGATTTTAAACCCAAAAGGGTTCTGGTTTTCCTCCAATTCTACTGTTTCTACTTAAGTATAAAGCCAGGATTAGCTCGAAGCTGTTCAAAACTCTATCTTTGAGCACGGATGAGACTTTTATTACATCCATTTAAGAAAATAGGCTGCTAAGAACATCTAGTAATAAATCTACCTTAGTTTAATCACATCGTCTCTGTGCTCTTCTGTCTAGCTCTTCTGAGTAAATATCCTGCACAGGAAAGCAAGGTGGTTTTAGTGCCCTTACTGTATTTTGTTCATCCAAAATCAAATTCACTGAGGGGTTCCACATCAAAATTCTGTATTGAGCCCATGCAGAAACATCCCCCTAAATCTGTGCAGCTGCTAAGGAGGCTTTCTTCCACTTACCTACTAATGAAAGATTACTTTATCTGGGAAAAGAGATTTTTCTCTAGAAAAGGCAGATCAACACCACATAAACACAATTATGCAGATTAATCCATTTATCGCTGTTGTCAGACGGTGCATTTAAGAACAACTATATGGAAGCAAAATTGCTTCTAATTTGTCTCTTGCAACAGTAACTGCTAGAGACAGAACCTTGTGCCTCTTGTTTGATGTCTTATAACCTCATGTGCATTTTACTTAAGGCATTTGGAGGAAAAAAGTAATCACATGCAATTTCCAAACTAATTTCTTCAAAATTCCACATTAAACACACAATATCAGTTATTTTTATTTTGTATATGCTTTAAGAAAGGCAAAGAAAAAAAAAAGAGATTGCCACATTTAAACACACTAAGAAAAATCATACCCCCAAGGAATACAGGATTTGTATTCCATGCAAACAATATTTTCCACAAGAAAAATATTTTGCTGCAAGCTCCATAGGTTTTGTTAAACTCAGAGACCTAAATTAAGCCATACTTAAGAAAAAAGCTTACAAAACATTACTGGAAGTCTGTGTGGCTTAATCATGCCTGCCAAAAAAGCAATTTCATAGCACCAACATTTCAAAACAGAAAGTCTTATTCTTTGCCCATAAATATTCATGCTTTGCACTGGGAATACGTTAAATCTTATAAAGCTTGGTATTTTTTGGAACAGTGGGAAACACAACCACTAGAACAGTTAACAAGGCAAGACCTACCAGTGTTTTGCTTTATTTTATTAGTGATGAGAGTTTTGTTCCCTAAAGCACAGCAGAATAACTTAAAAGAAAACCTCAGAGCTCATAGCACCAGCTAAACGTGCAAACAGCACATACGAGACAAAGCGGAATGTGCCTGCAACATACAGGTGGGTATTTCAACATATATCCACAGTCATACTGCTTTAGAAAGATCAAGATCGGTGTGCAGATTTCCACATTCAGCGTATTCTCCGAAGGCACGCTCAGCACCATTTCATATTCGCAAGCCAGCTAACAAAGGACTAACAGGCTGTAAATGAACAGAGCATTTGGGGTTGGAGTCACAACCCACTGCAGTAACAGAAGTCCGTCACTGACTTATGAGAGGTCTGCACAAAGCCGTTAAACCCTGCGGAACAGAGAACTAGCCTCCTCCTCACACGCTTTGTCACAGCCCAAACACAGTTTTGCACCTGCAGCACCTCTCCATGCTGCCACCAGTGCAACACTTGGTCCCCCCGGCTGTTGTCCGGGCAGGACCAGCATCACTTGGAGCATGCAGAAGTAAGTACCCCTCGTTAGCGCACAACAGCAAATGCCAGGAATTGTTTCATCACGGGTTTGTCTGTGAGAAAAAGCCTTTGACAGCAGGTGAGTTGCTCTGCCGCAACAGCGAGTGGAACAGCAGAGGAGAGGAAAGCAAAGGCAGCCACATCCCACTCAGGAAGCATTATTACGGGTCTTCTCAGGCAGTTCGCACTCCTGAGGCCGGTGCTGCAAATTCACCCCCAGCACACAGAGCATCAGCTTTTCGGCACGGCTGGCTCCCAAATGCTCCTCAGGACACCTCTAGCAGCTGAGAAGCAAGATCAGAGTGGGTTGTCATGTGGGACTGTAAACTGCATTTAATGTTCTCTCTGTTCCTTCCCTGTCGCAACGGCAACCCACAGCTGCCCATCAATCCTTGCGTGGCCTGCCCAACCAGGAAGCTATGAGAAAACAATGTATTTGCTTACAAATAAAGTATTTGTATTTTACAAAGAAAAGCAGCCAATTACTCTGAAAGCAGCCAAGGCAGAAGTGACTAATAAGGAGGATGGGGTGATGGGTTTGTTTACCAAAATGGGACATAATGCTCTGATTTACTGTCCCAGTTCTGCCACAGTCTAACTGTGTAGGAAACTTTGGGAAGTTTCTTCCTTTAACACCACTTTGCATATCCGTTACCTAAATTTCATTTTCCTTTGAGGACACATTCATAAATATTTTTAAGGTGCTTAGACGTTACAACAAGGAGTTCACAGGAGACAGGATACACAAAGCCTCTGGTTCTGATTCTCTCCTGTACTGTGCCTTATGTAGAAACATCAACACCTACTAATGTTGTTATTTTTTTGTTTCTTTTTAAACAAATGGTCACTTTTTTTTTTCCCTAGTTGAGATACAAGCATTTCACAAGAGTAGCATTACAGGACCTCTTAGTCAAGACAGATGTCTAGCATTTCATCGTGTCATGGTGCCCTGCTAATTGCAGAGCAGGGATACAGGGGCTGGTGCAAAACCTCGAATATTTGACACAAAAAAAGGCAGCATCCTGTTCAGAACAAAGATTTCTTCCTGATTAAATATCATCTACAGGTTACCCGTTACACATTAATCCATCTGGAGCTGGTCAATTTAGTAACTTAGATAATAACGTTTGCGTAATTGCAGGGGCAGTACCAGCATGAACTAAAACCAGCAAAAGATGGATTTATAAGGAGCTTCTCCCTGAGCTCTCGGTTACTCCACAAGCAATGCTCCCTGCATTTCAGCTCCTACCTCATCACGTCTCACAGCACACCCACCTTTATTTAAAATGCCCAGAAACCACTGACCGCACACATCATTAAAGCTATTACAGTGCAAACATCTTCCTTTCTCATTTGCAAGTTTACCAACCACAGATCCAAGAACAGATTATTCCTTCCATTTTCAGAGGGAGAAGAAAATTATTTCGAGGCAAGAATTCCCACCAGTGGTCTTTTCCATTAAAATTGATGGTGTCTCATCAGCGTGAAGCCAGCATGAAAAAAGAATTTCATCTTTAATACTTGTACGAACCAGACGGGAAGGGCACAGAAAGACATTATTATTATTATTTCATGTGCAAAGACATACTGAGGAAGGGCCTGAGCAGAACCAATTGTGTAGCCTTACGAACTAGATAGTAATCATTGACAAGGGCTGGCCATAGCCACAGCTCAGGCTGGAAGCCACATCCATGAAAACACGGCTCTGACCAGCAGAACCAAGTTCACCAGGACTGAATAATGCCATTCCCTCCTCCAAAACACTGGGCAGAGGTCACTTGGCAGCAAACACCCATCCAGGAAGATGACTTATTTGTGACAGCATGGCACGTCCAATAGCAAGTGTCATTCTATACTCACCAAGGCCAGTAGCCGCGTTCCCTCCCCTCTAGCCTCAGTGCCAGGCACAGTAGCCACAGATTGGCTGTAACATATAAATTATGATCAAGCTGTTGCAGCCTTTGCTTGTTTCGGACACTATTTTAAGTGAGAAAAGGAATGCAAAATCCAGCTCAATATCACTGTGTTAACTTTAAGCAATAAAAGCATTTAATAAAATATCTTTTTCCAGGGGTATGAATATATTTCTTTATGGCACGTTCAGTCCTTTGGTTTGTGTGTTCTGTCTTTCCCATGGACTTCTGGAAGATACAATTTGCAACAACTTCTTGTGCGTGTCAAAAATTATCCACATTCTTTCCAGCCTTTCTATGGCAAACTGGTATTTTCAATCTGATCCTTTGCTCCCTGGCAAGCCACTGTCATCCAACGTGACATAAAACACACGTGGTTTCAGCACTTCTGCGCTTGCAGACATTCAAGCCCTTAGCAAAAGCCAAGATGCTCTGAAGAGCTCCTTATTTCACGCCAGAGACTTGCCAATGTCAGTGTCGGTACCTGACAAAACTATCCTCGACAGAAAAGTGCTGCGCCTCTTCCGTAATATAGCTACAGCCATCTGACACATAGAGATGTCTCAAGTCACAGGACACAAAGATTAATCAGTGTCACCTTTCACACGCTGTCCTGGACACACAAAAACATCGAAGTATTTCAACATTGTTGTTTCCAACCCCTTCAGTCCAGTAACATATAATGAAAATATTTTTTAATATCTATGCTCAAGAGCTTATCAACTTTGAAAATGCCTAAGTAGCAACTGCCATAGACATTTTTACTTGTAAAGCACAGCATGATTTGTCGAAAGTAATAAAGGGGTTGTACTTTCCATACTGAATTCTTGTCTTTATCGCTGACCTCTCATTGTTCACTTGCAGCTCATATGAAATACAGAACAGCTTAGCTCCTGCATTTGTTCATCTGACTATGGACCATAAGTCTACCCTGCTCCTAACTCACTTGGGCACCTGAAGTTATATGGCCCCATTTCTTTCTCTCCCTCTGTTCCCTATCCCTGGTCTATTAGACTATCATTGCTCCAAGAAAGCGGATCCAAGTTGTAAAGATCCATAATTATCACATTACACGAGGGCAGATGGTCTCTTGGCACAGGAGTCTGGCACAGGAACATGTACACGCATAGGACTCTGGGCTCTCTCGCTCTTCAAAGGATCATGATCAAAGCACCATATGGAAAATTAACCACTTAGAAAAAATGAGATTAAAAGGGCATGTTTCCCCATGGCCACTACCAGCTGGAATACTTCCCCTTCACACAGCGTGTTACCCTCCTGTCCCTGGTCACAAAGCTTTGGAGAGACTCTCCAAGAGGAGCTCTGGGCAGCCTGGCAGAACACCAGGATGACCGCTGGTCCCTCGGGGCTGGGGGACATGGTGCAGCGTTTGGAAAGCCAGCCAGGAGCCAAGGTGGCCAGTGGGAAGCCTCACTGCGATGACAGCGTGCACAAAGCACACAGTGCCTCCCACGCTGGGTGCCCGGGAGGGTCAGGGCTCACTGCAGGGTCACACAGCTTCGGGCGCTGAAACTGAATTTTTTTTTATCCACAGAGTGACTGGGATAAGAGTGCAACATGCCTGCCGTGTGCTGGCTGGCAGCTCGGTCAGTCACGGTACATCTTTCATCGTGGTAAAAGCAAATTTAGCTGTAGAGTCTTTTGCAACATCTTTAATTAACATGCCCAGCTCCTGGCACAGAGGGAGCGCTCCATGCTAGTCAGGGTGCCCGTCTCGCCACACCACCGCAGTGGATCGGCTCTCCTCACCCTCAGGCCCAGGGACTCTGCCTCAGACAGGCGGCTTTGGGATTTAGAGCCAAAAACTGCGCTTTGGCTCTGGAGGAGAAACAAAAATATCCCAGACATTCCACTGGATCACTGAGCAAACACCATGAACTGCATTCAAGCAATGTTTGCTTAAGACCCAACAAACAAAGTCAGTTAAAGAAAAAGGCTGCACAGTTTCCTTCTGTCTGTCACTGCTTCCTCACCCACACTGCCCATCATCCAGCCAAAGCTTTCTCAGCACAAACACAAGGGTCTTTGTGGGAACCACAGGGCTCCTCAGCACACAGAAATATTCAGTAAATGCAGTAGTGTGGCTTACAGAAATATGTGAAGAACTGCTCTATTTTGGAGACAAAATTCAGAGGGAGAACAGACTGAGCCATGCAACCGTTTCATGGAAAATAACCACCAGCCCTGATGGCTGCCCTCCGGTTTAGGACGGAGGAAAAAAAAAGATCCATAGTTAATGTCTGATTTATTCCGAGGAATCAAAGAGTAGCTCCAGAAAAAGCTGGAAGTGTCAGCACCTCTTCAGCAGTTAAGTCAACAGCCAGCATCTGACTCTTTTAGTGGGCAGAAAGCTGAACCTAGGTCTTAAAACAATGCTAAAATTCCCCCTTGAAAACAAACAAAAACCCCCGAGCAAGCCCAGCAAGAACTGCATTCAACTCGTTACATCTCCAGAACTCCTTCAGAAAAACAACCGCTGGGCAGCAGCTACTCCCTCCCTCTGTCCGCCCATCTGTCCCCACAGCCACGCTCACAGCAGCCCTACACAGGTGCCTTTATTTTCCCACGTGTTTCTCAGTCATGGCCGTGCAGCAGATCCTGCCTTCGCTCAGCCCCAGGAAGAGCTCACCACACAACGTCTGCGGAGTGCCCACAGCAGCGGAGTCCTCCTTACCCCGCACAACCAGCCCCCATACCTGACACCAACCCACATTGCCTGGGGGAGCCGGGGTGGGGGGGCGGAAAAAACACTGACATTTGGCAAGTTTAGGATTTACTGAATAAATGTGCTGGAAGAGAAAAAAAGATCACCCTCGACAGCTTAATTTGTAAGCTCTGAGAGGAACAAAAGCAAACCAGAAAAAGCCCACTGGCTCCTCAGGCTAAATAGCCAGTGCAGGATAAACAAGGCAGCAAGCAGAGCTCGCCTTCGGAAACGCAGCCCTGAGGAACACAATGGTCTGAGCTTTTCACCTTTCATTATATCAGGCTGCTGCTCAACAAGTCTCTTTATAAACTACCCAAGGTATTAACCTACTGTCCTCAGATCCAAGAGCATCTATCCAGCAACCGGGAGTCTCTGGCTAACTGGCAAAATGGTTAACCAAGCCCAAACACAACCTCAGCAACAGCCAGCTCTGCTCCCCGTGACCTCCCGTTAGCAACAAAAGGACGGCCTCTGGCATTTCATTTTCCACTGGACAGGAAGCTCTTTTCATGGTTTGGCTTGGGGGGATAAGTCTGAAATGAACTCAAGTGGAACTGGCAAACTGCAGCTAGCTTGCAGACGGAGACACTTGGGTCCTGGTGGGAGTGGAAGATTTATGCTGCACTATTTAAAACTCAAGAAATCAATTTAATTCTAGCAGCGATTTAAAAATGCAAGTGCAAGACATAACCGAATGCACAAATACATCGATCACACATGGCCTCAGCAGGGCTGCTGGACACAGTACAAGTTGATGATTACTTTTATTCCTAAATATTTTCTTTATATTGCTATTTAGGTCACCTTCCTCCTTTGTCTCCTTTCATAGCGTCACATAACTTCCTTTCTCTGTGCCCAGTTACCACTGGGTTGAAATTTGATTCTTGGCTAAGCCAGTTCATTTCCCATTGACCTTCAGTAGTCTTTCCAGGGTGAAGAGAAATGTGGAGGCAGCCAGGGAAGTGAGAAGAAAACCAACTCACACTGCAGTTACTAGTTGCAATTACTTGGAGTTCCCTTCACACAAAGTCCTTCCAAAACCTCTCCTCTGCCACCTCAAAACCTTCACTTTGAGAATACCCCTCCTGCCAGGAGACAGTGTCCTCAGTTTTTACAATCATGATCTCCCCCAAACAGACATCTACCTTTATATTTACATTCAAATGACACACAAGCTTTTTTCTTACACACTTTGTTTGCAAGAGGTTGAGACTGAGCATGGAAATCTGATTAAGCAACTCATGTTTCAGAAAGCTCTTCAGTCCCGTGCTCCTCACAGCTGTTGCCTTGTAGCAGAAGAAAGGAGCAAATGGGCTGAGGTGGCAAGCAGGCTGCTTGCTTTTACTTTGTTCCCCTTCCCTCCCAACCCACAGAAAGCTCACTTTGGCACCAGTCCTACAAAAACTTCTCCAATTGCACTTAGTGGAGCATACGAAGAGCAAGTACAGGAATGGCTATATAACCAGGGCCACCCTTTCCGCCAAGGCATGCGCATTTTACATACTCTCCAAGACTGTGGACACTGACGTACTCCCAGAAAGCCATGCAGAGTGCGCATTTTTCAGGGTCATTTATGGCTAAGAGTATCTGTCCTCAAGTTTCCTTTCTTTGAGCGTTCCCCATGAAAGACTTGTATTTTCCCTTTAGTTCTTCCTTTTAAAAGAAGATGCCAAGTAATAAAACTGAACAAAGCCAGTGTTACTAGGACATTAAGTTCCAGAGACCAAACATCTCAACCTGCACTTGCTTCCTGGCACAACCTGACACCACCTAAAATTAAGAGGAGACGGGAAGAGAGCCAGCTTCAGGGACCTCTGAGGACGACTACAAAATTGGGTTTGTATTTCAAGAGAAGTGTCAGGCCTACATCACAGGAAGAACAGAAGAAAAATAATGTCAACTAAACCATTTCAGTTCTTCATACCCATGTGCTGTAAAGAGCAGTAACATTCAAAAATGAAAAAAATTACGGAACAAACCACAGACACAAGAGACTCCCAGAAGTGGCAGCACTTACTCCTGCTCTCCTCCACACACTGCAAATGAAACACACTACCCGCAGAGAATGGGGGAACACAGAAATATCACTTCTTGCATAAATGTAACTATACCCACATCTGCAAAGTCTCCTATTAAGGCATTCATTAGTTTTACATCTCCTTCACGCATCACTACGTGAAATGAGTTCCATGACATAGCAAAACACTTAAGAGATTTTTCCAGCTCTCACAATTTTTAGTGTCTCCAGGAAAAGTCTTACCTGAAGGCTGGAGAAGAAGAACTACAAGCGCCTATACTGGGATGGAGCTCTTAGACCACAGCAATGAAAAACAGACCTTGCATATTTCAGCTTAATAAGACGCACTAAATACATTATTCAAAAGAAAATACAGTTGAACAACTATTTTATTGCTAAATGAACCCTTAAATAAATACGCCTGATTTATCATTTATGTTTGTGTTTTCAAATTCTGGATCAGGGCCACAGCGACAGAGGCTCTGCACAGGCAGAAAGAATACGACATCACCGCCTCTAAGGTTTAGGACACTCTATTCCAATTTAAACAGAAATTTCTCACTCAGCAATGCAACAGTATGTTAGCAGACTAAACAAAAGATTTTAAAAGAACAAATATCTCCCATAGAGTATAATGACGGAAGACAATGGTGCCATAGTTTTTAATTCATTTCCAAAGCCATGGCTCCCAGTGCCTCCAAGGTCCTGTTTTCACAAGAGATTTAGTGCTTGCCTGTGCCTTCAGCACAGTCACTTCCCATTTGGATAATGGCTTTTCAACCAGTACAGAAAGATCTGAAAGCAATCTTTTGCCCCCGTGAACATCCAGTGAGTTGGGTACTCATGCAGGCTCGCTAGGCTCCAGAAAGGTCTGTCTGCTGGGAGTTTCTCCAGGCAGCAAGAGGTCTCTGACAGTGATGCAGAGGGAGTCTCCCCCTTTTCTGGCTCATTTAGTCACAGCATCACCAGTGTGCCTCTCCAATGAAAGGCTACATTGCTGCCACTTCCCCATTCTCTTGGTGTGTATTTCAGCTCCAAGGCTATGAGCCTACGTAGCAACCAGAAAGCACAGTCCTTACTGAACCTCCCAGAGCAAAAACTGAGATGTGGAGACTACTGTGTGGCTAATTTCAGCCAGGATAAAAGGAAGTCCAAGTCTTGGTTTGGAGAGCCTGGAAGGGGGCACTCCAAAGTGGAAGGCTGTCTGGAGGAGAGAAGGGGAGGAGGGGAAAGGCTCTCTTCTCTGGGGACAGCTCTACTCATCTCCACTGCAGTTTAGATCATCGATTACAGAGGCTTGCCTCCAGTACAACTCAGACAGCCATAGGTCAGACCCGATCACTATGCACACCAGTTATACGGCAAACTCCTAGGAGCACCCTTCATATCCACAGTTCATCTCTCTGGTATTACAGAGCTCATGGCTTCTACAAAGGGCAGATAATTAATTTTCTTAATTTCCACTGGTCCTGAAGTTGCCTTTGCAATGACAAAATCTATAGCGAACAGCCCTGCTGTTGATCTGTTTCACAAAGGAAAAAGCAGTGCGAATTTCAGGGGTTGAAGGAAAAAAGGAAACTACTTATGATGGAAATAAACAAACACTTCAACTGTTTTTCTTGACACTTATTGCCTTTGTGCAACAGTAAATGCCTGCCGTTAAAAAATCAATAATCAATAACATTATAAAAAGGTCCCAGTATTGCAGTTCTCAGCCAACCAAAACTGCCATCTGAATTTAAAAATAATGATCAAATTCACATTTGCTGAGGATTTCTGTGTTTGTAAGAATAGTAAGAAATAAAGGATATAAAGATACAGCAGCAAAACACATCGGTGTGACCAATACTGATTCAGCACAACTGCTGAACCTGCAGAGCATCACATCCATCTACTCTCCAAGGCCTATGTTGCTTTAGGAGAAGTTAGGGGAAAAGAAACACAACAGCAGCTCCACACATTCCTGTTTTCTGTCCTCCTCTTGGCAACCTGGCAGTTGCTGGGAACACGCAGCCAAGCCACGTGGAGCACAGAGCCCGGTGCTTTGCCACCGAAGCTCAGACACGTTTACTCCAGCTGCTGGTTGGCCTTCCTGGGGACAGAGGATCAGGTCTGGGTAAAGCAACACTAACTCTCTGACATCACTCTTCAGCATTGACAACAGAACACAGCTTCCTAAAGCAAAGAATGTTACAGGTTCTTAACAGAATACATCCATCCTGTGAAGCACAGGCCTTTCCGTATCGTAATAAGCTCAATAAGGTCTCATCACCCAAAAGTTAACATACTGCTAACTGTGACTGCAATATATATCTGGTAAAAATTTCAGAAGTCTGATGATTGTTTTCTATACAAACAATTACTCGAACGTTTTCCATCAACAAGGAGTTTCTCAGCTTCGCCATTTATCATCATCCTACACTTAAAATGATCTCCTCATTCTATTAAATAATTCTAATAACTATATGGAAAATTCTAAGAGCTTAATAGTTCTTGATCATATCAAACTATGAGTCCAACCAGTGCATAAGATTTTCTCCAGCACTTTCCAGTATCAGACAGAACAGGAAGAATATAAGAAGCAGGGTCCAAACTGACCAAGACTGGAATAAACTGCCCACAGGGGAAGGCTCTTCTTCCCCAAACAGCAGAAACAAAATATTTCCAGGCATTTCAAGAAAGCCCATGAGTTTAGATTGCTTTTCCCTTTTGAGTTTAGACTGCCCTTCCCTTCTGCTTGGAGATACTGACAGAGAGATTTTCAAAAGAGCACAGACGGCAACACGTGTTGAGCATTTTAAGAAAAGCTGGCCACTCTCTCAGAATCTAGACATATAGATGGGAATTTGGCAAGAGAGATTGGTGTGTGCATTAACAAATGAGGAATTACTCGTCTTTTAAAATTCTGCAGCTTTCTCTGTCTAGGCTGAAGCAACCAAAGTCAAAGCACTCCTGTTCCTAGGGAGCCTGGTACACCACAGTCATACTTCCACTCACAGGATTACAGCCCTTGCTAAGTCTCACCTAACAGTCTGGTTTCCTACCAAAGCTGTTATTATTTTGATTAAATACTTTTAAATAGAAAATAACATATATTTATGCATGGGCTTAAATATGACAGCACGATAGAGAGAAAACAGTGTTTTGGGTAACATAGAATTTACTCTAGATTTATTCTATGCTAGAAATGTAGATAGTTACAATAAAAGCAAACACTATATTATTTGTCCCCTATCATCTGTCTCTAGACTTCCACTCTTTTCCTCTGTTGCCACCTCATCAAAATAAGTTGGCATCTCTTGTTGGGCCAAAACCAAGTACAAAATTCCTTAATTACAGCGCAAACCCACAAACAGCACTAAAGTTCAAGCCATGAATCTGAAAATCAAATCTGAACAGGGCAACCAGGCTATTCCTGTGAGGGAATCTCATTTACAAGAAAACACCCTACTCCTACGAGAAACTCACAAGACCAAACAGGAAAAAGACCAAACTCTCCCCACCTCACCTCCGCAGTGTTTCTTCCTCCAGGCAAGGACAGCCAGCACATGATGTTTCTTTGGAGGATCTTGTTTACCTTCTACTACCCAAGAAGAAAAAGCTGAATTAGAGGATTGTCTCCACCTGAAACTCCAAGTACTATGGCAGACAATATAGATTATGTTTTCTTCATGTTTTGTCATTAGCAAGATAAGATTTTTATTTTCATTAAAAAAAATTGTAGATACAAAACAACTCCATCTCCTTTCTCACAGAAGCACCAAAGAGAGATTACAAAAATCTCCACATTTAAAGCAGCCACAGCAGGAACAAGGCAGTCCCTTGCACGGCAGCCAGAAAATACAATATGCTCTTGTGGAGCACAGCCCTTCTGGAATGAACTCGTGACCGGCCGGAAATGGCATTAATGCATCCTGGAGTAATGCCTGTCACAGCCTTAGGTTCCTAAAATCACAGGTTGTTCAGCAGGGCACACAGCTTCCTATCTGCATGGATAAGTGACATTGTGCTGTTCTAACAGGATATGATATACATAAATATGTACTACAAAATAATTCCACTGAACTATTTATAACATCTTTCTTCTCATAGAAGAGTTTAGCAAACTGTTTATATTAAAATATATATTAAAATATAAACAGCAGCTGCCTACATGTCCCTGCAATTTAGAAGAGGAGGTAATTAATAATATTACTGAGGGAAACTGCAAGGGCAGTTTATGAGGGAGCAGTATAATTAATGGCAACGGAAATCAGCCTCTATCAGCCATGCTCAGGGTGCTACCCTTGCAAAAAGAGATACCATTTTCCCATGACCACAGAGTTCATCCACAGCAAGGTGTCATGAGAAATGTCTCCTAGCAGCATGGGGGAGCACTGCCTTTACACCACTGGAGCCGCTACACCCCCACTCACTGCGCAGAGCGGGGCCTGGCGACATAAACGCCCAAGAATCAGCACATACAAAGGAGAGGTATTCATGAAGCAAGGTAACTTTGCTTTCTTGCATCTACCTTCTTTGCTGCCTGCCATTTGCTCTGCTTCCTTTCTTCCCTCCCAGGAAAGTGCAATTCTGGAAGCGGACAATGGAAGTCGGTGTGAGCCGCACCTGCTCAGGACAGAGCATGGAAGCTATGACAACCACAGCAAGCGGAAACCTCATCTAGGGAAGATGGGAAATGTGTGAAACGGGGAAAGAGCCACGACATGATCCCGAGAAAGCTCTTGCTGGATATGCAGCTGTTTCCAGGGCGGATCACAAACCAGAGTCCACCCTTTCACAGGGAAGTGCGTGGATGTCCCTGGATGATCCATAAGGGTAGTCCTAGGCTCCTTATAAGCACTCAAATGGAGTTAAAGCTGATCATGAACCAATGATTAGAATGAACACTGAAAGGGTTACCCAGACATTTTTAATTTAACATACCAGGAAGAAATTTTAGAAGGTGAACAGAAGAAATTCCATGGAGTGATCCAAAGAAAGCGCATCTCAGGGGTGGGTCATACTGTAGAGGATACCAGCCAGAAAGGCTAATAAAACCAGAGAAGCTGTGAGATCCCAGCAGAACTGCCACCTGTGCACTCCTGGAGGTGGTCCAAGAGGATGACGCACAATACCACATGCCAAAGCAGAACCTACGCTCCATTATATAAGGCTGCTGCACTTTGGAAAAATGCATACCTGGCACGATTACATTTAGCAAGCAAGAACTTGAGAGAAGGCAGAAACCACTTTGGCTACTACCTATAGCTTGGGTTTGGAATTGTATTACAAACTGTCTGGAAGAGATCAGGAAACCAAACATTTCTCTCTGATGTAGAGCACAAACTGCTCTGGAGTTTCTTTTTAAAAGGAAAACAGCCTTTTCCTTTTATGCTTTACGCAAAGGAGACATAACGTCCTTCAACACTTTCTAACACTTAAAACTCTTGCACAATGTCAGTTAGGACCAAGATTTTGCATGTGAAATAATTAAACCAAGGATGCAATGGCAAGAACAGGTTTCATCTTTCCTGTGTGCTTCTCCAATTCCAGCAACTAAGCTGCCACCTTCAGACATCTATTTTTTTTGAAAGAAAATTAAGTAAACACACACACTGTAAAAGAACAGAACAGAATTTGTACCCTCAGGTTTCTTGCAAGTGTGGAAAAGGAGATACAGCTCTGGGCTTTGCTGGAAAAGTTCTGCATGAATCGACAAAATACAAATCCTTCCACGTAGGTGGATAAAGCCACACAGAGCAGCTTTCATAACACTTGAAGACCTTGACTTACGGGTGTGCACAGACACTCCCTGATCACTATGTAACCTGTTAGAGAACGCAAACTCTTGTAATCCCAGTTTGTTTTACTTCATATGCACTTCTCAGCAGATGATTCTCAGATGAACAAAGCCCTGATTACACCAGAAGGACAATAACACGTGCATAGCACTGCCGGAAAACCAAACAGCCCCTAGTGCAAAGGCCCACTGCATTCCTGGTTAAAAGGAGCTATCATTCTCTTTTCCAACAGATGATCAGCTTGAAGTTACTAAGAAATTATGATCTTTTTAATTTTTATTTAAAAACCAAAAAAAAAAAAAAAGGGTAGACTCATATCCAACTCTCTGATAGCAAAGCAACAGACAGCAGGAACTCACCAAGGTCACAGAGCCAAAACGACCTTGGTCTTTCCAGTACTTCGTATCAGCCCATGTGAATTCACCGGCCATTTTAACAGGAGGGCACAGCAGTGCTCTTCCCCCTCAGAATGACTTCATGCAAAAGAACAGCTGAAAGGAAAATTTATTCTGACACCCTTGAACAAGAAAAGGCGTAAAAGCTGGTCAAGCTACCCAGGCCAGCAAGAAAAACAAAGGCAGAGCTGGAGGCCCTGGTAACACACATGAGGTGAACTCCTGCTAGCAAATGCCTCAGAGGGAAAAAGAGTCTTCTCCTCAGCAACTGCAAGTAGTAATACTTTTTCAAAAACTTCATGAGTCCTGTGATACGGCCTTGTTCGATCTGTCAAAACTAAGACAAGCCAGCCAGCAAAAGAAATTGAAGCCACTGCAAAGCCCTGGCTCTGGTTTCTGGCTTGAATACCAAGTTGTCGTATGGATGTCTATCTCAGGTATTTCACACTGTCCCAAAGTTATTTCTAGCTGTTGCCTAAGAGGAAGGGGTTTGGGCTTTGACCTGCTCTGCACTCGGTCACCAGCATTTGTGAAGTGGAAGAAATAAATACAATTTCAACCTCTGGTACCGAGCACAGAAAGCAGAAACGTGGCAGCCAGCACAGTCCCTTGCGCGCCAATGTCTGTCATTTGAAGCAACCCCTGTTTTTTAATGATGACACCTTTCTGATATCTACTCCTTCACCACCTCCTTCAGCTGCACAGTCCATGGCCACTTGCATTAAAGGAGTTGGACTGAAATGCAAATCTGGAAAGCTCAGCGACCTGACAAAAAACCTAAAAAAGCTTCACGAACCGTGTTTTCTGTGTGGAAATCTGTGTTTAGTACATACAACTGGATGCCTGATACACTAAGTTTATGCACAGTGTGGTAGTACATCGATGTCACTCAGGGAAATTTGGGACTACTACAGCATCGCCCATAACAGATGAGAGTGAAGTCGTGGTGCCATATGGTGAATAAGAACCAGGAACCAAGATAAACCCTGTGCTTGTCCCTAATGTAGCTGAGGCACCATTGTAACAGCTGTGTTGCACCAAATCCAAAACAGAAAGGGATCAAAATCCATTCTGCTGGCTTATAAAGTCTTCTGGCATGATCAAACTTATTAGGAAGGAAAGCTCGTGGTCACACGGAGATGACACACTCGCTTGGAGGAGTTAGATTAGTGAGTTAAGGGCAGCAAAGTTACTGCACAAGGCACGTGGGATCGCTCTAGGCTGACAGAGGAGGAGGAGGAGGGGAAAAGGACATTGTATATTAAAAGAGTAACCAACAACATCTGGAAATCCCAAGAGTTCAGATAAAGTTCTTCCCATCACCATAGCTGGGTGACAGCTGATAGTTACGACAGCTGTAGCATGAGTGTGACCTCCTTCCCAGCTCCCAGTCACACCCCACAAAACATTTCTAACCACTATAGGCTGGCTTGTCAGAGAGGATGGTGCAGGTGGGGAGCACTACCCCAGGCAGAGATGGCAGCAGGGGGCCCACCCCGATGACCCGTGCTCTCCCTAGCACTCAATATTGCTGCCGTCTTCACCCAAACCAGACTGGAATAAGAGTGGTCCCGTACCCACGCTGTCTTCCGGGTCATGAGCAGGGTGCTTGCCCAGATAGCAAGAGATGGGGTGCATGCGTTGTTGTCCCGTTTCCCAGTACCAGCTAGCAGAGCTCCTCAGTCACCAGGATGTGGGCTGGAACAGCACCTGCTCCTTCAAAGGTGTAACTTCGTACGCAAAACAGTAGGCTGGAGTTACCCATTAATTTCAGAAAAGATAATTAGACTGATGTCATGTAGTTTGAATAGTAATTATAATATGAGATAGAAACTGTTCCTGGTAATAAAAATGGTTACAAACAATTCTAGATCCTCAGAGTATGATGGATGATTTGTTATGACACTGAGTAATGTTTTAAATATTGCGTTGCTTAAATTCCAGCACGCAGGACCATATTCAAATTTAGGGTAACCCAAAATTGATTCGCACCAGGGGTTTGCTTGACCCATAATATCTTAATTGTAAAATATGGATACAGCCAGTTGCCCACAAATTGTTTTGCCAACAAGGTCAGTTAAATGTGATCTTCTATTTAAATTTTGCTTGATTAAGAACCAAATCTTGGGCAAGCTACTGGAAGGTTTTGGTCCTACAAGCACAACACAATCTCAAAGTGTCAAAATCAATCTTGGAAGCAACACTAAAGCTGGATGAAAAAAAAACTAGCACTGCCCAAACTGCAATAGGTTATAACCAGCAATGGATGCAGCAGCTTGAACATCTGCCTCCCACACCAACACTCTTCATAACAGCACCTTCTGTGAAACAAATATTCCAGCAACTCAACCAAATACCATTTTCAACAGGTATTTTTAAACTCTAATTTACCTTAGGCAGCCAGTTATTTTTTTTTGATTCCTTCTACTATTTTTCTGGAGTAAAAATGATGGGAAAATGTTGGTTTATTTCTGCTACTGCTTGACAGCTAATCAATTTTGATATTTATATGGTACTGGGATAATGAAATGTCAAGACGGATATTAAAAAAACCTTTCTGAAGATAGTAATTTAACCTTCATCAATTCAGTTTGATTCAATGGTATTTAAACACTTGCAAATAATTATATTTAGATCCTTGCAACCTGATGGCAGAAATAGACCCTTCTCCTTTCAGACTGCTGGGTCTGGAGTGCCACTCGGTGGCCAAATATAAACACTTTTATTGCAGTAGGCACCTAACATCCACCAAGCAGTCTCGTACAGTCTATGGTCTGGGACATGCTGGATTTGGAAACAATGCTGCAGTTGCTTATATGGCAGCCTAAGACAATAAGAAACATTTTTATCCCTCATATAAACTCTAGTCATAGGACTCCAGTGACAGTCAACACACAGTCAGTGAACTGGATAGCCTCCAACTCTAAAAGCTGACTCTCACCTCTCACGGGGAAAAAAAAAGAGCTCCAGAGCCAGGCTTTTCAAACATGTCTTCTGTGCACCAAGCACAGAGAGGGACCTGTAACCCATCCTCACCAGTGGGTAACTTTGGATCTTGCAGCACTGGGAAGCATTTATTTATTTATTTATTACCAAAACAATCAGTTTCTTCACATAAGCTAATGCGCCTATTTTAAACAGAGAAGCAATCGGAAACTAAGACGGAGCAGGCAAACAGCAGCTTGTGCAGCTGAGAGCATCTCATTGGGGTACCCCTTATATAATGCCATCACAGAAGAATAAATTACTATTTATTTACTGGCAGTGTCTCATAACTCCAAGCCAGAGCTGAACTTGCATCACCCTGATTTAGCCAGTCTTGAGGGCAAAGCACTGCCTGTACCATCAGAAAACCTCTGCTTCCTCTTACACAGCTGCCTCCCAGGCATGGCGATGCAACAGGGATTTTAGTGTTCCTACGTGCTTGTTTACTGAAGCAGCAGCCAGCTCAGCAGCAGCACTCACATTCAGCACAGGCACCACACAGCAGGCAGGTGGTGAAGGAAAAGATGGAGAAAACTAGTTTAGGCATGACCCACATCTTCAATACTTCAGAGAACAAGAAAAATTCCAATCAATGCTACAAAAATTTGGGAACTTCCTTACAATCACCTGAGTTAGTTGCATTGTTGCTTTTCCTCCTGCATAGTACCATATATGGAAATGGAGAGCAAAATTGAGTATCTTAATCTTAACTATAGAAATTAGATTTTATTATAGCAAACAATGTCAAAGATCCAGTATTATTTATATTTTTACCATGAGCTTTCCACCTTCCTGGCCAGCCTCACAGAATGGTTTTACCTCTTCTTCTCTCAAGAGTAAACGGCTCATGGTAACATTTAACAAATCTAATCAGAGCGCACTTTTATGGGTAAATATTACTATCTGAATAAATCCCAATCAGATAAATTAGCTGAATATTCAGCCTTCTTCAATAACCCATCCACTTAACTATCTTATTATAACTTAATATGAGACCATAAACAACTATGAATACAACACAAGGCAGGGAAAGACAATGAATTCTTAATTCAACAAGACATTAACTCATCCTGCATCAATCCACGCCACTGGGCAAGGCTCCTGCCCTGACGTGACTAATACCTGGGCATCAGTCTAAAGAAACAAGAAACTGCCTGTAAAGCCAGAAGTTGCTGCATGTGAGACTTGTACCCACGTGGGAGAACTCAGAGGCTTGGGCCCCACTGGAAGGCATCTTTACACGTGAGCTCTCTTCAGCTGAGCCTGCAACGCTGGAAATACTTACAGTGATACAAAGGAAGGTTACTACAACTGTGCCTGCACTGAGGCAGCACTAATGTCTGTCTTCTAAAAATAAAAGAAAAAAAATAAAGAAGAGGAACAAGGTAAAGTCATCAGACAAAACCCATATGATTTTTGTGAATCTGGGAACTCAATGTTCCCTATGATTTCATTGCATGAAGGGCCATGAGAAGCAGCTCTGGAATGTGGAAGACTCTTCGTAGCACTGTTTTCTTAAACCAGAATGTTAGAAACAAGCAGTGATGGTGTGCTGAAACCACATCATCCTTCAGCAGAGAGAGGTGCTAGCAGAGTCCTGCAAGATGCCAACAGTTGCACCAACTCAGAGACAAAGCCATCATCTGGTTTTGGCCCCAAAGACATCGAAAGCAGTGCATTCCAAATACCTTTAAATCCTTGTATCCTAATAAAAAAAAAACAAAACGTGGTCTGACCAGGGAATATCTGCAGGCAGCTGCAATCCTGTGTTATTCAGCACTTGAAAATGAAAAAAAAAGGGACATGATTTGCTGGGAACAGGTGAGGTGCTCAACTGTGAGGTGACACATGCCACAACCACCTTTCAGGGAGGCTGAAGCCCAACCAGTTTCATGCTTGAGAAGGGCAGCGATGGGCTCGAACAAGCCGACAGAGCTCACTGGCGTGGGGACACAAAGCCGTGCCTAACTGGTCAAGCGCCCGACAAGCAGCAGCAAGCTGAGCTCACCAGCTCCTCATGCTTTTCAAAGGACTTCAGTGAAGTGCTTAAGCACAGGAACCTACCACGTGCTCTCTGTGCAATAGGAAACATTTACTCCTGTGAATGACTGTAAACAGAAGGCTCTTGAAAAAGCTTACTCTCCAACAGGACCCCTTAAATATTTACATTCTGCAGGCTGATGCAGCGAGGAGCGTTCACTGCCAAGGCTGCCCCGGCCAGGCAGGATGGAGAGCTCGCACGCAGCACATGTCTGTGTGGCATCTGGTGCAGCTGGGGCTCCGCCTTGGAAAACAGGGTGCCACAGTCCAGCTTCTGCCAAAACTGCCCCTCAAGTTCATTTGCAAATAAGCCACCTGTATTTTGTCCTCCCTGGACACAGCTCAGCCACCATCTCAAATGCCTCTAAGCAGTCCCAACGAGGACTGGAAGCAACTCTGCCCTCCACATCACAGCCTTTCTGAATCTACAGAAATAATTCACTGCAACAAATAGATCTTAAGGGATTTTTTTTGATTGTTTGTTTTTTGTTTTTTCCCTCTAGGAACTGAAGCTGTTTGTCAAAAGCAGCTGCTAATAGAGCCCTTCCTCTCTCCCAAATGCAATTAGTATCTTGGTAAGCAGGAAACCTAAGATGAGTGAAAATGGGGAAGGAATGAAATAGAGACATTTGAGTCACTTCTGTGACATGACTGAAGCTTTTACTGATTTTGAAAGGGCACAATGTCTATTCACCAGCCCATTCTTTCAGCTTTCCACTTAGAGAGAGAAGCAGACATTTACCAAAAGCAAACAAAACCCCTGAAAACTTGCAATAGGTGGTTCCTGTTCTGAGATAGCTCTAGTTTATCATGTATTTTCTTTATTGTTATTTAATGACTCACATCATGAGACTCTTTCCCCATTTCTGATGTCTGCTGCTGAAGTCTCGTCCAGAGAGAGAGTACTTGGATGCCTGAGGGAAAGTCAGAGAGAAAGATAACTACAAAAAAAAACCAAACCAAACATACCAAAAAAACCCCAAAACATCACGGGAGTCCTCATTTCCTAAGTCTGCACTGAAACAGACAAAACTTCCACTGCCAAGATTAGCTTAGATGTATATGCAGACATATATGAAATAAATTCTTTGAAATCAGCTGAATTACTTTGGATTCACAGACAGTAATCTAAGATCTGACATGAACTCGCTCTGTGACCTAGCAGCTGGAAAATACAACTGATTGTCACAGAGAAGGTGCATTTTCTTTTGGTATAAAGCCAAGAACTGTAGGCAGAAAAAACAAAACAAGAGGTTATCGTAGCATAAAGGCTCATTAGTTATTAACTAATGTCATGCAGGATAACTTGCTAAACTAAAACTGGTTACTCATTTTGGTAAGGGCTGGTTTATATTGTAGCAACTAATATAGTTGCCTCCTGCTCTCAAAACTTTAAATAAATCTGTTTCCACAAATGTGTATTATCTCACTGCTGGCCAACAACCCTGATAGCACAGGTAAGTGAAAATGTTTTATACAGTACATAAAATGGGAAATCAGAGATCTATCCTGTGGAAATCAATAAAACCCACATGATTTCACAACTAGGCTTGCAGACATTCCTCGGGGATTTCCCTGGAGAGTTATGGCTAAGAATTTAAAAACTGAGGATGTTGTAAAACCAATACTAGGGCATTTTCCAAGTGGGAAGATGACTTAGTTTAGACCATAACATTACTATGACCCAGTAAAATATACTTTATAGCTAAATAACAATTGTAATGCCTTTTGAAATAAGCCTGGCTCACGCTCTTTGACCAGCGCTGCACAGCTTTTGATACCCAGCCAAGAAAACTGCTATGAGCAGGTCGCATCCTTCCCTCCTGCCCACCAGCACCCACCTTGCAGTCCTTTGCCTGGGTACCTCAGCACGCTGCCCTTTGACACGTACTCTGCAGCACAGTGTCCCGCCAGCGCTGGCTGGGTATCCACAAACCTGGCAGCAGAGAAATCACTGGTGGATCATGGTGTGGTCACACCCTTGCTCGGTGCAGCAGGGCAGAGTGGAGTTCCCAGGTGGCAACACGCAGGAAAACTGGAAGGAGAGCCACCTACCAACAGCTGCGTGCTGAAAGAAACTCTGCAGAAAGCAGCAGAAAATATTTTCCAAGTTTTCTACCTTCCTCATGAGACTGCAGAAGTCACACCAAAAACTGCCAGCTCTTGCTGAGAGACACTAACTGCACTCAGTAGATAATGCCTTTAGAAAGAACTGCACAGAAATAGGAATATACCCTGCTACAGGCTGTGGCTGAAGCAGCCGGCTGCCAGCCTGCTCATCTGCAGGCTTGACGAACTGCTCCAGGAAAGGCATTACAGAGGTGAGCCCCAGGCTCCCCGCTCTTCTCCAGGGCGCCGTGAAGCGGTGGGGTGCTGGGACAAGTCAGCATGCAAGGACTGCGGCCAGACCGCGTGCAGTGCATGCCTGATGCGTCCTTCACACCTACTTCCTATGTGAGATAGAAGGCAGGCTGGGATTAAGATTTCTCCTACACTCTACTACCTGACATTTTAAAATCTGGCTTGGTTTGACCGTAGTTACCTGCTTCCCGATCACCTGCTCTGACACCCCCACCAGAGCATTAACCGCACAGAGATAGGTATGGACAGAGAAGAAAGCATATGTTTCCTCCTCCAAGCACCAGCCGATGCTGAAGCTCTACCCTCAGCCCAAGCAGCCAGCTGAAGCTCTGCCCGCCTCTGATGCTCTGCTCTGGCCATGCAAAGCCTCCAACAGCATAATTAAAGGATTCCCCAGCTAAGCAGGAAAGCTTGCAATTACCAGAATGTCTCACAAATCTTCCAAGTGCCCTTCAAACAGCACTGGATTTGCACTGACAGAAAGAGTAATTGATTCCACTCTGGCAAAGGTGGAAACCTCACGGACATTTAGACTGCGGTTAACACAGCAGAGATGGGGTGCCCTCAGGAACACCCTCGGTCCTCTCTGGCTCCAGGGACAAATGCTTTGCTGCTGAGCTACTGGAGATGAGCTCCTTGAAGTGTAGGTCTTTCATCAGGGATGTCTATGTGATAGCCATCTGTCCCTAACGTAAATAACAGATTTCCATTTCAATTGACTAGCATCATTTAGTGTGCATGAAAAAGACCCTTAATGGTAACAGGGATTAGATGACCAGGAGTTGACTCAAGAAGGCTTTGAAGTTTTTCCCTGAATTTCTTCTCCCAGATCTCCATCATTTGCTTATTTCCCTTTTCTTAAACAACATTATTTTATCCACCAAGTTTCGCAAATTCAGGTAACTTTGACAGCAACTCTTCTTAGGTGGGGAACCCAGGCCCAGGGTTAAGCAATGCTTTCCCAATTTTGTAATGTCATTAAAAAACAAGGAAAACATTTCTGTTTGCCATGACTTTGATGTGAAACGCATTTAAATGAAGAAGTTTAGGCTGAGCTTGGGGCAAAATTAGAAACCCCACATGGAACACAACCACATAGGAAAGTAAATTCAATGAGCTTTGCAGAAATCATTATAATGAACCAAGGAAAAAGAATTTGTTAACTTGCTGTAAGAATGGCTAAATTACAAAGACAACTCTGAAACATTATAGTCCAAACACGTAATCATGAAAGAATTTAGGATTTTTCCTTGAGGCTGCTGCAGCCCAGGCTCCTAGTGGGTCTGTGCACACAGTTTCTATTGTCTTCAGCAGGAGACTTTTGTATGGAAAATTCACTAACTAAAGGACAACCTAAGGAGGGCAATCCTTTAATCCAAACCAATCCATTATTTTATGTGCTGGTTATAAAGTATATTTTCATAACCAATTTGACAACAAATTAATTTGAGGGGGAAAGAAGGAGGGTGACCAAACAAACCCAGAGTAAGCTTGGTAATAGAAAATGGAAAGGGTTCCATAAAACTCTTTTCATGCCAGCGAAACAGGTTTAAAAGGTTTATATATAAATACATTCATACACACAAATACACATATATATACATATATTTTTAAAAAGTCTTCAAAACCAAGCATTACAGCAAATTTTCTCAATCATGAGAATTGGAAAGGGTATCTAAAATTGTTATCAAAAGAGAAACTAATTTTCTAGAAATACAAAATAATAAGTAAATATATATTAAAAAAAAAAAACTACTCCCATTTCTATTACTCTTCTTTTTCCTGAATCTGTTAGAAAGCAAGATAGCCGACCTCCTTTCCAACCCAGTGAGCAAGAAAGCCTGTTGGCCATATGTGGCAAGATCTAGTCTGATATCAGAAACCATGTTCCTCCTCATTTTGAAATGCAACACTAAAAACATAAGTTGCCATACCCTGACTGCGCACTGCAGGACACCTCCTCAGACCAACAGGCCCCTTCTCCAGCAGCACTGGCAGCACAGTGAATGGGGCTGAGCACGGTTGTCTCTGCTTGTCACCTCAGCAAAAGAATGACCCAGAGAAGGGACCTCTCTGCCTCACCACTGCAAAGATCCCAGGAAGAAGTGTTTATCTTAGCCCGCATTGAGAGTGAAGAGATTTGTGGCATTCCAGCTATGGTCGTTTTGAATCTGTAGATGGGTTTTGATACTTTCTGAGACTAAGAGAATATCAAAATTAAATATGAATCACTCTCAGTATTTTGTTTAGGATCTGCTCCTTAAATAAGGCAAAATTACAATCAAACCAACCAGGGTTTATTCATTTGCATAGCCCAATAGCGTCATCCCAGCGCTTTGAGATGATCCAATTCCATCATTGTGATCCACACTTAAGCCACAGCTTGGGTAAATGAAACAAGAAGAAAAGGGGGGTGGGTGGGGAAGAAACTAAATGGGGTTGCAATTGATTACCATGATCCAAAACTGCATCCCAAAGAACATTGAGAGCTGAAAGCTCATGTTTGCAACCTGCATTTCCCAGCAGCCAGAACGCATTCAAAAAATACAGGGCACCCTAAAAGAAGACATTCTGCAGGTTTGCATCACCATACACATGCAGCCTGCAAACACCACCTCTTCTGGGTTTAATGATGTCCATTTATCCCGCAAAGCAAAAATCCTCAGCAAGAGGAAATGGAAGAAAAGGCTCAAGAATAGGCAGCTCTCACTATGTCCATGGTGCCATGGGCATACTCCTATCCTTGGCTATACACAGGGGTAACAAGTAAGAACACATGCAACACAGACCTCGATGTAAAAATAGTTGAAGTCATAATTTTTCTAAAAATACTCACTATAAAAATAAATGTTTTATTCTGAGCATTGTTAAAACATAATGCAATGCAAGATAAAGCAAATTAGAACAAAATCATTGGCGGTTCAGGATCTAGAAATAGAAGTGTAATTCTGTGCTAAGTTTTGATTCAGTTACTACCCTGGAACAACTCGAGGTTTACACCAGCCTGTCAGACTACAATTTGCCACCATATAGGTGAAAACTTCCTCTGAGTCAGTGCAAAGAAACTCTACAAAAAGCTCAAAAAACTCCAAGAATCTCTGTACAAGACAGGCGCAAAGGGGAGCCCAAGAATCCTAAGTAAAAATATTTTGCATTGTCCAAGTATGCACACGTGGAAAAAGTGCCTCTGAAACAACCAGTTTGCAAAACGTCAGCACACAGAAGTGCTGAAACTACCTCTCCACCCGGCAGCGAGGCGTTTGCATCTGCTGCCGTCCCCTGTTCTGGTCAGTTGGAAATCTGTGTGCTACACTCCCTCCTCTTCTCCTAAACCTGGGGAGGTGGGAGAAGATAGAACCATGACCTTTCTGTTTGCTTTTGGCTTTTCAGAGTGCAGTACAGCAACTGCAGTATTTAAAAAAAAAAAAAAAAAAAAACCAAAAAACCACACACAAAAAAAACCCCACCACCAAAGCTGCACATCAAGAACCAAAACCTGCTATTCTGACCAAACAATTGCTTCCAGTCTGTGGCATGGAAGACTGCCTCCTACTTGTTAAAGCAGCTCCATAAAGCAAGCTATACTTTAATCACCATTTTCTGCCCAGACAATATTTTTCACTGAGCACTGGTTTCCCCTAGGAGACTGTCCTGCAAGAACTACCAAAACTTAAGTGTTTCAAAACCAGAAGATTTCAGGACCATGAGATACGATCTTCAAAACCTCCTGCCTCTGTCTCCCGAGCCTGTTTGGGTGCCAGCCTTAGCAACAGCAGGGTTCAGCAGAGGGCAGGGACAAGCAGCTCAGCCCTGCCAAGCTGGTGCACGCTGGGAAGAAATAACTCAAAGTTCTCAGCAAAGCCCATGGTGGCAGCAGCCCTTGCCCACGGGCTGAGCACAGGCAGCCCCAGCCTCTCTGAGCTGTGCCGCTGCAGGATGCTCTCACCTGCGGTATCACAGGAGGGTGATTCTGCAGGAAATGATACAGACCTGAAAGGTTGTGATGTTTCTCTTGCTTGCTGGCTTGCATGTCCAGAAGCAGTGAAGGGCGCTTTCACACCTCTGTTCTCAATCTGATGACATCATGACAGGGAAGGGACAAGCTCCAAAGGAGAGGTGCGAGGAAAACCTTGGATAGCCCAGCAACCATTTTAATCAAACAAGCAGTTTTTAGAGGACAGGGGCCAACCAAAACTCAGCAGGCACGTCAGACAAAGGGCACTTTCTGCTCAGCTCCAGCCCCTTCATGCCTTACCCAAACCCATGCCTGCAAAAGCCAACTCAGGAGAAAAATGAAGGAACGTGACAGTGTGGGTGCCCTTGCTGACCATTCCTTGCTATTCCGTTCATGAAAGCTATCTATAATTCAGCATACCCAGATGACAGCAAATCAAGAAACACCGCACAAGAGAAAAGCAAAGAACACTTTCCTAAATAAGACAGATGCGTGTAATAGCAGTAACAAGAGGAGACTGTAAGTGCTCCAGGTTAACACATCTCTCTGTGAACTCCTTCCTGCCCCTATTCATATTTCTATAAGACAGGAATACAAAATTATCCTGAAATAAACAGTCATCCCAAACGATCAGTTGTCACATAGCTGCACAGCCCCTCCCCTTCCACGTGGGCACTCAAAGCTTCTCTCCTCCTGTTTTGCGTTGTGTCTAAAGCGCACACATGACAGGTTCATACCTATGTGGAAAAAAATTGCTTTTTTTTGGGCAAAGTCTCTTAACTTGCTTCTATTACACCCTAAATGTTTTACAGTTTCCCTTGTTCTTTCACCCTTCGGACCATCGGCAGCTTGGCTCTTTGCTGTGCTGGTTCAGCTAAGGGAGGGGAAGAGGGTGGAGGAAGAGGGCCTGAGTTTGGCTCCAATTCACCCTTCCCAGAGCAAAGAGCCTGAAAATAGTTTGGGTCCTGCTGCAGTACGTGCTGTGGAGATGACGTCGCAGCAGTTCTAGGAAAACAAGCTCTTTCCAGATCAGCTTGGCAACTCAGCAGCAACACCCATCATTAAAAACCCCACACCTTTCCACTTAATCAGTACAGCCTTAACCTGTACAGCCCCCATCTAGGCTCTTGTGTTTGGAAGTGCATTGTTGTCCGAATGACTGGGAGCAAAAAGGTGTTTTTATCTGAGTTACTTCCTTTAAAACTCCTGTAATTATTCCAGCTGCAACCTACACAAAAGACATGCAGCAAAAATTTGACTGCAAAAGAGAATGAGTAACACGGTGATGTCCCTGGTTCGCAAGCCTTGCAGAGAAACCACTCACTGAAGTCTGCAGCCCACGTCCATGAAGGATCTTCTTCCCTTGCCTAATTCCCACAGACTTCTTGAAACTGCATTATTGAACTCATACACTGGACAAAGAGCTATGCCTGCACGTGCAAAGTAAAAACCTTATTAAATCATTAGTCACACAGAGCCTTAGGACAGGGCAGAAAAACATAACTACGTTATTTGTAGCTGTTTCATAATTGGACACTGACTGTGATCCAAAGATGACGCTTTGGGTCAACACTGGATGGTTGTTTTCTTCCACACGCAAGACTGGGACCCCCGTCACGCTGAATAGAGCCCCGTGGCAGCACATGAGAACAGTCCCACCACATCCCTCTTGAGGGGCTGAGGCAGTCCCACCAGCTGCCCGTGCTTGGCAGGGCCAGGTGAGGCAGCTGTTGTGACAGGGACCGGGGCAGAAGCCACGAGCACTGTGTTTAAGTGTACTTGTCATTCGAGGTCAGTGCATCGTACTTCTGTCATCTGTATGGAATTACTGCCCCTTTCAAATCTGAAACTTAGTGCATTTTATTTCAAGATGACTTTACAAGTCCTCCTATGTGATATTCATTTCAACAGCACTCTAATGTTGCACAACAGTCATACGATCCAGCGTGTGTGCTTTATGAGACAGGCATGACACGTGAAAATTAAAAACACATTCCTTGTCTGGAATATAGAGAGGAACTGCAGGGGGAAAAAAGAAAAAAAACAATGAGAGCGCATGCCCAGAGATCAGGGAGGAGGGAAAAGAGGAGGAAAAAACAGGATGAGACATCAGAGTCACTTCATCCTGCCCAGAGTGAAAACAGCTTTCATCAGTATGGAAGACAATTAATTTGCATAAATTTACTGCAAAATCCAATTGAACTGAGCTGCTGCATTTCAGGACTGGCACTGGACTGCCTATGGCTGAGTCGTTTATCAGTAGTTTACAAAATTCCCTTCTGCAAGCAACACTTTTTAATTGCCCTTGCACTTCAAATGACATTTTCTGTAGATATTACATCCAAGCCAAAATACAGAGAATCAGGTTTTAAATGCACAGTATTTGATGTTTGTTTTGTAGCCCATGATCTAAGCACACGGTAAGAACCTGGAGGTCTTTCCTACGGCCCATAGTATCCTTTTAATGTTCTGCTTAGACGGAGGATTCAGGGGTGTGTTGAGTATCTCTGCCCTGATCCAAATGCTCCTCTCACTCAGGCTCACCCTCCGGACTGCCTGACTGAATTGTTTACAAGCCCACCAGCCAGCGCAGTCATTTTGGCCTGTTTAACCTGGACTATATTGGTATTGCCATGTATGCGTCATGTCTTATAGTGGGGACAGCACGAGCAGAGCAGAACACCTCCATGTGAGGAATGGTGCAGAGCAGATGTAGTCTGAGCTTTGGCAGAGGTCACAGCTGGAAAAATCACTTCTGCTGTGCCTGGCCTGATGTTACTGGCTGAGACAAGAGACTCCCTGTTCTGACCAAGCGTACTTCCTTGGGCAAAGGGTTATAAAATCGGGTAGCTTTACAAAGTTAGGTAACACCACAGGTGTTATATTTACAGCCATGTAAGCACAAACAGAAAGACCTGGGGTAATCAAATCTCATGCTTGAAGGATAAGAGTGTCCGTAAGATGATCACCAGCTGAGACCAGGCAAAAGCTACATCATTCCACACCCTTTCAGACACTGAACCATCAGCCAGGTGCAGGTACTGTTATCTTGTTTACTTTTCAGCTTCTCCTTCTTCAAGGCATTCACTGCTGAAGGTCAAACACAGAATGAGGTGATGATCCAGGTCCATTTGTTTTACCCCATATAAACAAGGTGCGGATGAGACACCATATCTTGGCACATACAGATAGTGGGGAGGCAAGCCTGGACTAGCCAAAATGCTTGTGCTTCTCCATCTATCTCAAACACATAGCACAGGATTACACGAAACTAAAAGCATTCCTCCAAACATGTGAATGATCCCTCACTTTTGCTGCCTCTCTCATTGGTAATATCCCCCGAGTCAGTAACACAGTTAAGTAAACGTGTTGTATGCAGATAGGCTGTTTCTCAAAGGAGTTCACCTCTGTGGTGTTTTTTTGGAACGTACAATTTTAAATCAATACCATCACATCCATATGTGTTTTATGATGGCTTGCCTTCAAAAAATATTTTTAAACATAGATTTTGATTTTATGAGGAACTGAATGCCAAGAAGCAAATAAGTATAAAAATACATAACAAAAGAACAAAACATTTCCTCATAGTGAGAACAGCCATGGAAACAAACTCGTAAGAAGACATTTTTATAACTTCTGTTCTACAGACTGCTCAGGACATGTGATACACAGAACACCAGTGGGCTCTGCCTGCATACACAGGTACCCCAGCCGTGGTTGCAAGGGAGTATTCCCACCCGTAAACAACCACTGCTGAGTCTGTTGGGCCTCTGTGCCTATGCAAATGTAAAAAAAATAAACAAGTACCACAACAAGTATCTGATCGCTGTGACTTTTCAAATTGTCTTCCTTGGCTTTGCAGCTGCTTCTGTTAATAGCTTTAATGAGCAATTTATCTTTGTTTCTTCTCGTATCTGTGTATCTACAAAATGCCAAGGTCAGCTTCTGCCAGGCAAAGGTATGCTATTTAATGGATAGAAAAGGAAAAACTAAACAGGAGTCATGAAATGCAACAGTATCCACCCTTCAGTCAAATCTAACTACTACTAATATCAAAGGAAGATTCATCATGAACTTCAAACAGGACTAAAAATTTTACCTAAAAACTACTAACTGAAACCGCTTATTAAAAAAACAACTTCCAGACAATGAGAGCAGAACTGGCTGCATGAACAGGAACTAAGAAAACTGACTTAATTGCATCTACATTCATTGACAATCAAGATCACTGCTAAACTGCTTGCTTCATACTCTCCACTGCTGCTAGCGCAGAACATCACAGAATTACACAGCCTGGTTTTTTCTCATCCCAGAAGAGCACTCAATCTCTATTCAATCTAAAGAAAATGACAGAGAAAAAAAAGGCAATAACCGATTTTCTCCATGGCACTCTGCAAAGAAGAACAAAAGGGCCCCAGGGTAGTATTATATTTATGGGCTTCAAAAGAAAGAAGGAAAATTATCCTTATAATGTTAATAACTCCTTTGCTTTCTTTTTAAAAAACAAGATAAATTGGAAAATTGTTTGTTTGAACCAATCTTTTGGAGAATTTTTTAAAGGACTGCTCATAAATGTGAAAATAACATCTCCAGTCAATGCTACTTGTCTAAAACAAATCCATATTGCTCACAGTCCTGCAAAACCGCCTTGTTCTGCTTTGAGGCAGGTGCCCATTTCAGTTTTCTCAAAAGATGCTAAAAAATATCACATAGTAAACTGGGATTGTTCTCAAAACCGCAAACCCATCTCCTGCCTGAATCCATTCACTGGGTGTGCAAGATGACGGGACATGGCGACATGTTGGGGATCTAGGCGTTATTCACACTTTATAAGGAATCAGGAAAACAGTGGCCAATACTGCCTTACCCTTCCTTTATGTTTAGGAGGGGGAGACTGAAACGCTGGGTTAAGTTAATACATATTACCTGTAAGGGATGCATGGCTTCCAGGGAGGTTTCATTTCCTACTAAGGACCACTGAATTTTACAATTGGGAATAGCAGCTTGAGCCATAGCTCTTTTTAGATGCTGAATAAGCATCTTAAATATCTTAGATACATGTTGATTGTGTCAAACTGTTCCAGACACGGAAAGACCGTGGCTGGCATTGTGCTGGCCATTTATATGATCATTTATATGATCTGGACACTCAGCAAAAGAAACATGAAAGATATTTCACTTGGTAGAATATGAACAATATGACTCCTATACAACACTCTTCTCATCTTGGAGGAACTTGAGACAGTGCTTTATATTGTAGTGGTGGGATATCAGAGCAATTCTACAAGTTTAGTGCCGTAGAGTTACACTGCTATAAAATCAACAGGAAATTTGCTTAGGAATATACAGTGCTCTATTACAAACATCTTTTCATACCCGTATAATCAGGCAGAACTTTCACCATCACTTGACACATGCACCCTAATACATTTCATGTTATTCAGCTCATCAGCTTTGGGAGAATTAATTGGAAAGAGAGCCCTGAGATGTGAACCAACACACCAGCTTAACCAAACCCAAGGGTTAAACCATGGGGTGCCTCCAGCTCATTCGTGATGATGATCCTCATTCATACCATCAGGCATACCACCTGTCAGTGGAAATAAATGCTGCTCATACCTTGCGGCTACAGCCAGGCATGACTACAGGATATTTTGTCTACATTCTGTCTGATTTCAACAGGAGCATGAGATACCAGGGAACTAGGCAGCTTTTTTTCCTATGAACTCCCTGCTCACTTTGTAACAACTTTCTGGGGAAGGAAAAAAATTAAACCCCCTCCTTATCACCCTGAAATCTTATAGAGAAAGGCCCTGCACTTCAGGGATGACATTTCTGACACCTCCCTTTCAACCACAGCCTGCCGTCTCTCACACTGCTTCCACAACCTTGCTCTTTCACACACATGGTCAAATTTGGCACACCTGCATTTTTGCGTAGTCATGCTCTTAGAAGAAGAAAGCATTTATTAAAAAAAAAAAAAGCCAGTCTCTTTTTTCTTGTGAAGGCAAAGCTTCCTTTCATGTACTGGGAAATGTCATTCTTTGTCTAAGCAATTATCCGAGTACATCAAAAATGTACTTCAAGTAGAGAAGTCAATTAATGAACAAATCACTTAATCCTTTGTAGTTGTCCTTCACGTGATAAATCTTATTTCCATCCCATACACTGTTTAAAGGCATCGCTTCATGCAGAATGTTCTAAAACATGCCGCATAACCATTGCCATAACTTATGTTGTATTTTGGTTTCCGAGTGAAAGTGGTGCTGCGCTCAAAGACAGATGGGAAAGATTGGAACTGATTCACCGTGCGGCTACGGATTGGTCACGTAAACCTCCCTGATTTCCAGCCTGCCCACATGTATAATGGTGCAGCTCTGCACAGGATTGTTACAAGGATTAACTAAGTGACACTAAAAGGCTTTGAGACCTGCTCAGTAATAATTATTTCTATAAAAGAGCATATGCATAAAGTGCTAATCGATGCCAGCTGTCCTTTCGTCCTGGGCAGCAAAACCACATTTCCTTTAGTGGGCAACAGTAGCATATTTTTTATTTCTAAATTCCAGGATTTTGCCTTAAAACATATAAACCATTTGATTTTCAGGAATACTACACAGTTAGGAGATTGACGCAGCCACGTATTTCAGTGATTACCTTGATTAACCCTGCACAGGCAAGAAGTGCAAACATTCCAACACCCTTCAAACTGAGAAATGAGCCCTATTTACAGTGTACAGCTCTAGATCCAGCAATTTGCGTCTTAGAGGGTCTGTAGTATCCTGTTCATTTCCTGTACAAACCATACAATCGAGTTACAATACCCCTTGAAACGCAGCAGAAAGCTGCTGTTCCTGGACTGGCCTTATATGACACGGCACCATTGAATTAAGATATATAAGTAATTATTTTGCTTTTTTATTCTCGCTCTGTGCTGGAATTGACCATGTTTTCTGGAGCCCCACCCTCAGCTGCAGAAACTTGGATGTGCTCCACCTGCTTATGTTTGCTGATAGACACTAGAGGAATTTTCACTTCATCTGTTTCACAGATGCTCATACTCTTTTCTCAAGACATGTCATAAAAAAAGGTCTCCAAAATATTTAGCAGGATTTCAGTCAGCATGACTGTGATGGCTGCACATAAGGTAAAGCTCAGACAGCTCTTCAGAAATTGCAGCTCTGAAATGAATGCCTGGGACCTTCACAGCACTCATTGAAATCTTCCTGCATGACACATAGTTTTTCGTGCAGTCAAAAGGGTAAAGGGGTTGGCATGCAGAAAGCTGCTACAATGTGAGAAACACCGTGCACTTCTATAACCTCTTGCACTCATACTGACATGAAGGTAATTGCTAACGGAGAGCACGTGCAACCTAATTCAAAGAGGGAGGAAAATATTACAGAACAATCTCTGTAATCATAATCTCTACGTCTCACTCCAAAACAAAATTCACCACTTCACTGAGGTGCTAACTGGAATAAAAATAATCTTGTGAAATGTGTTGTAAAGTAGTACTTTAATTGAAAGATGCACCTCCCTTGGCCATTTGCCTTGCAGTGCAAATGTCAAGTGGGGCTCCTGACCATCAGAAGTCGGCCCCTGCCTCGCTGATCTTCACCTGTCCCCAGCAAGACACCCATGGAGCCATCAATAGAGACATGACTCCCACTCTAGCCACCACTCGCTCGCTCGCTCGCTCTCCCCACGTTAAACCCCCTTCAGGGCACAGCTACAGCAACAGCTGTACGTTAGTCCCTTGCTTTGGGACAAGTTTTTACCCTGGAGATGCACACCTGCTTAAACACGGTAACATTAAACAGAAAACTATGTACATAGATAAGGAAACTCTTAAGAACAAAAACCTTAGAGCAGTTCATCAGAAAGCCACTGTCCATTAAAGTCATTCAGTTTATCCTCAGTATTTCTAAGGAAGTGCTGTAAACTATTCCAAACTTATGCACACAACATATTTATTAGATTATATTTCCGACTCAGGAAAGCAGAATCACACAATTTGTTTAGCCTTGTATGAAGACCTTCAGACGCAACCCAAGGCAAAGCTCTGGGATGAAAACATACCTTTCTTTAAATCACTATCAAACTGTTCAATAAAAAAATTCAAAAATTACTTAGTGTTTTTAACACTTCAGACTTATAACAAATGACAAACAGCACTAGTTCACTCAATTGTGAAATGCTGTACTCAATTACCTTGATTTCATTAATAGCCTGCTTTCAATGATTAGGAATCCCAAGACACACGTCAAACTAAAAGGCCAAATTCTTAGAGGATAGAAACTGGATGGCAGTCGAATCCAAGGAAGTATGCCAATGTATACCATAGCAAAGCCAGCCCCAAAACTGCATCCCATTAACAATGATTCCCATGGCGATTCTGGCCACAGTGGTTACAAATAGCTGACAGAGCTGAGGAGTATTACTGAGCTATTTGTAAGAATGTGTCAGACATCAGCACAGGGAAATTACTCCCAGCCTATAGATAATTCCGTCAAAAAAGCAGCTTCCATAAAAAACTAAACCCAGTTTGCTTTCTGCCTATCCTGTCCCAGAGGATACTCAGAAGCACCTTCAACAACACTCAAATTAATTACAAGACACATATATTATCTTACCTTATTTTATTTTGTCTTTTCATTATCACCTCTCCCAAATTAGTACTCAGCTATACTTATCTTTACACAGATCCTTCTCTGATCTTGGAGATATTAATCTAAATCTGTTTCTGACTTGAAGCTTCTGTTTTCTCTCTGCTACTGAAAAATAAATTGGGGGACAGAGGGAAAACCACAACACACACTGAAATAAAACCAGCTCCTGAGGAAGAAAAAAAAATCCCCCCAAATAACTCCTTATTGACAAATCTTTCCCAGCAAATAGCTCAATGAATCTTGAAGGAATTTTTTAATGTACAGTTATAACGACACTTTCAACTTACTCTTCTTCCAAAGTTTGCTCACTTAAGTTCAAGTAGTTTCCTTCTACTTGAAATGTTTGTGTATGCGCCCCTATTAAACATAAGGTTATCCACATCCCAAGTTCATTATTCTCAAGTGCAGGTCTCTGCCATGCCATTTAAATCCTGAGAGCACTTTAATCAGAAGATCATGTCATCATGACCTTACAGGTGAAAAGAATCTGACAAGCATAATGAATTAAAACCATCTTTCAGCTGATAAACTTTTTTCCCCTGCAGCATGCTATGCTCTAGCAGTGAGAAAGCATCCTTGATACTTAACAGCAAACAAACATAAGCTCCCAAAAGAAACAGACCATCCTCTCAGTGGGTAGGGAACAGTATTCTGCTCAATCACAGTTAACAGGACGCTACCAACTCAACATTAGATTTCATTCACCAGTACTACTTGATAAACTTAATTCCAAATTTAGGTTGCTGTGAAATTCGATGTCTTATTTCTGTGACAATATGTATCGTTTAATAGGATCTTGCTGTGAAATGATGAGCAAGTGAATACCAGAGATTCTTGGAGTAGTAGAACAAGGGAAGTTCTTAACCTAGGAGTACTTACTGATTTTACAAATCATACTGTAAACATTAAGAAAGGAGACAGATAAATTTTAAAGAAGGAAAAAAAAGGATTAATTATACCCCTGTTGCACTGGCTATTCCTATACAACCTGGAACCTCAAAGAAAGCTTACTGTATTACCCCAAACCTGACATCAAATACTTGCTATAGATTACAGTAAAGGTAGTTGATCAGCAATTGATAACATACATCAAGTGTTAAAATTGCCCAGAAGTGTTGCCTAAAGATGGTTACTGTTATGAACTTCTAATTGACTCTGCAAAAAAATAAAATCTTTTAATGAAACAAAAAACAATATTGGTCTCAGACACTGACACCCAACCCCAGGAATGGAAAAAGGTCTTTCCTCTTCCAAGCTGATGGATTTACACATCACACTGCATTGCAGACAATACTGCAACAGCACAAGGATGGTAGAATTACTCCCAGGACAAATAGAAATGGAGGTGGCACACACAGGACATTCTTTTCTCTGATGACATATTTTACTATTGCAACGTTAATCTACATTCTGTCAGCCTGTGCATCTATGAACACAGCCACCGTTATCTCATCTACAGAAGAATGGGCCTGTAATCTAGTTTCAGTCTCTGTTTTTGACAATGTCATTTGCTTCAGTGGGAAGCTTTCAGCACACAAGATCAGCCTCAAAAGAAGAACTGGTGGTTTGAGGCATAGTACAGCTGTAAGCAGAGATTATGAATTCCTGGGAAGGCCCCTGTTTCCTCAAAGTAGAGGGAGCAGTGGGTACCCAGTGCCAAATGCAAATTTTCCAGTATTCTGATGGAAATCAAAGAAACAATATCCATGGCTCGAGGGGAAGAGCCACACACAATACCTTCACAGAATAAGCACGCAGGTCTTGGTTGCGAAAAATCAACGTAAAAAGATCTGCCAGCACCTCTCCCTGCACTGAGCGGGGAGGTGCCCACTGCAATAACATGAGGCAGCAACAGCCGAAGAACCAGGCTTTCTCTGATTTTGTTAAAGAATAACTTCACAGGCTAGAAAGGAAGGGTGCCCCCTCCTCCTGTGAGCCAGCTCACAGCAGGGCCCACCTGCCCTACGGGCCATGGAGAGGCAACAGCTTTCCTGCGCTTTCCGGCAGCACAAATCACAGCTCCATCCTTACACTGAAACAGCCGCATCAAGATCGAAATGTTTCTCAAGGACGTGCTAGAACAAAACAATCGACAGTGACTGCAGCATCTGCTTGGCATAGCCACCATAATAAATTTCAATCTCATTTTAATTTTTATATGTCAAAAGCTATTAGGTCTTAGATATCTGAACCTTAATTATTATGGAAGCAATTAGGTCCTGTGACCAGAAGACTTTGCCTGAGCTATTGTTATGAGCACGATATTTTCTACAGCATAAAAAAATAAATACCCTAACACATCTGTAGCTATCTAGGACCATGCAGCTGCCACTGTGCTTCATTCTGGTATCATGGCTTTCTGCCAGATTCCAAAAGACAGAACTTACTTGTATGCTCTATATGGCATTATCATAGGATAGTTTGGGTTGGAAGGGGCCTTAAAGATCATCTATAGTACCACCACCCCACCTTCCACTAGACCAGGTCACTCAAAAGCCTCCGTCCAACCTGGCCTTCAACACTTCCAGGGATGGGGCATCCACGAACTCTCTGTTCCAGTGCCTCACCACCCTCACAGTGAAGAGTTTTTCCCTATTATCTAATCTACATCTACCCTCTTTCGATTTAAAGCCATTATCCCTTGACCTATCACTACATACTCTCATTAAAAAAAATCTCTATCTTTCTTATAGGCCCTCTTTAAGTACTGAAAGGCTGCTCTAAGGTCTCCCCAGAGCCTTCTCTTCTCCAGGCTGAATACCCCCAACTCTCTCAGCCTGTCGTCACAGCAGAGAGGTTCTGGCCCTTCAAGTCATATTCACCGCCTTCATCTGGACTCAATCCAAGAGGTCTGCATCCTTCTTTTGTTGGAGACCCCAGAGCTGAATGCAGTACTCCAGGTGAGGTCTCATGAGAGTGCAAACACTCTTAAAGAAAATCCAAAAGTAAACAAAAGCAGGCAAAACTGTTTTCCTTTAACTAATACACATAGCCACGTGTATGGAAATAGCCATATACTTTCTCCTATAAAGGTAGATAAAGCAGGAACATGAAGTGGACTGAAGTGCATGAGCATTTTTAGATGGCATGTAAGAACCTACTGAATAACAAGATGCCCTTTACTTGAACGATGGCTTGCAAAATGTCACCTGTGCAAATGCTAAGAAAAAAAAAAATACCACCAGCATATCTGACAGAACATAACTTCCACTGCTCTCAGAATACAGTATTCCTACAATGCCACTTTACCAGTAAGCAAATAAAATTATGCCCAAATACATCCAACACAGGAAAACTGAACACTGAAAAAAATCCTGTTTAATGCAGGCTCAGTTTAAGAGTAATTCAATTGCTTTAGCCAATTTATATTCTCCACACCTAAGACTCCTGGACTTCAGGAAATGAAGCATTACAATGCTTTAACAACATTCTCCACTTGCATCTACCTTTGATATTTCTGTTAGCTCCTCTGCACTCGTTTAAAGCATAAATCCCCACTGATGTAAATGAGCTTTCCATGCATGTAATAAAAAAAAGAAAAAAAAAAAAAAATCACATGCAGGACAGATCCTCTCTGAAGCTGAAAGCAGCCAGTGCTGAACACTACGCAGCATGTGCTGCCTGAAGGCAGCTGCTGGCCTGCACGGTTCCATCCTACCATGCTGCAGTGGAGCCCATAGCAAAGCTCTCATTACCTTCACAGGTGCAGGGCAGGATCTCACCTTACAGTCGCATTTTGAAGAAGAAAGGAGCACATGCAACTCCACATTTTCAATATTAGAACAAGACTCAGCCAAATTCTCTAAAGGACTTTGGGATACAGTTGTGTAAGGCTGCTTCTGCAACCAGTTTACGCTTCCCTAACTTCAGCATTAAGGTCTTTTTTTAAAAAAAAATTTCTGTAACACTACATGAAGAAAAAGTAAACAAAACATTTCATTTTCACATAGCATACTTGTTGGGGCATTAGTTTGTGATGAACTTCACTTTTGGAAAACACATCATTAAAGCCTCGACATCTCTCACCAATGAGCGCTATGTCTAAGTATACTGAAGCTATTAAGATTTGCCCCATGCAAGAGTTCACACGCATCCTTTGTGTTCATTAGATGAGGGGAGAAAGAATCTGAAAAACAAGCTCTCAATTCACAGTACAAAATATATAATGCTTAAGGATAACAACAGAAGGCCTTTAATGAAACAAGAAGAAAATAAGCTCTGTGCTTCACACTCTCATTACACATGGCGGGAAACAGTAGGCTGGGGAGTGACGGTACAGTTTAGCTTATCTATCTCACTCGTTTCATTTGTTATTAAAGTTAACGGCCATCTTAATATTACAGGCTTACAAAATGGTAATGAAGACCAGGCAGCAGGCTGGACTTGCATTTCCAGCAGGGTAAGCCTGCACTCACAGCAATCGTTCCTGACCACGCTACAAGCTGCACAGAGAACATTCCTGTTAAGCTACATAAGGATACAGCGAGGTCGTTTTACAAGTATGTGCAGCTTCCAACTAGCTATAGTTTCAGTAGCCAAAATAGCAATAAATGTGCAAGGGGAGTAGGGTTTTTAAATTACCTATGGAAATTTAAGTAAAACACTAGATTGTTTTACCACCCATTTTTGTCATCTGGACTTGCCCATCTCAGACAATCTTAGGGCACATTTTCAGCCCTTTTGCCCCAACAGGGCAGAACAAACAGGAAAGAGCACCTTGGTCTCTGTGTATTGAAATGAGAGACAATGTTCTTTTTGGGTTAATTTTGACTGATTCAGTATTGTGACACACAAAACGAACCTTAGCACAGTAACAGTGTGGCAGAGGGGAGCCATTTGCATACTCTTCAGCTGGCCAGAGCAAAAATTATGGGTTTGGGGAGCAATGAAGGGGAAGAGGCACGAGGCTGGGGTTGCCACCACCAAAACCGTGCTGTGTGGGCTGCAGGGCTGCATGCAGCTGGGAGGAGGATTCATCAGCTTGGGCGTTTTCTGAACGTTAAGGGGCCACCAGGCCCAGCAGCTAGGGAACATGCTGTCTCCCGAAAGTTAAAGCATGGAACACAAGTGGCAGAGGTTGCATGGGACAGAAATGCTGGGCAAAACAGCCTCGGAAAGTCTGATCTAGAGGAAAAAGCGAGACCCGCAACCAAAGAACAACAGTCTAAGTGTTAAAAGTGCGATGACCAATAAAAGCAGCAACATAGTAGTAAGAAACTTTCTAGAGAGACATCTAGGGTACGGTAGAAATGGGGTATTCTGCAAGCACCTGGTAAGAGACAGTCCTGCTCCAAGGCCTTTGGAATCAAAATTCACAAGGAGAAAACCAGAAATTTAACTTATTACGAGCTCTTCCCTTGCAGACTCCCTTCCAGTTGCTGCTACACTGGTGCAGATCCTGTTGCTCCAAGCATGTTGAGACAGTTTCACGTGCACAGGGAGTTATTGGCATGGCCCAGAGTTGATCACATGCATTGTCTCTAACGGTGAAATTAATTTTGAGAACAGAAGAAAAATGGGACAAAGAGAGACAAAAGGGAAAACTCAAACTCTTGGCAGCAGCCAGCAAGGCCGGGAGAAGAGCAGCGACAAGGGCAGAGGCTGCTCCGCCGGCTTTGGCAGAAGGGCGCGCGGCTGCAAGGGGAAGGCGGGCTGCAGGAACACAGAGGCAGGCCCTTGGCACTGCCCAGGCTGAGGCCCCTCAGGCACCGCCCAGCTCGCCCAGACAACACCACAAGTCCAGTTAATAGGCTGGCACAAGGCTAATATCATCAGGTGCGTCCCAGAGTCGCAACAGCCAAGCTCAGGGAAGCCCAGCTGTGGCCATGGCCCCTTCCTCTGCGCAGGCCCCTAACAAGTCCCATCACAATCACCACCCTGCAGCGAGCTTAGAACAGGAACCATTTTGGTTTTGTCTTGAGAGTGAAGCAATCAAGCTATTCTGAAAGACCAAGCTCCCTCTATTTCTATTACCTCTTGGCTATTTTTAAAATCTCTGTCGATACTATGTGCAAGACTTGATTTTAAAACACCAGAACCACACTAATGTCTTTTTTACAAATTGCTAAACAAGACTTTCATCAATCTTCAACTACCGATTCTTCAGCACTGACTTCACTTTGAACAGCCCTCCAATAGAAAGAAAAGAAAGTTAAACCTACAACACCCCTTCAAAAATGGCAGGCAGCAATTTTAACCTCTGTCCTTTTGCATTACTGCAGCAGTGCCTGGAAAAGCTACAGCAGAAGAGAGAGTCAGTCATTTAGGCAGCTCTCTTCATGCCACCACCATAGCTCAAAGGGACAGAAATCAAGGAACAATCAGCTTAGACTGAGTCTAATAAGACATTAAGGAAGACTAAAACATGGAGAACTTAAAATCTGTTAAGAGGCACAGAGAAAGCACACATGTCTGAGAGCAACTTATCTTCTGGAGATACTCCAGATTTTCAGTTCCTATCTGATGAGACTTAGAGTTGTGATAAGGCAAGAGAAGTTTCCAGCTGAAACACAGAAGTGCACAACATTTGACATGAAAGACAAGCAGGACAGCCACAGTCTAATCAAAATCCTTGGGATCTGAACAGGGATGGACACATGTTTACATACAGGCATCTAAATCACATTCACGCCTGTATATAGAAACATGCTTTATTTAAATAAAAACAAATTAGGAACATGTGATTGAAAGCATGGTCCAGCTAGGAAGAACGGAAGACTCACTCCTTCTTGTCCTTCCCCAGCAGCGAGTGGTTTAGCTTAAGTGAGACTTGCCATTTACAGGTGTATAATAAGCCAGTTACACCATGTTCATCACAGGAAAGAGGCAGGGTGCATGTGGGTGTTCAACCACAGCTGCCAGAGAGATGGCAGTCCTCTGGGCACCGCATCCTGCCCCAGCCGTCTCAGCTGGAGAAGGACAAGAAGCTGCGGTTACTCTGGGGACAGAGACCTGACTCTCACCTAACGGACACCACAGCTCAAACAAAAGCAAATGACCCCCAGGAAAATCCCAGAGTCTGAGTGCTTTATTTTACCCAGAAATCCTGCTCTGTTTCAGGCTGTCTGCTGAGTGGGGCTGCAACAGTCCAACGCCAGCGCGCAGGGCTGTCGCTCCCCATTTGCGACAGGACCGGTGGGGAAAGGAGGGGAAGTGGGGCAAGAAGGTGCCTTTTGGGAATCAGAGCCTCCAAGCCAACCCATCTCACTGAGCAACCTGCACTGCAAACTCCAAAACACATGTGCCTAAAGCTCTGCGCTGCAAACCCAGACAAATACTGCCTCATTCTCCTGTCCGGTGAGATCATGCCCATGAGTCCAGAAGGGTGGGAACAGCAACAGCACAGCCAGCCCAAGCAGACAGGTGTAGACATGCGGTAACAGGAGCAACGAGTCTTAAGCCTTCTGCTGGAAGTACAAAAGTAAATTTTAGGAAATACAACAGCAACAAGGTTGTATTAGATCTGGAACTGGGCAGGAAAGAGAAGCTCTCTGAATTTGTTCAATTACTTAACTTCACAGATTTTGTTGTGGTTCCCCTTAGGTTACTTCAAGCAAGACATTTCTTTGTTATTCTTAAAACCATCCCATTCGATTACAGAATGACATTAGATCTCATCAGAAAAGATTCGTTTCTTCAGGATTCAGCATCTAACACCAAATGAAAGAGAAAAGAAAAGCCTGTCTTGCTATGAAAGGACAAGGAAAAGAGCAATTGCATAAGAAAACCAATACCCAGACCTTTGAACAGCAAAGCAATTGCATGTGTCAAGTTTCCATAAGAAGACGGTGCCAGCTAAGGCTTATGTTAAAACTGTGCAATAAAATTACATGTCTGGAGGCTCTGTCAGAAGAATGATGCTATCTCATTAATGGGATTACATAGAAAAATTGGTGGGATTTCAGTCAAGAGGAATAAAATGATTAAGGATCAAAAGAGTGTGACTCATGAAAGAAAGTGAAAACGGGATGCTGTGGGCTTGCCTGAAAAGCCCATGTCTCAGAATCAGAGAGGCTTGGTGGTACCAGCAACACCACAGCATCTCCCCCTTACACCTAGAATAACAGTGACAGATCAGACCCCACAGAGCGAAAACTTGTATTATAAAATACTGGCTTCATTATGGCAACACTATTATCGCATCACTCAGCAAGAAACTAATAATCAGCAGGGAAAGAGGACAGGAAGGCTAATAACCTGTAAACAGTTGGAAGATACAAGCCCCATAAGAGAAGAATACATTTAGTGAGAAAAAAGGCGGGGGGGGGGGGGGGGGCGGGAAGAGAGATTGCGAGTAGAGATACTGGGTAAAATCAGAGCCTTTCTGTTACTAACTGAAGAGGATTTCTTAGCCATGGGAACAATATATATTTGGAATCATCTTCCCAAGAGGAGTAACAGAAAGTCACAAGTGGTGAATCACCTGAAGAGGGGCTGGCCACCACACCCCAAAACCACCACCACCAGACCCCAGCAGTGGCAGGAGGTGAGCTCGCTACAGGGGGAAGGGGAGAAGAGGAAAAAGTGCCAGCAGAGGAGGGGCAGCAGATGTTCCCCAGTCACTTCTACTCTGTTACATTGCAGGAAAAATAAATGAATAAATAAAAGTGATTTCTAAATATAGAATGCAATTCTCCTCACTGAGAGGTTCAACATCTCTCTGCAATCCATCTTTTCCAGCTGAAGGACTGTAGGTTAAGTAAAAAGGTTCATTTAAATTCTACACAGATTCACAGAGTTAAACTGATTTCAGAAAGCATTATCACGTCTGAACTCTCTCTCAATAGGGGTGAAAGCCAGACACTTTGTGAACCATTTTTATGATGGCTAATGTTCTCTAAAAATTCATTAGATGTCAAGATAAAGGATAAAAGACATCACCATGGAAGAGCTACCGTACAGAGCATAATAGGGTCACTCGCCGTGCACTATTCTGTGTCAGCACAAGGCAGCACTGCTTCTACAGCCAGCAGCAGTCTTGTTTCTTGGCTGTTGTCACAGGCAAAAAGTCAAACAAAAATGACACTTCCCAAGTAAAAATTCTTTTGAGGAAGAGTCAGATCTGGAGTTGCCCAAGCAAAGCCCTTTAGAGCACGCCCTCAGCCCATGCCATCTGCCCAGTACACCAAGAGGAGCAGAGGAACACACCAGGAAGCAATTTCTTCCAACCCCATCTCACTCACATCAGACCCTCCAACTTGGAAGGGTGTCTGCACACACGTGTGCTTATACACACTGGCAGGAGAGAGGGTTCGAACATTTAGTTGCACTTTGGACCTTACCCAGTACATGTATTATCGGCTCTTTTAGAGCAGACGCTTCACAGAGCAGTGGAGGCTGAAGCCCAGTTCTCTCCATTTTCATCAAGAACCTGAGGGCAGGTGGTTACTCCCGACAACTGACAGCTAGGCTGGGTGAAGGGGCCTTGGCTGCCAAGCCCCAGCTGTCAGCACAGGCTGAACAGGTATGCAGCTCAGTCTGTAAGGCTGCCCACGGCTCTGCAAGGCTAGGCGAGCTCTGTGACCAAGGAAATGGCTCCAACAGAAGCTGCAAACAAAGCAGATTTGTTTGCTACGTCTTTGGTAAAAAACCATATATAAGAACACACTCAAAGCTCATCAGTCATTAAACTTCAAAAAGAAGAGGTTTTTCAGAAGGTAACTGGGCAAATTCATCTTGTTGCTTAAGCAAATCAAGATCTAACACTTCTCCGTGTGTTATTTTTTTCCTTTTTTATTCTCTCTTAATGAAAACAGTAAAACCCTCCAACTTCAAGTTTTAAGCTGCAATCCTATTTCAGTAGGTACATACCTCTGTTCGCACAGATCCCTAGATGCAAATACACAGCATTTGGCCCTTTTTCTAACACCTCAGCACTAGCACTTACAGGAACAATGGCAGCGTTTATAACCAGTGATGTTCATTGCAGGCTGTTAGAAATCCTCCACAATGTGCATTGTGCCACAGAAACCAAACACGTTTTCCCCCTGAAATCCAAAATTTCTGGTCAGAAATGCCCAATGACTTTTTGATTTGGAAATTTTATAGTAACAGTAGCAGTTAATGGGTTCCAGAACAACAACAATATCCATGCTGGTTAATATGTTGATTACTTTGGGCTCTTTAAGACACCTCCACAGTGGTCTTGTTCCTTAAGTTTATACTCCTGAGTACCTTGCATCCAGTGTGAGTCCTGGTCTTCATGAGGGGAGTTGTGGTGCACAGCTCAATGGCTTCTGGTTCATGGAAGATCACTGTTGGGAGAGGCTCTTTCCGAAGAGTTAGGACATTCAACTTAGTCTTTAACATGGTCTGAAAGTGCTAAACAGAGAAAGAAAAGCAATTATCTCCAGTTCTAGTGCAGAAATGTGAGAGTTTATAGTTGGACGTGTCTGTGTGTTTCAGTTGCTGTTCACTGCCTTGAAAGTTTCCACGGGGAAAGTTAACAGGCTTTGTAACATAAGGCAGCGAACATTCATTATTACTATTAGCAATGTAGAGAGTGTTTTTAATTTTAAAAGCTATGTACATACAAAATTAGAGGATTCATTATAATCCATGTGTGTCCCAAAAAGGATCTAAATTCAAACTCTGATCACTCCCAGGCAGACTATAAGACTGTTCATAGACCCAGTTCCTCTACTAATGACCATATGGAGGGAAGAATAGAAGGTCAGAGACCATTCAAAGAACTGTGGATTCATCCATTCTTGTTTTCTTTCCTCTGTACTTAAATCTCATCCCATTGACCTTTGTAGATGATGCCACTCCCTTTGGTTTGCCTTTAGCATCTGACTTTTAACTTCCCTTCCCTTGTAAGCGACAGTTCTAGTCTCCAACGTGAATGCCACTGCTGGTACTAATGAAGAGACGTCATTCAAAACTTGACACTTGCTATAACAGACAAGAAATAATTCCCCAGGCTTGGGTGAAGAACTGTCCAAGTGGACAGCCATGTTGTTGAATGAAAAGTTTCTCAGCAATTGCTTAGAGCAAAGAAAGCCAATCCCTGAAAAATTTCCAAATCCATTTTGTGGAATCATGGAAGTCAGAGAAATTTTTCAACATTTAAATATTTCTTTTAACTGACTTTCATGTGAGAAACTGAACATTTTCAGTTCCTGCTATGTATCTAAGGGGGAAAATATGCAGATATGAAGCAAATCAATGTATTATTCCCAGCTAGTAACTGCAACACTGTCTAAAGAAATATGCATTTATTAAAGCTTCAGAACTTGACTCGTAAGATCAGCTGTTATTAGGCATATGGGCAATGACTCCAGATTACTTTCATCAAAACCAAACCATTTGTTCTGACTTCCAATGCGAGATCCTTAACTTGTTTTGCAGCCACCCCTTCCCTCAGCCTCCCCTTTACCTCTGCAAGGCGGACAAACACTACGGGATCTGGCTTGCAGAGAGTGATGCCAAGTGATTTCCCAAGAAAAGAAGTCTCTGTCAGAGTTGGAAAATCATCTCAGGTCCTTGCTTTTCAGCCCCGTGCTTTAGGTGAGGAGAGTGCCTATTAAACACTCTATTTATACACAGGGGACAAATCGACTATTAAGATACTGTGCTATTTTTGTATGAATTTTTGTGGATTTGAGTATTCCATTGAATTTCTTGGAAATAAACTTCCTACTCAATTCATAAATACTTTGTCATTAGCTAACTGAAAGCCTATTAATACACTTCTAAAATAGTTTAATCCTTAGCTCATCAGTGTTTAGGTCTAACAATTGTCATGATACTAATTCTATAGCACTTTAAACACTCCATAAGCATATTCAAGGCATAAACACTAACAGACTGTGAAAATAGTACTTGTTTTCCTACCTCGTGCATGAAGTTACAGCCTGTTACAGGAATACTTTAGGGCCTCTGTGCTGTTTGTGCAAGCATTCAAGTTTCCATCCCAGTGAAGAAATCTACTCACATTATTTTTCATCTGGCTCATATTACACATTAATACCATTCACTCTCCCGCACACAGCTTCAGCAAAAGACTACTCCATTTAAGTTGATTGTACATTAAATAATATTCTTTGAAACATGTTTCTGAACATAAAAGAGCTCTTTGCCAGCCAGGATTACTAAACTTACTGAGAAAACCTACTTCTTTTTATCTTTCAGTTGCGATTTACAGTCTTTTGTTTCTAGTTTCCCAGGCTTCTCTGGTGAAGTTGTTAGCAAAGACTCAACAACCAATTACCAGCCATGATGAGTGTAAAGCAAGCTCGAAGTCTGAGATCCTGAGTCTGAAGGAACACCGCTGATTACCAACCGCAGCGCTGGGAGGGCTGGTCCCATTAGCTAATTGCTCTCCACTGTACCTCTAGTTCCATTAGCTTGACTTGCTTTTATATATAGGCTCTAGGACTGCTAACTTGCTGCAGAGGTTATATTTCTGGAGGAGAAACCCCAGTGTGGTTATAGCTGCAGAAGGAAGAGAGTGCTGAGACCTGCACTGCGCAGGCCATGGCGATTCCCTGCCTGTGACTGACCCCTTTTCAAGCACAGGTAAATGCCATCTCCAAGGTCATCTGCTGCCTTGTGCGTGCAGGGTATGGGAGAGGAAGGCAGAGGTGGAAAGTCTACCAAATATATTTTTAACCTGAAGACGTACAGCTTTGCTGGTGGGCCAGTTTTGGATCAAACCAGAGATAATGGTTGTGAAATACCAGGTTGAAGAAGATCCTATCCTAGCACTTATCTTCTCCCTCCCTGTGTACTGAAAGAGCTCCGTTTCTATAGATGATCTGTTTACAGAGGCTCTCAAATAAAGAATGGTCCTTCCATTAGATACTCAATAGATGAAAAAACTCCATTTAGCCCCTCTGGGTACTGAGCTTGGACCTCCAAAAGGGTTTTTCTCCTCTGCTAGAATCTCTCTCAGCTTCAGTGGGACTACTGACAGAAAGAGCACAATTTAACCAAAATGAGGAAAACTATGGCAATGATCTACTGTTTTTCCATGCTGTAACAACCATATACACAGTCTTAAAGAAGGAAAAGACCACACTCTGCCTTACAAAGGCAATTCAATACTCGTATGAGCAGCAAGTTGGAGTGGTTGGGTGCCAGAAACACTAGAGCACAGTTGGCAGCAAACAGATAATTAGTTGCCAGAGAAGTGCAGGACGGGTTGGGGGTGGATGCAGAAATAGCCTTTCTCTTTGGACTGCATGGCTAGCGCAGACAACGCTGCATGCCCGCACACAGGTCGTATGATGGCTGCCATAAGAAAACTGAGTCTCTGCCAGGAGACATCACACTGTGAGCCCCCAAACAAGCAAGTTATTTAAACACATGCCTAACTTTCACTGTGAGCAGTCCCAGTAAAGCACACGTGGGTAGTCAATGGGATTATTCATGTGCTTTAAGCCAAGAAAAGGGTAAAGTGCTTTGCTAAACCCATTTCTTAGTTTCCACTCCAAACTGGCATCTCCTGCAGAAAATGTTGGCCTATGACAGTAGCCAACGTATTTTTTGAGAAGAGGCATTAGCTCTCCACTGCTGTGAACTCAGAATATTTCTTTCATGTGCTTTAGGTTCACAAAGTTCTTGAAAAGCATGACTTCGGCAATTCAGTGAAAAAAGCTTCAGGGAACATTATACCGTTCATATTTCATGCGCCAGAACCACTAGGTTCATTTGGAACTCTTATACTGAAAATCACCAAAAGAAGATATTCTTAACTGGCTTGACTATAACAGCAGCTCAGAAATGCACATCATTCATCCTTTATCCATTTAGATGGTGCTACTGATACAGACTTTATATACGAAAGAAACGCAAGGAGCAACATAACAGTAAGAAACTGGCAGCAAGTTTTAAAATTCCTTGTGTGAGCAAAATTCCTTAATTGCCAAAGAAAGGATCAGAGCTGTAATTAGCACTGTATTTTCCTATTTGCTGGACATTAAATCATTCAGAGCAAAATTTAAGTAAAGCCCCTAATAACATTGGAAAATCATCTTAATACAAAACCACAGTTTTGCTTATTATTCAAGGATTCAAGTTTCATCACTTTCTTTTGCTTAGTTCACCAGTCTTAATGGCATCCTTTTCCCCCCTATAAAATAAAACTGAAGGGTGTATAACTGGTAGCCCAAACCCGTGGAAGGCTAAGAGTGTGACTACAGAGGTACAGTATATACTTGCCTCCTTGGTGGGCTTCAAAGAGCTCCCTAATTCAATGGAAAAACTCCATCGTCAGTAACTCTCTTAGCTACAGGTTATTTGAATGTTTGACTCAAGACCACCTAAATTATTTCCAACATGTATTTTGTTATCAGCTCAACAGTCAGATATTAGCTCTAGATTAACTGTTTCACAACATTCAATTTGCAAATTTTAGGTGCTAGGTATTTAGTCCAAGCACAATTTCTATTGCTGTTAAAACTAAAAATTAATAGCATTGGGGTTTTGATTTAGTTTGTCAGCAAAAATGCAGTCACTTACACAACTCAGACCAAACGTCTTAGAGAAAACAACTGTGACTCTATACAATGTGCCCTGGAGGAGAAGAGTATGCCCTGACAGTTTGTAATAATAATGGTTAACACTCTGCTCTGTTCTTCAGATTCAGGTTTTAACTAAACAGTCACCGCTATTCACAATATTGAGTGCTTGGCAGCCAAGCCTGGGCTAGTGGATCTTTTCATTTTCATGATGGAAATGAAACAAAGACTCAAATTCAATAAATCGAAGAGAGGGTTATATATTGGTTGTGAATATAAAAATAAATGTCACAGAAGAGGGGACTGTAACTCATTGTAATCTGTAATCCATCAATAGGGGATGAGCAAAATGAACAGGCTAATTGGCCTCTGATATAGCGTCTTCAGCGCCTTAGCCCCCAGCCCACATTACCGCTTCATGTCATCATGACAACCAAAACTCATAAACCAGCATCGTTTTCCTAGATTATCTGTATTTGGCCAAATGTTGCCAAAGACACAGACTGACTGCAAACCCCAAAATGATAGGATGATAACCTGTGAAAAAGTTATATTCTAAAAGTTCAAAGCCTCTGGAAAAAGGTTTTCCAGAACGAGAAGCAATCCTCTGGACAACTTGTCCTTCTACAGCACCTACAAAAGAATTCCCAGATGAAATCCACGTTATGTCATCAGCAAAAGATCAGTCTCTGGGAAATTAAAAAATAACCTCTATAGTTCACTACTTCAGTGCAAGTTCTTTTTCTACCTTTGAAATATTTAGTTCTGGAATAAAACTGAAACTTTTCAACAGCATCCCACAGCAAGACATGGAAGCCTAGGAGGCGGAAGACACAACCAAGCGCAATGAACTGCCAAGAGAGTTTTAGAAAGTCCAAATGTCCCTTTTTGCCTATTTCCAGTGGAATTTGACTGGTGATGTGTCCAGACTGCAGACAGAAGACTCCCCTCTCTTACTCATGGTCAGAGGAGATGACAACACAGTCGTCCTTTAGCAATACGGTTACACCACCGGTGACATGAGCACAGTCGGGTCCTGAGGACCACCCCAAGCCTCTAGTTTTTCGGCACAAAGAGGAATTCTGATGCATGTGAAAACTGCTCCATTTCAAGGCTTTGTTTTGTTTAAAGCAAATGCTATCCAGTACAGATAAATGTCACGTCTGATCCATTTGTTGTTAAACAAATATTGCTAATACAGTATAAACACTTGCCCCTCCCCCATGTTAAACTTCTCTGTGCTGTATTTATTTATTTATCCTGTACTAGCAGTTCATATAAATGTTTTACTGAATACTACAATAAAATCCTCTACACAGAAGGGATAGAAGCACTTATCCAATCAGAAATCAACCCATCAGCAGCGTGCTCTGTAAAACAGAACTGACTGGCACGCACGACTCCAAGATCATGTCGTGACTCTTTATACTCAAGCAGATCCGGCCCGAGTGATATTGAAACAAATACAACTCCAGAAATCTGGTTATTAAAAGGGTATCTCACCTAGCATGTTGAGAGCTATATTTTGTCAGCCTATCACACCAAATCCATTCAATCTCTTTCAGGTTACAGATGCTATTTAGGTGAAAAAGCAGATAATTACACCTGAATTTACATCTCTCAACCACAAAGAAACCGGAACAGGAGTGAGGGTAAAACAGACTTGCCTGCGGGCACCCTGTGAAGTAGAGGAGCTTGGGCAGACCCATGGCACAACTTGGTGTGACTTAGTGTGCTGAGGGCACGGCACCCCCAGGGATCATGGGGCAAAGCATCTGGGAAATGTCAAGCCACAAAAAACCAACCAACCAACGAAAAAAAACCCACCCAAAGCCCAAACTTCTGCCAGCCCTCCATGTGCCCAATGCCACCCTGCATGGCCGCACATTATAAACTGAGCCAGTGCCACTGAACTTGTCACCATGTTCCCCGCTCCTGCCACCCCCCCCACCAGATAGCATAGAAGTGACGTGGGGGTGGAAGGGACCGTTTTGGCAGAGAAGAGTAATCTGCGTTTGCCAGGGTGAGCTCAGATATGCACGACCAGACACCAAGCAGAAGATGGCATCAAAGCAAGCAAGGTGTGACAGCAGGGGAAGCAAAGTTCCAGGACTGGCAGCACCCAGCATGCTGCAAGCAATGCTGCCAGGCAGAGACCCTCCTGGACTCCTCCTGCCAGTACTGAGTGTAACAAGGGAGGCAAGGAGAAAGCTCTGATGGAAAAACCTATAATATACCGAAAAAACTGATAGATGACAGGAAGGGGGACGCAGGACTGCAGATAGAAAAGCAGGACGAGGACACAGGGAACCTTTTTAGAATGGCAAGCCCAGCTGCAGTGTATGGAACAGAGGAAACCAAAATCAGTCAAGTGTCCAAGAGCCCTTCAGCAAAGATGCTACTGGATCTTTGCATGCAAGCACCGAGAGTTACTCCATCTCACTCTCATACCAGTTTCTTGGGGAATATTCTTCCTGCGGTGATAAGACATATCTCTTAAAAACCACACAACTATCAAGATTTCATACATAAAACTTGCACTCCCTATCAATAACTCTGATCACACAGCTGCCTGTGTGATGCTCACATTGCCTTGTTTACTTACAAGTTTAAAGAATTTCTGTTTCCTCACAATTTAATTCATGTGAAACGTTTTGTTCTCAGACCCTGTGTACTTTGCGTTTGCTCTGGCTGGATGCCTCCATTCTGTTGCCAAGCTTATGCTATTCCAATCAGCAGGATTGCTGCCCAACAAAACACAATCCCAGATACAAACACCCTCCAAACTGCAGGGAGCTTCAGAGCCAGATGAGAACTTCAAGACTGATCCTCTAACACCTCTCTACGCTCAGCCAAACTAACCCCCTGACATAAGCAAATCTAAATACACGAGATATTCAGAGATTAAGTCCCCAATTCAGCCATAACTGCTCAGAAGCTGAAGTTTCACTATAGAAATTCACATCAGAGCAGGAAAGTCAATATTTCATGACACTCATAATCATGATAATAAAATAAGACCTCCCTAAAACGTCAGTGGAGTAGGTAAAAGAAGTCACAGTACTACAATAAAAAGCTCTTTGATCAGTCTCTACATTACAGTACCAAAGTTCTCAGTCCATTATTTCAATGGAAAATAGGTGTGTGGATGGAAGATGAAGATCTAGATATGTCGTCTGGATTTGGGCTTTTACAGTTTATTATTTAATGATGACTGTTAAACATATTTTTAAATTAGTCACAGTTTCCAATGCCTGGTGTTGCTCATGGCATATATTTTATACCTGAACAATGATATTTTAGCATCAACAGAAATAAAGCGTAATGACTTTCACCCATGTACCAACTGAGCTGCTCTCAAACTTTTGGCCCCAGAAATCACTGTTAACTCTCAAATTTTAATAACTTTGTCACAACTGAATTAGCTCTCATGCCACCCAAACCCAATTAAGAGGTAGCTGTGTTATGTATTTTATTAAATGCAGTCATTGTAAATAACATTTACACTCGCAGTAACGACTCTGTCTTTTTCTTCCATCCCATCCCTGATGATGTTGGTCTGCAAACTCCATTCAGAATACCTGCAAACAAAGCCGGCCTGAGAACCACTGCTCCATTACATGACACTGAAGGAAAAGAAAGTTATCCCTATTATCTGCCGTTAATCTTCTCATCAACAGAACATCAGTACCTTCCCAAAAGCACCAGGACTGCGTGCAAGCCTGGAAATTTAAACTAATTACAATTTCAAAAGTACTAGTATGCCAGAATTCCTCTGTGAAAGCAGAGGTATTTATCCACCCCAGCATTTTTCAGGACAAATGGCAGTCAAAACACAAGTCCCAGAGAAATGGTTAAAAAAAAAGGGAAGAGTGGAAATAAATTAAGAAATAGGAGCTGACAAGAAGAGAAAGAACAAAATAGGACATGCAGCAACATAGATACTTCAAGTTCATTGCAGCAGCATAGAAATGTCAAGTTCATTCACTTTGATTTTGAGCTGACCCCTTAGCTGCTTTCCAACATATTTTTCCCCTAACATGAGTTTCCAGTAGATGTATTATTTGGTAGAGTTGGCCCAATATTAAAACACTGGAATCCTGCAGCATGAAGGCGGCTGTTGCTTTTTCAATTTGTTCTTGGAGGCTTTCCAATAATTTCTGTGTCAGAGGATGCTTTAAAAAGTTCTTTCTTCTCACTCTGTGCCTGGCAGAGCAAGCCCATCTCATACAATACCTGCCAGACAGCCACTGCATTCCCCAATACAACCCTTTCAAGACCAGCATTTCGCTCACTCACTCTTCTCCTTCATTTTTTGCAATAAATCAATAACTTGTTAAGCAGTTCTGTAGGTCAGCGACCTCTCTCTTGCCTAAGACGTGTTCTCTGAGACAGGGATATGAACTGGATGACAAAGGTGCCTGCTACAAACAGGGAATCTGCTCCGATGATTTGCTAGAGGTAACACTGTGCCTAATACTATGCAGAAACAAAAGGCACAAATTCTTGCCAAAAAAAAGCTCATGTATTGCTTAAATATAAACCAAATAACTTTTGGTCTAATGAATCCTTGTATTTACAGCTACCAAATAATGAGAAACCATTCCTTCCTCTAAGCCGTCCATTTAATCACTGACTCCTTTGATGCTAATTTACAACACTGCCTTTTCCAGGTCAGAAACACCCCTGGGATTTAAGCCTGGCATTCCTGGGGGTCTTTGAGAGGGGGCTCTCCTACTTCCCATGGACAAAAGCCATCTCCAAGTGAACAGACCGGCTTCTTTAGCAAGTCAGCCTTTTTGGAAAGCCTCTGTCAGGGTGCACCCTGCCCCCAAACCTTGCAAAAGGGGAAACTCTGCCAGGATTTATGGCTATAAAACCTTTGAGCAGATGATGCAGAATATAGACAAAATTTGGGTCCCACTGCAGTGCAAATGCATAACCCCTATCTCCACCAAGAAACCTTTACATAAGAAAATCAAACCAACTCATTTACATTCCTGTTTCTCCTGCACCCACCTTACTGGTTAAGCTGTGCCAAAACAGCCAGATGCAAAATTACTCTGTTTTTTCCTGTGCAGAATGAGTCAAGCAAAGCAGCTGAGACCGGCACTTCCCTTTGCTGGGGCTAAACTACAGCACCCACAGACACGACCATCCTCTCATGTCCATGTCCTCCAGATACAAAAGTTAAATCTGCATGGTGTTTTCAAGGTTTTGCAAAAGTAATCTTTTCTGATGTTTTCATTTTTCTGATTTTCAAAGGACAAGTCCATAGTGCTTGATGAGAAGGGATATTAAGCTTCCGAGTTCTCACTTAAGCTCCCCGACTCAGAGATACTCAGAAATTCCAGCTTCTCTGTAAAACCTCAGTTGCTGCTTCTTTACTTGTTGAAGTTCAGATAATTTTGCAGAAGCTTAACATTAAGTTATTAAGTTTCAAAATTATTGTATGTGATTATATGACATGTGTGTATATACGTCACAGTTATTAGAAAAAAAGGGGGAAAAAACCCCAAAAAGCAAATCCCTCCAGAAAAGAATTAACATGAGCTAGACTATAGTTCTACGAGATAGAGCCAGATGCCCTTATCCCCACAAAGGCATGGTTAATATACAATCTGCCAGTACATACAGGACCTATTACCAAGAGCTAACTCCTCATGCAGGCGCTGCAGCGGCATTCTGGAGACATCCACAGTTGATTAAACAACCTCAAGTTCCATTCTGGAAACACGTGCTCATTCATAACAAATCCCAGTCTTTAAGGAATCCCATATGCCTTGAAAAACACAACTCTGCTTCCACAGAAATCTATGCCAAAAAGTTCAATAGGAAGAGAACTACCCTCATGTCTACTCCTGCTTTACATGCGCTACTACATGCACCTACATGAAGAATTACTACTCTTCTTTAGAGTAGTAACTAAATTGCTATTTCAGCTTTATAATTCAACGTCACCACTAAAATGAGGAGCATCAAATGATGGAAATATCGAATTGTTTAACTAAAGAAAACAGAAGAGCTCAAAACTATCCAAATGTTCCCTTCCAGGAAGGCCAGCGGAGTCAGAAGACTTCAGGCCTGTACAAGGATCATCATTCAAGCTCTCTACACTGTGAAAGCTACTTCCTCTTTTTCCAGTAATTACACTCTCACTTTTGTCCAATCTGCTGCAAACGTTGTTTGGCACAGCAATGACTTGCAAGTTTTTCACACAGAAAACAGCTGCAGAATAAACAATCCCACAGAGCAACAGAGGAACATCCTTATTCTCAGTACAGCCTCAACCTTCTTCCAGCCCCCATCACTGGCCACCTTAAACACCACCCATTCTCAGCCACGTTACAGCTTAAATAATTTTGCATTGCAAAGTTCTAATTTGCAAGTCTTGGCTCAACCTCAAGAAATGAAGTTGCAGAAGAAACAGGAATGTAAAAGGGAGGAGTTTTTTCCTATTTATTATTGAATGCCCCTCGGTGCAAACCCTGTCAGTTACTGCAAACAATATTTGAACACGTGTAAAGCTTAGGGGATATGAAATAATATAGAACATCAACATCCAGGGAAAACGGCCTGGGCTGTTACAGCCCTGCGCTTTTCCAAACGCAGAGCTAACTTGTATTCCTGTAATACAACACGATGGAAGTATTCTGAATACCCATGATGTTTCCTGTCTCTGATGTAGCTGTGACAGGCAGCTAGTTAAACAAAATTCAAGTGACCAGCATTTCCCCACTGTCCTCTGCCTTCCCCCTGTTCAATTTAACTTAGAAGCATTACGGATGCAGTTTTTCCAGCATCTCTCAAAGCACAGAGCTGTAATTCTACAGATGTTAACAAGGTGGCTTTTATTAAACTTGATGCATCGGAGATCTAAATTATTTACCCTGAAAGAGAAGGGAGTGAAAGAATTTAGGGGCCTCTGATAAAACATTAAAGTATGGAATCTTCTGAATACCAATTAGTCATTCCTCTGGGGAAAAAAGAGTTTCAAGACAAATATTTCTTTTAATCAAAAAAGGCACGTATTTGGCCTGAAAAAAACCCACAAAACTGAGATGCAAAATGTTTGAGCAGTCTTAAAAATTCAATCCTCTATAATTATACCAAGACTAAAGCTACAAATTCCACTTTCACAACCACCAATAAATAATTGTCAAAATAAATCCAAGAGATTACCATGCAAAAATGCGTCTTCTACTGCTTAATCTTGAGACAATGATTTTTATAGCATGTTTTTATGCCCAGATTTGCAGCTTTTGTTATTAGCATTCTGACCACTAAGCACAAGGGTTATCAACCTTGTAATTCATTTTTTTTATATTTGAAATTTTTCGTGCAGCAGCCCTACTGGTGGCTTCTCAACTGTGCGTATCTGAGCTATTTGCATATATAAAGGTCTTCCATTTTTTTCAAAACATCTCAAAGCCAAACTAAGTGATGTCAATGACAGTAATCTATCCAAAAGAAAAGAGAGAGAAAAAAAAAGCTTGAGCCTGAACATTTACTGATACGGTAACCAGGTAGACGGCAAATGAGACAGATGATGCGTGTACACAGGGATTTAGTGTGAACCTCCAGTGCCACTTCTGTATGGGTTAGACTCAGTTCTGCAATGGAAGAAGAATCCACAGAAGTCTTCTCAAGGGAATCTGTCAAGTTTCCTGGCCTCTACCACACACTCTTCTACAAAAAGTAACTGTTCAGCTCATCGTGTTAATTGCAGTTTCTTACCTTTGGAAAGCAAGGATCATTTAGAAAGGAATTAAAGTAAACATCAACTCATGAGCTAGGATCATCAAGGTCAACTGCTCTGACAGAGGACCATCATCAGAAGGGAACCACAGTGGTGAGCTTCTATTGGTGACGCTGTACAGCACAGAGGGAAAAATGCAACAGCTACCCAAGACCTCTGCCTCATCACCACTCACGTCCGTCCGAGTTCTCATTACAGCTGCTGAGATCCTCAAGACTGCCCAGTACAAAGCCTCTCTGTCTACATGCTAGTCAAGAACATGCAGCACAAGACATTCCATGTAGGCACAAAATACAGCTCTGCCTCTAGGTCCTTCTGAAAAATTGATTCTGAGTTGAATGACAGAGGGCTGTTTTCTTACTTTACAAGTATTATCATTATTTAAAGGGAAGTCTATAAAAATGTTTATATCGTTAGTAAGTTACTTGGGAGACCACAGCAACTAAAATATTGTCATTTAAAAAAAAAAAAAAAAAAAGGCATGTCATTTCAGTTCAGAAGCAAAACCTGAAACAGGTAACCTCAACAGTGGAAAGTCTGGGCAAGCTGTTAACTGAAGTCACAGATTTTGAGAGAGAACTTAAACTCCATGTCAGTTAATCACCGCTAGCTCCCCTCTGACATACTGACCTTTAATCCAGCCACACTATTTTCATTCTTAGATTACTTTATGAGCAGAAGGTGTCCTTGTTTGATCTTTATTGTTTTGAATCACAGGTTTTCTGCCTGGAACAGGTTTTCAGAGGATATTAAAAAAGCCTCTGAAATAACATCATTCAAGTTTTGCATGCACAGATATTTGCACAAGCCAATTCTACAGTTTTACAAGACAACCGACTAGATAAACACCTGTCTGCTCCGTTCTGAGCATCTGATGAGCACAGGAGACCTTTGATCATTCAACAAAGCCTGTTCCCTCCTGAGTACAATCCAGCAACCACCATAAGTGACACCTCCAAGTTCTGCTTTTTCCGGTCTTTAAGCGCTGGTTGGGTATCCTGTGCATCTCAGTGACATCCACAGCACAACAAGCACCACAGAGGAAATCAGAGGTTGAAGAGCTACAGCATTTCCCTGCAGAAACAGGAACACAAACTACCAACATTTTCTGATGTTCAAGCCAGGCAAGTGTATGCAGTAGTTATCCATAAAATATGAGCATGGATTTTGACTGTGACACAAAGAAAAAACTAAAAGGCATCTGCTTAAACACCTATTTTTAAAAATAATTAATTTGTAGAAATAAAGGTTAGAAATAATTTGAAAACCATGATAGTCCATGCAGTGCTCCATCACCAGGATAAAGATTAAGAGACAAACAGCTTCAACCAGCATGTGAAACAGGGCTGCGGTTATCCTCTATTTTCCCTGCAGCATCTGTACAAAAGCAATTAGTTCCAGCTCCTGCCTTACAACAGGAGCACTTCCACTTTCATGTTTTATCACCATTATAGTCAGAAACTAACAGACTCCAGTGGCTATCACTGATACTCCCAAGCTGGCAGAGTAAAGCCGTTCCTGAAGCAGATTTGGGACTGCCTTTTCTGCTTACCCAGTAGACAAATCACAAATGCAGTTTACTGTGAAGCTGCCAATATTTAATGGTGTTTAATGGTGCAGTACGTATCTGAGTGGGAAAAGGGCGCAAGCATCTATTTAGAGAAGAAATCAGTTCATCAGCTCCAGCAGTTTCACTCCCTGCCTTCCTCCCTGAATGCGTGCTGCTGTCTTGGAGAATGGGAGTAACAGACCTTGAGGGCTATTTGCTGAAACGCCACGTCAGATGAGACGATTCTGGGAAAGAAACAGGAGACAATCCTGAAAACAGGGTAAGCAACAAACGCACCATTGAAAGAATAACACCCAAAGTAGGCGGGGTAAATCTCAGTGGTAACTTGGCAGAGCTACCTATGGCATCACATGCCACCTGCCCTAGGCTGCATAAAATAATCCCAGGGTGTTTCTGCCCTGTAGTAGGTTAGATTGTAGCTACATGGCTGCTTCATCATCATCATTGTCACAGAGGGTGGCTACCTTTCCATTTTTCTAGCTGTGTGTGCATACACCACAGAAGTAACAAGCAATATCAGGCTCATTTTTCCCCAGTCCATTCGGTTTGGAAGAGATTCTTCTCCAGTTCGGCACATGAAGTGCTCTGGCTTCAGCCTCTTTTCCGTTTGGCACATGATCAAACCATATTTAGAGGATATCCAATGCTTCTGCAAAAGTTGCATCTCAATAAATTGTGTTTACCTCTCTTCCCTGTCCACGTTCAAAGGGAGAGAGCACTGCACAGCTTCCAAAGACATTCCCATTTCCATCAGTGCATGTTTCAACTTTCAAAACTGCAATCGGTATGAAAAAAAAAAGAGCACAAAGAAGCAAGGTTGTCTCACCGTATTATAGTCACTTAACAATCATGAACAATTTCTCACAGAAGTCCTCCAGGCACAGTTTTAATGTTAAAGCAATTCTTTCTTCATTTTAACCATTCACTGATGCAGAGCTGACACCCCAGCTCATTAAAAAGTACAAGGCACTATTTCAAGAAATGCCATAATTTATTGGGCAGAGTTCAGTCACGCTCCACACAGCAGCCTGGATGCACAACACCAACTGCCTCTGACACTTCACAAATCCCTCAGTTTTGGGCTCAGCTGCCCATGGTGCATGAAGTCACACAGCAATAAACACATCATCTACATGCAGTCTTTCAAGAGGCTTAGCTATGTTTAAAAATGCATGAATCCTGAGTGGCAACCCCTTCTTCTGGTTAAGCATTTGCACCCATTTAACCAGCTATAAAAATCATTACAGAAAGGACATTGGAGAGAAGATAAATATTGCAACCATTTTTTAAAAACTTTATGATGTTTACATAGCACAAAAAGACACACATTAGCTTGATTAAGGACTACCGTCCAAAACAGTGACACAGCTCTCACTTTGTGCTGCTGGACATAGGTTGCTCATCAGTTGATTTGGTAACCCAGTGATTAGATCCCACATCTTGACCACGCAAATTGTAATAGACAAAGCAAGGAATCGTTACCTGGGATGAGGTTCAATCTAGTTCCCAAATTATTCTTTTGAAGGACTATGTTTCACTTCTCACAAGTACTCCCCAGTTGGGGATATCGGTCTTTGGACTCACATAAGATGGAAATAAACCACCTCTCCTACCCCCCCCAGTAGGTAGCCTCTCAATAAAACAGGGATCAGAAGAAAGTGGTAAAAACTTCCCAAGCCCTCATTAGGAAGGTGTGTATTTGGGACCATACAACATGTTGGCAGCCAAGTTATAATTCCATCAGGAAAATTCAAGTGGTGGCTCAGTTGAACTAGGTGCTACACCCAAGCAAGACAGTGCAAATCCAGAGTACCTTCCCGATCCACACTGATTTCGCAAACATCACACTATGCAGGCACCTTCCTGATCCACACCAACTCCCCACTGCTCTGCTTAAGGCTTCATGTTGCTTTCTGAAAGAAAACTTTATTTTTAAACTAAAGCCCACTAAAAGGAGATTAACCACCCTTAAAAATACTTAACCAGCTCTTTGCTTGTAATTGAGTGGCCCACACATATGCCAGATGAGTGTTGTAGACAATGATAACGCATTAAATAAACACTTTTGTTTAAAATCCACAAGTCTACTCCTGACTAGTTTGAAACATACAAATATCTACTACAGCTTATTCAGTTCAAGAATCCTCTGCTCTTAAGATGTCCATTCAGCATCCTTGCCAGATACTGTTTCACAATACTACAGGCTCACTTATTCATAAACAAATCATTAACATTCTTGACATAAAACCATAGCGTACAACAAATCCCAGCTATGATAGTGTTTTACTACATTTGCTGTGCCCACCATGAAAGGGAGTTCTGTTTTCACCCAAAAAACCACCCTCAACAAATAAAAGGCAAATTATTCTCTGCAAGACGATGGTCAGGATGAAATGCCTATGCACGGTTTACAAACTAATTATCATGTTCATATAGGAATAAACCTGGTGTTTAGTTAATGAAATGGGCTGCCATAATTCATGCAAGAAATTTTCTTGCTAGAATTCTAATAACTAAGAAACTCTAATAGTAAAATATGCCATTACAGACTTTTAAAGTTTCCTCAGCTACCAGGAAAATCTTTTACACATCCCTGTTTCTCCACACACGGGCACAAAAATCGCCTGAAAAGACCCTTCTAAAGCCCTTTGGCATTCACTCACTGCCAGGGGGTTTATTTACAGCCCTAGATCACAGGGGTTCAGACAAGTCCTGAAATGATAAAGGCCCATTTTTACTCATATACATCACATCTTAAATTGGACTAATTAAAACGAAAGGAATGGCTTACCGAATGCATCAGGACCGGGCTGCTTATTCTCTCTGAATATAGGCCACATAGACAGTGGCACAGAGCAGTAGTTTAAATCAGGGTTTCCCCAAAAACCACAGTCCACGGATAAAACCTCTGCAGGTGCCCCAGAAAGGCTCTGGCACACAGGCAGCACACCTGCAGCACAGCAAGGGGTCTGGGGACTTGGTGGGATGGGACTCCCCACTCAGAGCTGGTCCACAGCAGGGGATGCTCCCGCATCACCTCCCAGGACAGACCACATATCTTCACAGGTGCCCAGCCACCGGCAGCGGCCGGCTGCCAGCAACGCTTCGGAAATCATGGGTTAAACCCTCGACCTTCCTCACCATATTTGAAGAATTAAACACCTCCCTCAATGGCCATATTTAAATGATTAAATAAAAAGAGAGTGGAAGATAGTTAAACTTTCTATTGATGCTCCTGGCAATGAGAAATCTGCTCGCAAGAGCTGGACTTCTCCCTGGATTGATCAACATAAAGCAGACTGCCTTCTGTGCCGGCTGCCAGCTCAGCCCAGGCGAAAAAAGATGTTTTCAACTCCAGAAAGATTACATGTGCAGTGAAACACCGAATACTTAGCCAGGCTCAGTCCGGCAGGAAACCAGACTCTTACTTACCGTGCAGCGCAGGGGCCTCGGAGCACTGGTGGCTGCTCGCAGTAGGTAACAATATGCATATGGAAGAAGTTTTGCAAAAATTAAACCTTTGTTACGTAAACACACGCACTCTTTCATAGCAATTACACTACAGCATTTATTAGGGTCATGCCCCCTCTTTCTCTTCCTTCAATTGGCACGGCTTTTCCATTTACAGCTTGCTTTAGTCCCAGATTTGGGCTAATTTCATTGCAGTATGCTCATGTATGAATATATACAGCACAAGCAGCTCATGGTCTGTTGGTCTGACCTACTGAGGGGTGTTCTGCAACTCAGGAGAGCACATTTACATGATCTGTTTATGGGTCGCACTCTGTATCCGGCCTTCAAAAACGTTTCAAACCTCTTTTTTGCCAAAGAACGCAGCCACTGAAGAACCGCTGGAGCTCTCTAGCCTGGCTTTTGGTACTACAGAGGTCACCATCCCTAACAGTTCTTGCTTTCAGCCGTGATCTCCCAAGGCTGTAACATATCCGTTAGTATGGAAACCGTCACGGCTGAAGGACCGTGAGGGATGAATAAATCCAGAAATCTTCTCTTTTGCCTCCAGGTTTTCTGAGCATCTCAGAATCACAGTTTTAGATATTGTCTGTTGTCTTACAGTAACAGATAAAAGCCAACTCAAAAAAAAGCAACAACAATTAAAGACAATCACACGTCTATAGAAAATGAGGCACTACAGACATCCCAGACTATGAGGGTCAGGCTAAAGTGATGCATGACTTGAAAGAAGGCAAACAGCTCTGCCAGGAATCTGCAAGGAAATCAGACAACAAGCTAAGTAGTCATTTGCAGTAAGATACAACAGCAAAAAACAAACACCAAAACCTTCGTGTCAAGACACCCGAGAAAATGCCCACACTGCAGACCGGGCCAGAAAGCACCTAGTTAGGAAATAACACACGGCACAGCTTTTCTCTGCTGTGGCCGTGAAAACAACTAAGTAATAGTGGAAAAGCCAGAGGAAAAAGGATACCCACAACCTGGAATTATTTCATCCTCCTGCACTGCGGGTAGCTTGAGGGCTGGCAGGGCAGCTCGCTAAGAGGGAGCAATGCCAGTGAAACACTGGCCACGAAGTGTCAAAAGCCCTTCTGCGAGCCCATGGAGATTGGCAACTGGCAAAGCCAGGAGATAACAGCAAAAAACCTGCCTTAATGGAGAGTCTGCACAGAAATCCTGAGGACACGTGTTTGCCACCTTTGATTTCTCATTTTCTGGAAACACCAGCATTGCAAACTTCAGATCTCCATTGCTGACGGGTGACAGCATAAAAAACATCTTCTACGCTCTGCAGACCAAGAGCTGCACGTTGCCTGGTCGACTGCTAACAGTCGTTCACTAACCTGGTTCAGAAGTTGAAATAAACGCTAGGTTTTTGTTCCGAAAGGCAAAACCTGGTCACCAAAACCCAGCCGTCACTGGTTGTGCTCTGAAACACATCTCATGGCAAACCCCAGCTCGGCCTTGCCCAGGCGTGTGTGGCGCTCACCCCACGGAGAGCTCTCCAGCAGGCACACTGGCCTACCCACTCACCTCCTTCAACACGCTACTCTGATATTTTGCCCACTGATCTAGTTGTTCGGAAAAAAAAAAGGTAAAGACCCAAGGCAGAACCCTCAGGCCTCTGATCCAGCAGCAAAGTCATCAGTACTTGAACAGTGATTTCAAACAGAAGCAAAGCCAGAATCCTCAGATTATCCTTTGCAAAATCCCAGCATTAGTGCTAGGAAGAGAAAAGAGAAGATCGAACTGGCTGGCTCAGACAGGCTGTTTTTTCTGTACTATGTTTGTTAACACCAGGTACATAAAACTGAGAAAAACTGAGGTAGTGCTAGGAAAACACATAGTGATGCTAACCACAATGGCAAACTGAAAGTACGTACCGATCCCTTCCTTCGGGCAGGAAATATTTTCAAACTATTTCTCTTACAGCTCGTCACTGGTTAGAAAATGCTATTTAGACAGAAAAATATTTTCTTTTCCAGAAGACTCCATAAAATCCTCACACAGAGCATAGTGTACATTTTGATGAGAATTAACTACTGGTTTACTGGCATAGTTCAGTACAGAGCTAATCCCCACACATTGTCTAAAAAACATTTCCTCCACTAAGTTAAGAAACAAAACAGTTTGATTTTTAAAAAAAGAAGAGGCGGAGCACTGGCAACACATCTGCAGGCTGCAAAAAGCTGGAGTGGCATTAGAGGATACAGGAGGATGTCCTTTATGCACCTTCCATTTTTTTCCAAGTGAAGGTATTCCAGAATAAAATGTTACCAAATAACAGAATTAAGATTTTCCAATATATGAAAATAATGTCCTAAGTCCAGAGCTATAAACTCTTAAGAGCTGTGGACTGTAGTTTATCATTACAATCTAGAAATGAAGGATGGTTGTAACAGTCGATTCCATTTCTCCCCAGCGACTAAATCATGTACCAGCTAAATCATTTATTAAATGTCAAAGCGTGACATTTTTCACTTAAGATAACGAGATTCTGGAGGCTTTGGCCATCTGAACCCTGTTTGTGCATATTCTTGCCAATTAAAAAAACCCCAAACAACTAAAACAAAAAACACAAAAGGAAGCAGTCTGACAAGCTCATTTTGCTTGAACTAACAATTTCGCATTATTCCTACTACTCTTCTGTAGCTACATACCAAGAATAAATATTTGTATTAATAACCATGTGGTGTTAGCAGTCAACACAGCGTTAGCAAGACATTAATCAAAACACGCACATTACAAACTGAAATCATCTTGTTCCTCATTGTAACTCAGTCTCCTCAGGTGAGGACCCAGCCTTTGTCCATCCAGTATCTCAGCAGACGGACACACAGTGTCCGAAGTCTGTCTGCTCTGGAAGGAAAGGGCAAAACAACCAAGAGAGAAAAACAAGGGAATGCTCACTCACATGGAAGGGAAGTGGGCAGCCTCCCCACCACCCAAAGTGCCCCGCTGATCCTGTGCCAGGTCCAAATCCTGGAGCAGGTCCAACTATCTCCAGCACCAAATACTGCCCAGGAACGGAGATCTATTCCTCATCTTTGTAAATACGACCCTGTAAGAAAGCATCCTGCCCATCGGACCCTCCACTGTTAATTTCCAGTGGTGTACCTATAACGTAAGTGCTGGCAGCAATAACCGTTATTTTTCTTAAGCCATCTCACATCTGCTGTTTTAAATAATTCTTTATAGTGACCCACTGGCTTGAGAAAAACCCCACAAAGAACAACCACCACACAGTGAAAGTTAAGATAAGATACACATGGTAACACTTCAAAAATTCCACGAAAGTTCTGTAAAATCAAGTCTGGGAAATAACACTGCGTTGCACCAGTTGGTTCAGACGTTCCTAAGTGCTGGACAGACTCAACACTTTCTCTTTGCTTTATTTTACTTACAATTAGTTGGTAAGAGATGATGATCAGCTAGAAAAACCCCATTCCCTTTTGAACTCCAGGTGTGTACAAAGCAGAAGAGCATTAAGTATTTCCTAGAGTCAATCTTAGGTCTGTACGTGGGGTGCGGTAGATCCCCACGTGGGATAAGCAGCCCCAGCAGTAAATCACTGTGCAGTGTTTGCAGCACAAACTCCCGCTATGGAGCCCGTTAGCCCCTGGTCGGGTTTATCGAGGCAGGGCAAGCAACCAAAGGCACTGAATAACACAGCAGCCTCAGGCAGGCGCCTGCCTCCAAACTCTCCTCCAAAGCCTCATTAAAAGGCCGGACCCTACAAACCACCACATACACGAGAAGTTTACAAAGCACAAGATCACAGCCAAATTCTCTGCAATGGCTTGTGCTGCCTGCTCTGTTGGAGATCTGGCCTTTAGCATCCCTGTACCCTGCTCATGCCTGTACACAGGAAGGATTAGACAGGCCAAAGAGTGTGACAACGATGCCAAGTCTTGTGAATCACCCGGGCAAAGGAAGAGCTGTTATTCTGGAGCAGGCAGCACCACACCCTCTGTTCCCCAGGGCAATCCCTGCACAGCACAGAGGATCCAGTGCACAGTGTCACCTTGGCACTGCAATCACCTCCTTCCAAGCGGAAAAACTGATTACATTAAGCAGGGGATGTTATGTTTGAAAGTCATTCCTTTACACCTCCAACAGGCAGACAAGTTGTGCTGTGTGTCAATTTGCTCCCACTGCCAAAGTCGCCACTTTCCCCGGAGGGGTCCCAAAAGCCCTGCTCCTTCCCTGGCCAGCCGGTCCCACTGGCACTGCTCCTTTTGCTTGCGAGTCCTAATAAAAGGGCTTTAGTAAAACTCTACCTTGAACAAAACTGTACTGCTGCATACTGGTAGCTACTAACTGGGATGCTACAAAGACTGCGCTTTTTCTAGAAACTGTCACCTAAAAAAAAAATCCACCGCGCAGGCTTGAAGGGTGTACTCACGTTTAAAGCCCTTCCCAAATCTTTGTCCGCGAAGCCAAGCCATGAGATGACACAGCCGTAACCACTCTGCTTTGATGGTTCTGCAGCTCAGTTACAATTATTAACAGTGACTGACTTCGTTACCTGTCTCCTCGAACTCACAATGTCACTTTACTGCCAACATGGGAAGTCAGGTATGACACTGGTATGGCACTAAGGACTAGGTCATTTTAAAGCAAATGTTTCAGTCTGATTTTATGCAGGTTTATACCGAGTTGTAGAGCTCAGTAAGGAGACCAGCTTTTAAAACCTCCCAGAAACCTTAAAAATAAACAAATACAAAAAAAATCACCAGATGAATTTTGGGGTAATGTGGAAGAATATGACTGCACTTTCCCGTTGCCCCACACATGGATTTGAGAGTAAGAAAATGTTGGGCACAAAGCTTTTCTTCCCAGGATGAGGCAGACTGCTCTCTAACTTCAGCTCTGTAATGACAGCTGCTGGGTAAGAAACACTTTTTTGTTCCTGAGAAGTGCAGAAAAAAAAAGAGATGCAGAGGGGTATTTTAAACCCTTTGAAGAAACAAATACATGAAGTTTCCACAAGAAAATACGAAAACAAGAAAAGGCCTCAGAAACAGACTGGATTCACTAATAAGAAACACCGTTCTCCAAAGCCGGGTGGTAGACTGCACGCTGTGCCAGGAGGCAGCTGCAGGCACTGGAGCCCACAGCCAGTGATGCTCCAAGCTGGCTTCCAGGGCACCCACCGCCACCCTACACTGACCCGCCTGTGAGGGACCCACGCTGCCCTTTTCCCTCCAGAGGGGAGGAACCCCGTGACTGTGAGGCTTATTAACACTTCCATAAATATTTTGTAAAGCCATTTTCCCCACACCCCAAAGCAAGCGGGTAGCGAGCTCGCAGCGCAATGCAGACATTCCTCTGTCGGATACGCAGCAGCCCCTTACCCAAACAGCATAAAAGCCCGGTCCAGAATGACTTCAGCAACACAAAAAGAGCTTTCCAACGAGAGTCATACAGAAACGTTCAGTTCAGCTCTCTTAGACATTGAATTTTGTCACATATATCTACTCTTTAAAAAAAAGGAAGAAAAAAAATCCGGTAAGATCTGGAATCTTAAAAACAGCTAAAGTTTCTTCTCAATCAGACTAAAAGAAACCCAGAGTAACTCCACTGGCATTAGCAATGGCACTTAGATTTATAACAACATTCTCAAGACCTGGATTTGGACCAAAAAAAAGACCCACGTACAGACAAGGACAATGTTTACAAAGACTAGTCCCAAGTGAACAAAATTACTTTTTTTTAGACATTAGTGGCTTATGAAATTTTCTAGCTTGATACAACATTAGTGATTTAAATGCCAAACCACATTCACTTTGTTTATCTTGGAAAGCTCCACATCCACATAAGAACACCCTCAGACCATAACAGAGGAACAAAAGGTCAGGCTGTTACTTCCAGAGCCAGTGCAGTAAACTTCAGAACAAACAAGGTATAGGCATTTCCCTGGACAACGCTGCCCACTGCATGTGGCTATTTTTCTAATATCATGTAAACAGCATGAATAATTTCTGATGTTGAGAGATAAAAATCTTAACCTGAAAAAACAATATAAATGCCCTCTGAAAATAGTATGAGCCAACCAGAATTGAGCTAAGTGCACAGTTTTCTGCAGATGGGGCTCCCCGGCTGTGCCTAACCCCAGACTACTTATGGACCTCTCTGGTCCCCAGCTGCCAACCTGCTCCTCCTACCCTCAGAAGTTCTACACCTCTAGAAAGCATTTTACATTAGTCCAAAGCCTCCTTAGATTCTGCCTTTCTGTCAGATGTCCTCAAACACTTTCACCTATACAGACCTCGCTGCTCCACACGGCTGGACCCCTGCTCTACCTGCTGGAGCCCAGTGCCAGGCTCAGGAAACTGGTGGGAGCTTGTCTGACCACGGGGGTGAAATCCCTAAGCTGCAGCTCTGGAACATGTCCTTCCAGGTGAAGATCTTGCCATTCTCATTTCAGCTAGCACTTGGTCACCATCTCTTCACATGCGACTCTTGTGAGGGGAGACGAGCTCCACCACTTCTGCGGCCTGAAACATGTCAGCATTTTAAATGTGACAAGGATGTGGGAGAGTGACTTTGGGAAAGGAACAATTAAGCAGTTACTAACTAGAACTTCAGTGAGTATTTTCTCACTGTCCTGAAGGGCCAGGGCATTTCATCACCCTTGATTATGAAAGGTGGTCATCTTGTTCGCTTCAAGACTGTCCCCAGGCTCACCGTGATGCACAGACGGGCCACCCTTCACCTCTACAGACCCTGCGGCAAGCCCGATATTTCTGATGGGGCCATTTTTTAGACCAGGCAGTCATAGTCCCAACTGGACACCACAAGGACATGATCTGAAATCTGCCACTGTTGAGGAAAACAAAACCCCACGTCTTTGCAGTGGGGTAACTCCTTTGAAGCGCTCTTCCCATTACCAAGCCAGAAGCTGCAGGATAGTGAAGAGAAGGTACAAGCACTTACGTGCAACCTCAAAGCTACAAGAAAGAGAAAGAACTAAATACTGCGACACTGATATGCAGAAAAAGGCAACAGCAGGACCCACCTTAGCTCCTGTAGCCTTTCAAACTGTGCAATTCTTCCTTCTACAGCAACCGTGTATTTTAGAGGTACAAGATTATAACGTTGCCCTTGGAAAATGTTACACATCCTAGCACCGAGCTTCAGGCTCTTAAAAAGAGCCTCTAAATCAGATCAAAACACAACAGTCACTCACAGACAAATGCTTCCTTATGTTCCTTATAAACCACTGAAAAGTTACACTGCCATCTCAAATGGCAAGGTAAAAGTTAACGGATTCCAAGGCATGGAGCTAAGGCTGCATTCTTAAACCTGAGTGATTTAACACATGTTTATCCAAGTGAACTGTCCAATCTCATAGAAAGTAACATCCCTTCTGCAGACCTTGGCACTGATGCTCCACCAACAGGACATGACAGAGACGGCTCCACTTCCCCCATCATCCCAACCACGTATCCTGACAGGCAGCTTTGCTGGTGGCCATGTGGCGCAGCCCGGGGGAAGCCAGGGCCACAAACCCACAGTCCCTGGGGGCAGCCCCACCCACAAAGGGGGCACGCTCAGAGCCAGGCTCACCCTGTGCCTTGTCCTCGGCTGGAGGATCTCCGGGCTTCGCATGTCTTGGGAATCGCTGCTGGGTTCGCTCTTCGTTCCCTGCCAGGAAAAGTAACCACCCTGCACTCTTTAACAGCACTGCACGTCCCTCTGGCAGCTCATTTCAGCCGGAGCCACCAAAGCCATCTTTATTGCCAGGATTTTCTCAAACACATGGTACCAAGCTCAATAGGTGCTTTCAGCCAAACCATCGGGAGAAGGGATATAAAATGTTAAAAAATATCCTTCCTTCTGATTCTAATCCAAATAACAGAGCACAGCTATGAAAACTGAAGCCTGAGCAGATCTGTGCTGCACAGGTTCCTTCTTAAAAGTATGGGGACAAGATTCAAGCTTCTACATTTTCTGATTCGCATTTATAGCCAGGCACAGAAAATTCCCATGGACTAGGGAAAAAAGAAAGATGCTTAAGCTGACAGCTTTCCAAAAGATGAAAGAAATTCACTGTCGTCTTCTACTGATGCACTGTGCAGTGAGCTGGGGCAGAGGTATGTGCTATGCCCGACACCCAGGCAGCAAAAGGAGCTGTACCTTGGTATTTGCCTAAGCTCCAAGAAGTACTTTTCTGGTCAAAAAGCAGAAAAAAAAAAGAAACAGATTGGAAAGCCAAAAATGGGCAAAAGAGTCTGTTAAATAAATAGTCTCAAATCAGGGAAAAAGAGATTAAAACCCTGTTTTGAAGTCTGACGTATTATTTCCTAGCAATTTTGCTGTTTGTCTTTATGCTTTCCGGGTCCAAGCTGGAGCTAGAAAAACCAGTACCCCATGACACAAGTCCTCTCATGGTGTTCCTCTCCCCAGCAGAAGGAAACCCCAGAAAACTGAGGACAAAATTTCTTAATATAATGCTAGAAATCAAGTTCAGCATATTAACTTGTACTGCACAGGTTTGATGTATAATAACAGAAGCTGTGTTTGCCTGATTTCCTAACCAGAATGACTGGAGAGATAGGCAACTTCCCTCCCCAGGAAACAAAACCATTTTCAGGTCAGTATTATCATCATCAGCTCAGAAAGCACAGACTGATCCTGACAGCAGGAAAGAAAGCTCATCCCCAGCTACAGGAAAGCTGAGATTCCCTCTGGAGAGCCTTCTCCTGCAGCCACTTGGAGAGAAAATGTTGCATCCGACCATCCTTCCTGGCTCTCAACACCCGGGCTCAGGGAGGGCACAAAGAGCTAGAAACTTGCAGGCTCGGATGATATATTTGATGTTGCCACCATCACCACAGAGGTCCCATGCCTTTGGAGCCCTGCAGACCCCAAACTCCTCTGTCCTGGCTTCCAGCCAGTGGACACTCAGGAATAAGCTCCATATCATGAAGAAACGTTTGTTTTAAATGAGACTATATACAAAGTTTCTGGATCTCCTGTAACAGCCCGATGGGCAGAACTGCTGCCCTGCTCTACAATCCAGTCAAGTTCAAGGCTGGTATTGACCCCAGCGGAGCTTGGACCAGATTCCACTGCAAGATCTTCAGGGCAGCTACTCCACTGGTGGACCAGCCTCTAAAAATCACTTCTCCTCTCCAGGCACTGAATGAGCAGGCAAGTTTTCAGAAGACCTCAGTCCACCAGGCAAAATGGTCTCTGGAAAAGCCTGGTCCTAAATGGAGGCTCTCTGAACACTCAGAAACTTACTCCAAGGTTGTTCTGAAAGCTTCACACAAAACATATGGAATAACCATCTCTCAAACCCAGAGGGAGCCTGGCACAGGAAGAAAGAGGCAGCCACAAATCTGAACTTCAGGACACTTACTTAACTTTCTATCTGCTCCCTGTGTTCTTGGCAGTTCCCATCAAACATATATCTGACTAAAACGTTTTCACAAGAGATGTTTGAAAATTGTCTGGCATGACACAGACCCAGCGCCAGGAAGGGTCAAGAGCGGAGCAAGAGTGCCAGCTGCACTGGTGCTACAGCATGAGGATGCCAAAGTGAACACCACTGCATTCGCAGCATCACTCTGCCAGCGGAACTATTAGTACCTCAGGTCAGGAATGCAGCTGTTAGCATTGCTTGGAAGCACAGCACAACCAGCCTTTGAGCTGTGAGAGGGGAGAGAAACAGCTCAAAAGAGCCACCAATCTGCTCCAGACCTCCCACCCCCTGCCTTGAAGCACTCGGCAGGACAGAGCAGGGGAAGCCTGCATGACAGCAGAGACAAAGAAGCGGGAACAGCAACATTTTTACATTTTCAAATCAACACTGAAATTATTACCACTAATAATAACTTCGTCAGAATAGCGGTTACTGTTTAAAAGCTCCCAATGAAAATATGTATGGAGGTTCTTTGGAAAGATCAGCACTTCGGAAACCATCCCTGAGCTGCTACGATAAGGGTCAGTGCAACGAGATCACCTTAATCATTCTGAGGCTGTGTATAATTTCATTGAAGCACCATCATTAAAAGAATATCAAATACCAGCATTACACAACTTTTTTTTTTTTCCTTAAGATTCTATACACCAAAGATCTGTATTTTCCCCTCCACATCTTCAGTATATCAGCAGGAAAAGCAAAGCATGAAAAGCTTTAGGTCTTCTCAGGACACATTTAATCACCCGCATTTACAATTTTCAGTCCGAGACACTTATTCAAAAACAGCCCGGAAGACTAATGCTACTGTCACCTGTAATTTTTCCAGCTATTATTTGAAGTGCAAATAAGTTCAATTATTATAGATGAAAGCACTGTGGGGGAAAAAAAAAAAAGGAAAGGTCTTGCTTAAAGGGACTTTTCAGCTATACATTCACGTGTCTCTGGGCCAGACTCTCATCCTGCTCACACAGAGAGGCAAAGGGCAAGTGAAGTCACCACCGCACTGCTCTGTGTGTGTGGACGGCAGCAGAAAGCCTCGGAAGTGTGGCGCACCTCCTGCCGCCCAGCTGAAGACGTCTCTGCCGCGAACATAACCTCGCTGGGAAGGAAACAGCAACACTCTGGACACACCGCTGCCGACTGTCCTGCTGGCTGCCACCAGGGACAACAAGAAAATAAGAAACAGGCACTGAAATTTCTGAACTACTTAGACTGAATGCTTTCGTTTGTTTTCCTTCAAGGAAATCACTGCTTTACTTTTTTTTTTTATTATTATTTTCCTTGGTCATCAAACAGGCTGTCAGCTTCATAAACAGAAGCTAGTAGTACACTATAAATGAACCCTTAAGATCTTTTCCCAGGGGGCTTTCCACAAGGCAGTCACTGATTTTGATCTTCTTTTGGTCATAGAATGCTTCCCAAAATTACCATTTTCCCAGAGCCATTCATTTTCTACAAAGAATAAATACCGTAGAAAAAAGGAACTGCCCAAGCTAAGTGGTGCCAGATGAGCTTGCTGGAATCACAGAGCTTTGTTTTAAAGATCTCCGTCGGCTGCGAAGTCGTAACAGCAAACCAGTGCAAAAATTCTGAAGCCTTGAAAGATATCCTGAAGCTAGAGAGTGCCAAAACACCAGGCTGTAAGACTTCCTGGATGTTTGCATCCACAGGACTCAAACTTAAATTTCAAATACTTTTCACTTTTTCCTTCTGACATAATATCTAATGAAACCAGAGTTCAGTAGTAATATCAGCCCTGCTATGCAAGTGTTGCAGCAGTTTCTGCCTAGACAGCTGTTTTGTGTGCTTTACATTTAAAACCTGTTTGCATTGGGTTTAAAAAGGAGGTTTTCCATATGTTTTTAAAAATTGGAAAACTATTGTTTCACGTGACTGTACACTGCATTTTTTTAACATTCTTATGCATCTGAACGCTGGGCATGTAATAGAAAGATGAGAAGTTCATTTTGAAAGCACCAATAACACCTAAAACCACATTACGTCTGAACACATGCAAACATTTGTCATAAAAACCGCAGCACTCGTGATTACCTTGAAGTTATCTCACACGTGTCAGTCTGTCCAGAGCTCGCTTTTCTTTGGTGAAGAGTCTCAGTGCTCCTGACACAGGAAAGGCATTTGATGTGTATGCTAGGTGGTAGCGGATGCATGCAATATGCGTGTGTTTAGCAACAGAGTCTATCATCCCAAAATCTGGAAGTATCAGTAGATTCAAGCTGCACAGCTACAGGGCACAGCGACAAATCCCAGCAAAACAAGCAACGCGTTTACGAAGCCTGAGAGAGCAGCACTGGCAGCCAGAAGGCGAGCAGCAACACCCCCAGTACCGCTGCTTTCACTTTCTTCACTCCCATCAACAGCCACACCGTGGTTTTACTGCCAAATCTTAATGACGCAGAGGTAAATCACACCAGCAACTCAAAGACTGTGATAAAGCAACCTCACACAAACTTATTTCCCGTGGACTTCAGAGGGGCTGTACAAGTTACGTGACGGCAAAATTAAGCCTCTGGGTTCAGGGAATCAAACTTGCCCCAGTGAAGAAGGACCTGAAGCTTCCTGCCCTCCACCACCCGCTTTGCTTTGTCTCATCCATCCTACCCGCAGCTCTCCCCTACAGTATTTCACAACACATCAGAAGAGATGAGGAGCTCCAATTTATGAAAGAAAGACATTCTAGCAATGTGAGAATACGCTGCTGCATCCACTATGAAATCCATGCCCAGACATGGCCCAAAGCTGTGGGTTTCAGTAAGAATATTGCATTTCCACATGAACAGAGAGAGAAGCACTAAGTCCTGCCATGAACACTTGGCCATTTGCACATCCTTATAAAGCCACTTCACCAAACAACATCCAGCCCGAAGCAGGGAGGCGGCAGGTGACAAGGGGGTCTCTCTTGCTGCCCCCTCCAGTGACTTGGGGCAGAGCCAGATGATGGCAGAAACCAAGCGACAGCTGGGCCAGAGGCAACAGGGTGCGCAAGAAATGCAACTGGAACAGCAGCGTTTTTCCACCCGGGCTTGCAGGCAGGGGCCGGACAGAGGGCAGGAGCCAGCTCCGTGACACCACACCTGTTTGCTCTCCGCTCATGCAAGCCCACCACCCGTAGCACCCGCAGAAGAAAAGCAAGAGCTTCTCCCAAAGGAGGGCTCGTAGGCATGGCTCAGCTCAGGGACACCCGGCATTACAGCACGAGGCCGGGCAGCACCAGCACTGCTGTGTCTCCAGCTCCAGGGGAAAACGTATTTGGACGCAGCAATCCCTACTACCCACATGTGTTAAGAGAAGCAGGAAAACTTATAAAGAGGGCTTATAAACAGCATGACGTCAAAAACTATGCACTCATAAGGATTTATTATCTAGAAACAACGTCTGGCATCAAGCTTCCAGGAAAATTTAGGTTTCAAAGCAAATAGCAGTCATCTCTCAGGCGCATGAAAATGCACGAAGACCGTGTTTGTTTTCGAAAACCACTCCAGAGTCCTCATGGGAGCATCTCCGAGGCTGGCAGCTCTGAAATCCCAGCTGCACCGCTGAGGGCTCCCGATCCTCATGTCCCAAACCAGGCACAGAGGGTACATTTGGAATTAATTTTGAAGAAAGATTTCAGAAGATTTTCAGCATCGTTTCAGCTAGCGCCACTGCAAGGAGCATGCCCCTTATAACCATCAATCAGGTCTGCTGCAAGCACAGTGATCCAAACCATACCCAGAACGTACAGCGAGCCCTGGGCTGGAGCCTCAGCATTCCCTGCAGGAAGAACAACCCTTAAACTCCTAAAGCACCCCCGGTTGCAGCTCCAGCAGAGCAGACAGGGGAGCACGTGCGTGTTCAGTACGTTCACCCGCATTTTACCGAACACAAGCCAGGAACACCGCCACAGAAACTGGAGGGGAAAAGGTCTTCAAAAAAGACACAGTCCTAGATCATCTCTTTTACATTAAGTGTGAATAATGCCAACGCCGGTATTACCTGCAAAATCACAGTCTCCTCGAGTACCATCCCAGAGACTCGGTATTCCTCCAGTATATTCCTGCAACACCCCAGCTGTGTGGTTTCCAGTGTAACTGACCATCCCACTAACTTCGGAGAAAACACACAGAACTGCAATGTTGCCACAGGTGAAAAAATCACAAAAGGTGAAAGAAAAGAAAGAGCAGAAGAAAAAGAGGGTTTCACTGTGTGATATTGTCAAGAAAATTCCAGAAAACTACCTATTTACATCTTTCTAGCTTATTCTTCTAATCCATTTAATTCAATTCAACGTATCTTCCAGAAACAGTGAGGCTTCTTCATTAAGCACCAGGATAAGAGGAAAAGCTTCCTTCAGAGAGAACTGGAGTGGAGACAGAGTGACCAAAAAGAGAAAAACCCAAACCAAAACCCAAGCAATCATGGCTTATTCCAGCAAAGCCAGAAACCAAAGCCCCAGGAAGGGGGGCACATTTCAGCAGCAGATGAAATTTTCAGCAGCAAGTGGCCACAACAGCAGCAGGGACAAGCCCAGCTCATGCCCAGCTCACCGCATTTTTGTAACCCAGCTGCTGATGACACTCCATTCCTATTGCGTATGCGTGAGCTCCGCTGATGACCTCACTACTGGAACCGAACCCATCTAGTCAACGCCAAAAACTTCAGCACCAACTGTGAGACTTGACAGAACCGAGCACGTTTGGAACAGAAGTAGATTGCTACACAAACAGCCACAAACCAGGAACATGCAGTCTTGTCATACACTGTGTGGGACTGGGAAAGGAGAGCCACAAGCAATAGATGACCACAGCACACTTTATCAGAAGGTGACAGGAGCTTTCACGCCATGGTCCTTGGTGCCATTTAAGTTAAATGTACGCAGCTTGCCTTAGCAATGAGGGCAGGACTGACCCATACCAACAGGCATCCACTTCCAAAGCCAGTTCATACTTTCCCTTACTAAGCCAGGCCAAAGGAAATACTCTGAAAGATAAAAATATTTTCTCTGCCACTTTACTTAGTACAGAGCTACAGCATGGACTAACAACAGATCTGGGCTTCGCCACAGCTGGGTATTAATGCAAGACACATCTGGGTCAAAATTACGCCACGTACAACTCACACGTTTAAACATCAGGAAAGCTGTGCCAGCTCTACACCTGCTGCACCCACACGTCAGCTTGAAGGAAAATGTGGAGAAGACAGGGCCAGACCTGCCATTACACACCCTCCCAAATATCCTACAGTAGGGACTGGCATAACCCGTAATCACAAAATACATGAACAGAGACCACAAGATGTCACCTACTTTACCCAGTGACCAGATAACACCTCTGCTACAACCAAAATCCCATGCCCAGCACCCTCCCAACACATGCTGGCCAGCCAGGGTGACCACTCGTGGCACCAGGGACAAGCAGAGGGCCACCCTTCAACACTCCAATGGCACCAAGATTTGTTTCACAGCAGCTGGGTGCCAGGAGAGAGGGAGCCTGGGACAAAGAGAGCAACATGGGATGCCTGAAACTGAGTTAAGATGTTGAGGGGGAGAAAGAAGGAAAAAACCATGCATTTATTGCCTTGCCCAAGCTCTCCTCTGGGTGGGGGCCAGGCAGCACTGCCAGCAGCTCTGGCCAGGCTGCTGATGGGGTTCTTGGAGACAGAAGGGAGATCAGGCTACTTGAAATGACCAGGTTTCAAAGGGTTTTTTTATGAAAAAATGTTCAAAGGGGTTGGGGAATATTAGATAGCCTGTTACCCATGCTACTCTGGCCCACGTGTATATGGATTAAGATCCAGTTTTCAATTACAGAATCACACCCTAGTCACTCCTAGCATCCTTCCAGTCACTGCATTCATTTTGTCCACTGTTCATTATGCCGTTATTTAACCTCTTGTGTGAACACAGAATTATTATGGGCTTCTTGTGACTTTTCCAAGGCTTTTCCCTTCTGCCCATTTTAGGAGTTGGTATAAGTCCAAAACATCATTTAATTCTGCAATTTTTGATTCCTCTGGCTTGTTATTTAGAACACCTACAGCTCTCCATGTACTTACTTCCCCAATAACTCCTGTTGGCAAGAACTGCCTTTACAGGCACTCTGCCTTTTGGGAGGCTCAGGATGCCTGAAGCCTCCCAGTAGGCTGCAAAAAGTCAGTGGCCACTGCTGAAAATTTTAGTAATCGTGGTTCTCCTCCAGCAACAGGAACATGGGCTCCCTGGACTCCCCTCACTACAGGCCTGTGTTGTGCTGTGAGAGGCCCAGGCAGCATCCCCCCTCCAGGCAGCATCCCCGCTCCAGGCAGCATCCCCCCCCCAGGCAGCATCCCCCCCCCAGGCAGCATCCCCCCTCCAGGCAGCATCCCCCCTCCAGGCAGCATCCCCGCTCCAGGCAGCATCCCCGCTCCAGGCAGCATCCCCGCTCCAGGCAGCATCCCCGCTCCAGGCAGCATCCCCCCTCCAGGCAGCATCCCCCCTCCAGGCAGCATCCCCCCCCCCAGGCAGCATCCCCCCCCCAGGCAGCATCCCCCCTCCAGGCAGCATCCCCGCTCCAGGCAGCATCCCCCCCCCAGGCAGCCCTGGCTCCCAGAGCTCACAACCTTTCCCAGACGCTGGAGGCAAGACCCCCACAGGTGGGTGGGATATCTGAGGCACCTAAATAAGGCTACTCTCACAAGCTTAATCTGCAAAACATCAGCACTTGGTTCTCTTTAGCCTGGCATGCTCTTGTAAGCAGGATCAGGTGTTTGTGACAACAGATCACCTCCCAGTTTCACAAAGGGGACAGCAGCCAGTCCCTACCATGCAGACCAGCACACCACCACTAACCCCAGCTCTTCCTTTCTCTCCCCTTCTCCTTTGCACCCAGCTGTTGGGTGCAGCCTCATCTCAGGTCCCTCCCATGCTACAGCATCCCTCCAGGGAAGACTCCGGCCTGGAAACCAGCCCAAGCTCATTAACACAGGTGATCTCCATGCTTGTGTTTCAGACAGCATTTCTGGCTAACACAGGGAAACAAAGAAATAACTACATGCTCACAGAGTTTTTACCCTGGAATCCATCAACTGTGGATGTGGCTCATCCCTCCTACCTACTAAAAGTCAAGTTTCTCATTGTAGAGAAAAGTAAATCTTTTTAAGAACAGGAATTACTCCCTTTACTGGCTGGTGCAGATTAAAGCTCATGAATCTGTTCAGCTTGGCGTTACTATCAAACTGCTGAATTTTCTGCTTGATGACATCAAAGCAAATTCTCAATTTGAATTGCAAAAGCAATAACAACCTTTTCTTGCCATCTGCTACGACCCTTGATTCTTATTTAAAATGCCCAGTTCTGTCTCACTAGACACTTGCTCTGGAAAACTATATGAAATCGACACAGTGGAACTAGAAAGTGAGTTTTATTTCATCTTGCTCTCCGCCTATCTCAGATTTCACCCGGAATATGCAATATGCACAGAAACACACATTAAAAAAGGACGGAGCCGGGGCCAGCAGAGCCCGACCCGCTGCCAGAGGGTGCCGGGGCGCGGAGAGGCGGTGCAGGGGGCCGCAGTTCCCACCAGCCGTCCGGACCCCGGAATCTGGGGGTGGCAATCGGTCCCCGCGGGGCCTGAGGGCTGCGCGGCGGTAAGCTCCTAAACGGCGTATTCCCCGCCGAGCTGCGTCGGCTCCCGGGGCCAGGGTGGCCGCAGCCGCCGGCACCGAAGCCCTGCTCGGAGCGCCGGAGCCACCAGGCAGCGGCAACCGCGACCCGGGATGCCACCGGGGCAGCACCTTCCCTTCTTGGCACTGCGTGTGTGTGTGTGTGTGTGTGTGTGTGTGTGTGTGTGTGTGCGTGCGCCGTGCCTCGTCCCGTCCCCCCACCCACCCTCCGCAGAGGCGGGAGAAGAAGTTGCAACAAACTCCCGGTACCGGGGAGTGATGCTCGGGCCAGCCCCAGCCCCGCTCCCACCGCCACAGCCCCCGTGCAGCCCGGCGCGTTCGCTCTCCTCGCCCCGGGCCGGGCCCCCGACCGCGTTACCTGCAGCCGCTCCGTGGCCGGTTGCCACATGGTGCCGCGGCAGCGGGAGGCGCTGCCGAGCGGGCGCAGACGGCTGCTCTCGGCGGGCGCGCGCCCCGCCCCGGCCCGCCGCTCCGCCCACCTGTGTCCGCCGCGCGGCGGCGGGGCGGGGGCCAGGCGCGGACCCGCGCACCGGCGGCGGGAGGGGCTAGGGCGCGGCCGTGCCAGTGACACGGCAACTGCCGAGGACCGGCATCCCCCCGGGACAGGGCACCCCCAGCCGGGGAACGGCGGTGCCGGTGACGCGGCATCCCCCCCCGGGAACGACACCGCCCGCAGCGGGCAGCGCCTCACACTTGGGTGCCAGGAAGATTTGTTAACGAAGCAGACGAGCGCGTGTCCCGCTCGTCCCGAGCACTCGCCGTCGCGTCCCGCGTCCCGCAGTCCAGGCTCCCAAACCCGCTGCGGGTGCGCGACCCCAAGGGGCGAGTGTGACATCATTTCAGTGATCGAGTCCGTGCTTTCCACAGCACAGCAAAGTGACCCTTCGGGGCGTCTTCTGACAAAGGCCAGCATCAGGTTCACCCGCCAAGAAACCACCGCCTTTGCAGGTCAGCTCTGCCACATGGCCAGCCTTGAGGACCAGTGCCCTGGGACATGCTGCAGGAGCTGGGCGAGGCTACATCTGGTCAGAGAGAGGCCTCAATGAACATCAACTTGTAAATTAATTAAAATGATTTAATTAAAGCAATTCAAGTCTTGCCGTTTCGTTTACTGGTGCATCACCCTCCTCTCTCCAGGAATCACTAACCCTGCACCAGCTCCTGGCCAAGGTGACCACAGCTCTCCCCTTCCCACTCGCCAAGCAAACACCATGTCCCTGTCACCCTCTTTTTTCTTCCGACTGATGCTTATGCTCCCGCACAAGGGCATTTGCTAAAAGCCTCGCTCTTCCTCGATGAGCTCTGGAACACTTTCATCGGTAGATCCACCCGCCATCATGCTTGAACCAGCTGGCCACAGGCACAACCTGGCTGTCAGCGGCAGCAGCGGCGCACAAAGGAAGTTCAGAATCTGCACTTAGCAGAAGGAGACCAACCCTATGGCTGGAGGCTGCTTCTCTCTTAGTTTACAGGACTTTTACACAAACTAAAACATTGGGGTGGGGGGGCGGGGGGTGGAAATCTGCGAAATGGATGCCACTCTATTAGAACAAACAAGCAAGACCAGTCACCTACCCAATTTCACAAAGGATGTGCTGTAGGCTCCACACGGAGGTTGTACGAGAGGAAGGTAGGAATATGCCTTCGGCTGGAGAGAAGCAGCTTGACTGCAAATTTCTGAAATGGAAGTGGTTGATTAAAGAGCAATCTATGAGCTCCCTGGGCCCCACCAGTATCCTCCCCACGCCTTACCCCTCACGAAGACAGCAAGTCAGCTACAATGCCACCCTGCTTGGTTTTGTTTGGTCTCGAGGGGCACTCAAGCATCACAGCAGTTACTGCCACGTCAGGAAATTCAGCCCCGCTTTTGCCTTTCTGGACATGTCCCACGATGCCTTTGCGGCAAACTCTTTTTTGCTGGACCCTGGTCCAGCTGCTGGGCTGGCCAGGGCACCAGCCAGAGCCCAGCTCAGGAAACGATCCATTAAACTCAGATGACTTCATGTCACAGTCTCACTAAGATGAGGTAATTTTTACCTAGACTTTCTAATATTTTTATCCAAGCATCATTTTTTATTGGGTATCTAAGCTGTTCTGCATTAGTTAAGTCCTGCCCCCAGCCAGTCAGAGATCTTTTGCTTTCGCTTCGATAAATAGCGTGAATGCCTATTTCCAGGATGTGCAGTGTGCCAGAATGGGCCTGTGAGAAGATACAGATAGCTTTTTCTATTAGTTTTCCTTTTACTGTGCCAAACTGTGGAGTTTCTCTTCTTGTAATGAGTTAATATTAAGACAGTTATTTCTGAAGACTGCAATACATTACGCAGGTTGTTCCCACTTCTCTCAGACTCCTTCACTTCCGTGCTCACAGGACAGAAATACTGGAGCCAGGGGAATTCTTGCATTTCAAAAGGGAGTATTTGATGCAATAGAACCAATTTCACTTTTATTCACGTAGTAAATTTGAAGCTTTTCCAGTGACTCCAGGATATTTTCTCTCTTTTAATGGCTCCTAGTTATTTAGTATGTCTTCCTTTTGCACCATCTCATACCCTAATGTAAGGTGTTTATAGCAACAGAGCTCCCCTGCATTCGAAAATAATAAAAAAGTACTTTTTTCTTTTACTGTAGACATTGCCTTTTTAATTAACTAAAATTGTCTAATTGCTGATCCCAATGAATTATTAAACTTCGCAAGCTCTGTTTAGCTTTAGGAGCACTATTACTTCTCACTGAAACACGACTAGAAGAGTCATTCAGTTATTTAAATGCTGCTTCCCCAAATATTGTGCAGACTTCGCAAGTCCTAGTTCCAAGATCCTCTTTTTGATTACCCAAGTTTACAAAGCACACACAAGTCATTAAACACATCAGGTTTTTTTTCCTCTTAAGAACTCAGTTTACCTTGGATTTGCTTTTGCAAAATAAGTTTGCCTAATAGCAAATTTAATGCTCTGTAAAGTGCTGTAATTAATGACATACTTCCAAAATCAAAATATGCTTTGTTACTCTTAAACACTTTGTCAGCTCACTCCAAGCCAAGGCAGCATCCTGGCATAGATGAAGGACACCAAGGTACGAGTTTTCTGATTTCTTTCTGAAAACAATGTTTCGTGCCTAAGCCACCCAAAATACACTATCCAAGTAATTCAAACTGTTTTCTTTGACAACTATCATATTTTAACATGCAAGCTAACAATAAATATCTCTTTATGTAGAACTGCATCTCTTGCAGATAGCAAAGCTAGACAGCATGGCACAATCTCAACTTTATGTCACATAAACACGGCAGAGACAGTACCTGAGTTAGAGATTCCCAGCTCCGCTGGTGGCAGGGTGCCTGCTTTGGAGACTCGGCGTGGGGGAGCCAGGCAGGGGCATCGCCCAGGGAAGACATGGCCAGGCCGGGCCTCCAGCACCGTCCAGCTGTGGGCTGCAGGGAAGAAGTAGCCAGGGCCAGCATAGGAGCACTGGCAGTTTGCAAAGGCTGACAACACAAACCTGGATTTTGAGGAGACTCCATCATCTTCAGAGTTCAGGGGCTACCGAGTAGCAACGTAAATTATGGTTACATCTAAATGGCAGCTATAGGCCCTTTGATAGTTACAGGAGCATCTAGAGATCTGGGTCTGTATTCCCCTGCACCCGGGAGCTCTCTAAAGCACGTTTGCTGTTGAACTAGCAGCAACTCAACAGCAAAGATGTTTCACTCAAAGACTGGCAAAAGGCAGTGCACATAGCTCCAAAGGTCCTTGGTTTCCCTTCAGGATTGTGTTTTGGTAAACTGACAGGGAAATTTATTTACATACTTGCTTACCATATAATCCTAGAGGTGCAGCATCGTTAGTTTGGTAGCCATTTTTGTTCTGCTTATGGAGGTGCACTGAGACGATTGCGCAGACACGGGAGTGCAGTTACACCGAAGGTGGTTCAGTTGAGGCCACCTTCACTCACAGTGCATCTGGCTCATTATCCCCTTCGCAGGTATTTTAAAACAGCATTGGGAAATGCTATAAACCTGAAGCAATGCAGTGTTAATGATTTTGAGGCAGCAGTTAAGTATCCCAGAGAAGAGAGATACGGGTTCAGATGCGCCATATTCTCTCACCCAGCCAGGCTGGGCTTGCCGGGTATCATGACATCCCGATTTCCAGTTTGTTTGAGAAGTCCTTGCTGGGGTTCCCATAGCAACCAGCTGTCTTTAACAACCCATGTTGGTGCCAAAAGAGGTTTCTGATTACCTCTTCAGCTGTAACTACCCCACCGCCTTCTCCAAGTACCAGGACAGATACTTCTCTTCCTCTACCAAAAATAACTTGGAGGACGATTTTGAAGGTGCCTGGACTAAATAAATGCATGCAATGATGCACAGGTATGTGATACCCCTTTTTTCTTCTCACCTTTTGGCCTTATCTTTAGAAAGGCAGGTATTTGGTGTCACTTCTCCTTCACGTTGGCACTGTACCAGTCCTGCTCAGAGCAGCAGTGAAAATAAACCACCAAAACCATGGTAGGTCAACAAGTGCAGAAGGGACGTTGCTCCGTTCTGCGCAGGACAAAATCATCATCATCATGGCTTGGCTTCGCGGACGAAGATTTGGGAAGGGCTTTGCCCACGCTTATTGCAAGCGCGCTGATGGCTGAAAAGGCCAATGCGGGATAGGCAAGACCGGTTGCAAAGAGCACACCGGAGGGTCTCCTTGGGTGGTATAGTCGAGGCACGGTTCTTTCTGCGCTGTCTTTTCTCCTCGAGACTGATTCTACGCGTGCTCTCAAAGGAGACAGCAGCGTTATGTATGGTGTGTCTCCAAATCTCCCGATTGGAGGCCAGGGTGGACCACTGATGGTGGTCAATATGGCCTAGGCTGAGGTGTTGTTTCAGGGAGTCCTTATATCTCCTCTTTGGAGCTCTTCTCTTGCGGCAGCCGGTGGCAAGTTCACCATAGAACACGATCTTAGGGAGGCGGTGATCCGCCATCCTGGAGACGTGCCCTGCCCAACGCAGCTGCGTTTTCAGCAACGCGGCCTCAATACTGGTGACGTCTGCCTGTTCAAGGACAGCAACATTAGTCGCGTAGTCAGTCCAGTGGATGTTTAGGATTGTGCGGAGGCAGCGCTGATGGAAGCGTTCGAGGAGTCGCAGATGGTGGTGGCAGATGACCCATGATTCAGACCCGTACAGAAGAGTAGGCAGTACCACGGCTCTGTAGACACTGATCTTTGTACTTTTCTTCAGGTGTTTATTGCACCAGACTCTTTTATGGAGTTTTCCGAAAGCTCTGTTTGCCTTTGCTATTCTGTTGTCTATCTCTTTGTCGATCGTGGCATCTGAGGAGATGATGCTACCCAGATAGCTGAACTGCTGGACTGACTGAAGCTCTCACCAAAGCCTTTGACACTGTGGGCAGAAAAGGTCTGTGGCAGATCTTGGAACAATTAGGATGTCCCCCCAAGTTCCTCAAAATGATAATCCTGTTACATGAGGGGCAGCGCGGCCAAGTCAGATATGGCGATGCACTCTCTGAGCCCTTCCCCATAGCCAATGGTGTGAAACAAGGTTGCGTTCTCGCCCCAACTTTATTCACAGTTTTCTTCAGCATGATGCTCCAAAGGGCCACGGCAGACCTCGACGAACAAGACGGCATTTATATCCGATATCGTACCGATGGGAGCCTTTTCAACCTAAGGCGACTGAAGGCCCACACCAAGACCCTGAATCACCTTGTCCGTGAGCTGCTTTTTGCTGACGATGCCGCCCTTGTTGCCCGATGATAAAGGGGCAAGCAACTTTTAGGCAGCACCTCCACTGCAGCTGGGGGGAGCCCCCGCTGAGCGAGTGAAGCAGGGGAGTCAGCCTCCCAGCGAACACAAAGTCGATCTTTCGGAGCTGCCAACTTCCTCAAAGCAGTGCTGACCATGCCCCCTTTTCCCTAACCAGCATCACGAAAGAAGGGACAAATCTGTGGATTTTGGCAGTGGCTGTGCCGCGGGGGCAGGCTCAGGCTCCCTGGGTGAAGGCAGCCTCCTGGCTCTGTGCCCCACGGCCTCGTGCCAGCCACAGGAATCACTGGCCTGCAGGGAATTGAGGCCATCCCAATCTGGGCCATGGAGGTGGCGAGAAAAACGCCTGAAGAAAGCAGGAGGCAGTGGGTACAGCTCAGAGGCTGCGGGCCGGGCACCAGTCCTTCGGTGGGGGGCATGCAGGCATGGGACGAGGGAGAGGCACAGCAGGCGCAGAGAGGAGTTTTGGCAGTCGCCAGACCCCGCTGCAGTGCTAGGAAAGGCTGAGCTCTCCAGGGCACATGGGGTCCAAGTGCAGGGTGTATCCCGAGGGATCCCTGCAGAGGAGGTGGGACTGGAAGGAGAGGGGCAGCAAGGATGAGAAAGGGTAAAAACCAGGGCCTTAAAGCCTGAGGAAGCCAAAGGGCAGAGGGGTTTGGGGGTGGTGATGACGTGCGGGAGGCAGAGAAAAGGCCAGGGAGACGGGACAGAAGTTCTCACCGCCCCAGGGAGTGCTCCCACCACAGCCAGTGACACAGCTGGTGGCCAGACACCTCCTTGCAGGGACAATGACATTTCCCAGGCAGCCTCTGGCAGCAAATCATGCGTTAACATACCCAAAGAAGCTCAAGTCCAGCTCTTAATGCACTAATTAATATTGTAAGCAGAAGAAAATGACCAGCATAAGATTTTTGGGTTGACTCATATCAGATATTTAAGTCTTCGTTCTCCCCTACGTCCAGAAAAACTTGAAACAAGACCTGTTAAGACCCCTGGCAGCTCTGTGCACCTTTGACTGTACTGCCTTTATTTGTTAATTACCCTTGATGATTATTAAATACTTATTTGTCTGTAATAAACAGAAATATGTATCGCCACGACTCTACAGAGATCACGATCTTCCTAAGCCAGTTCTACACCAAGCTAAGTCCATGGCATCTTCATAGCTCCTGTCCACGACTCTCTTCTGAGTTGCAAGATGAGACTCTTGTGAACTTAAAAGTCAGAAGTAATTTAAATTAACACCATAAGCAAGAGTACAATAGATAAGCAGTTTTTAGAGAGAGCATTAGACAATGGAATTATAAAAAAGAATGAAGAATCACAGGTGATAAATAAATATTTGGGCAATTTTATATGCATGGAATATTCCCTCAGAATAAGAAAATCTCTCAAGAAAGTAGACTTTAAACAGTCTCCAATCAAAATTTTTGTTTGCAGAGCATCACTACAGCAAGAAAAATGTTTGGCAATCTGTCATTTAGATTTCACAATTTCCAGCTACTCCAGCTTACCCGTGAAAAGGGGAAGTTCACTAGAAGCCACACTTCCTATTTCAGTGACACATACCCACTAGTTACTCACATGAATAAGGTGACTGCTCAGCCATGGGGCAAGCCAGGAGATATTTCTCTTCCCGCTGCTGAGCACAGGGATGTAAAGAGCCACTGTTACAACAACCCAAATTCTCCTGGAAACACCTGTGCGTACGAAGGTTCTTTCTCAGCTAAAGCCAGATCATTTTCACATTACCCTGCTGCGACGTTCATGGCAGAGGGTGTAACAGGATGCCAGTAAGAGGTATAATGGTACCAGTGTCGTTTTGACAGCACTCACTAGCCTCCACAGTCACCAACTGGCACCGATAAAACACTGAAAAGCATTTGGGACACATATTCCCTGCTCTGCAGTGGTTCTAGACTATAAAATGTGTGAGACAGGAAACAGAGCAGAGCTCAGGGATGAAGCCATGCTCCAATTCACCCAATTAAGAAAAGACAGATGGGTAAGTGTGCTGTGGAGAGCCTCCTTCTTGGTCCATAACCTGGGCAGTACACTGAGTATCGGGAAGGTTTTTTGCTGGGAGGATGTAAACTGATTTACTGGCAAATATTTAAAGGGGCTGTAAGTCTAGATTTAGAAACCATCCAGAGAAGCCCCAGAATCACCCTCCTGTGTACAATAATTTAGTGGGACTCAAGTTCCTTCCAAGTTTCTGGGAACCACGGTGAACGCAGAGCCCTCACTGCAGGTAGAAGGCCGATGCCATTGAAACTTCACACAAGAATTCACCAAGTTTTACAACTCAAAGAACTTTCCAAAAAATGCCTTCAACCCTTGAAGAGGCAAAAAATGCATAACAGAAAATTAACAAACCTCAAAAGTCCTTCATTAAGCTCATGCTTAAATGTCAGCGTGACCAGTCCCCAATACAGCAATGCAGCTGGACTCACATGCTTTGCTCAGTGCCATGTGGGAATTTGTTTCAGCTAAAAGCAAGAGATCTGTTACACAGGCTGACCCGTGGCAGCCAGAGGGGCTCTCGATGGATTCATCATGTAAAACGCCAATGCCACATAGCCAGAGCAGCGTTTGTACAAGTAACATATCTATGTGTAATTAGAGATGGATTATTATGAAATGGGATTTGCATTTTTCCTTCCAAAAAGCTTATTAAGCATTGTCATTTTGAAGAAACGTAAGGGCTGTGTGCCTCTTTGGTGTGTAACAAAGAACACATCCCAATGCTGAGGGGAGGGATTTGCCAACTATTCCTGCAGAATATTACACAGAAAATTGCACTCGTAAATCACCCCGACTCTGAAGTTTGAAGAAGAGGGATGTAAATCAGTGACAACACATAAACGGAAAAGAGAGACAGACAATGAATTCTTGGAAATCTCAAGGCTAAGTTGCTTTTGAATGAAGAGAACATTAAACTGCTAATTTGAAGTCTGATATTATTTCTCTGCTCGCAATTTCTGCCCTTCTTGAGAGGTCCTGCCAGATGGAAAAAGATCACGATATTGCTTGTGCAAAATGAGTGCTGCTTGGAAAACAATTCAAGAAACATGGTAGTGCCAGCCCTACTGCCATGGTAAGGTAGTGGTTTTGTTGAGAGATTTTGGTTTTCTCTGCAGACAGGAGTCCCCTCAAGTGGAGCAAAAATAGGTGATATTAACCAACATGTAGTGTATTGCACAAAACTTTAAAACATCATTAAGCATCACCACATTTACCATTCAATAATCTATTACAAATGAAATCTTTTAAAATTCAGCAACATGTATCACAAAGTAAATGACAGCTGTGACATTTTGATGTAAACCTGTCTACCAATACTGCTAGCTTACTGCCCTATTTTAAATATTGCACGTATTAAAATACAATACCCTTCAAAGCTATCAGGAATTAAGGCATCTCCACGGCATTATAAAATAATCTCTCTGGGAAAGCAGTGGGTGAAAAACGGAAGGAAAACTGATAAACTCTGCACTTCATTCAGCACCCTTAAAATCTCCTCCAGGCTTTGTCCTTATCGCACACAGGACAACACAGGGCATGGGGAAAGAGGGCAAGCAGCGTGCTGAGTCCTGGAAATGAAAATAACTGGTCATCATCTTTTACATGTAAAACAATCTCAGCTTCAAATTCATGTCAAGGTGAAAGTGGAATGGCATAACAGGCACATGCCAAAGCAGATCCTTTCTTATTTACACGACATTTTGTTTTGACAGACCATTGCCAGACGACAGGAAAACAACTGAAATATATGTTCACATCAAATTAATAGAGGTCCTGGTGTCAGGTACAGACCACAGATAAGACCTTATGGACAGCACATCTTAGGTACAATATCCTTGAAAGAAATTATTCTGCATCATGACAGTTATTGCCTGGTTGTCTTCTTCACATGACAGATCCAGTCAAACCACCACAGGCTGCCCTGTAGAATAAATATCAATGCTGTACAACGGGATCTACAAACACAACGTTTTCAGCAAGTTAATACCAATTCCAGTTCTCTGTAACCTATCCGTGTGTTGCACTGTCCTCTTGGAGAGAGAATCAGAACTGCATCGTATTTTTTGACCTAGCTGAGATTTTATTTGCCAGATTTTATGCAGACTCATAAATTTCACATGTACTGAAATGTACATTTGAGTAACAGTGTCATTAGCTAAATGGGAAGGTGGGTTTTTTTTTTTTTTAGAATCATGGACTTATAAAAGTCCTTCATGAAGACATCCCAGAACATTTCAGAGACATTCGTTACCTCTCCTAGTGCAAAGGAGGTAAATTTAATTACATGCAATTATTTGAGTTTTGAATAAAACACTACCCTGTGAACTTAAGGGCTGTGCTGATAATCAGTAGGAGATTCAAAGTAGGAAGCCATGAATCTGTTGTGGCCTGCTCCAGCTATGGCTGTAGGACAGTGCTCACAAGGCCACTGCTGCATTTGCAAGGGCTTTGACTCAAATCTTGGAAGTGTCCCAAGCCACCAGCCTCAGAAGCAAGGCTACACTTTTCTTGTGGATACATTCACAGGCCACATCCATGTGGTCTGATTGTCATTGGAAGCATCTTGTGCTGGTATTTTGACATAAACATGTCCTACCTTTGTTATTATTAGAAGTTGTAGATACTTCCCTCCCAGGAGAGTTCCAAGCAATCTTGACTTTATAGTCGTATGTTAAATCCCTCAAAAGGGTCAAAAATGCAACTATGTCAAAATGCTGAGACTTTGAAACAAGGGAAAAACAGGAAGCCATGGCTTGAGGACAAACAAGGGAATTCATGTAGGCTACAGACCACCACCTATATTAACGCATCATTTAGGCGCTAAACACTACAGTCCTGGTTAAGCAATGTCATGCTGAGATGTTGCTGTCCTGATGCAATACCAGATGCAGTCTTTCACCAACCAAAGCATTTATGGGAAGGGAGGAAGAAGAGATTTAACTGATCAAAGACTTACAGAGACAGATGAGTCAAATGAGTGTCGTAAGTCCATCCGGGTCTGGTTTGCCAAGGAGATTCACAGCCAAGGACTCTTCATGGACCAATCTTCATCTGTTTTTCTTGCTTGTCTTCATCTATGGTGCCAAAGGTTAAATTTCTCCATAAAATACTAATGCCCTAGAATGGCAAGGCAGAAGACACAGCACAAGCAGAAGGAGAAAGCAAAGGATGATGAGGTACATTACAGCAATGATCAGCCCTCAAACCACTACAATTGAGAGTGAGAAATAAGTTTTCTGCTGAAAAACTAATCGTAACTGCAGCTGCTACATGCCAAAATCACCTACACTGTATTAGGCTATTTTCTCTTTTCACAGCAGCTACACACATTTTTGTTCACTTGTGCAACTTGTATCTGGCTTATGGGCTCAGATTCCTGGCAGATTTACTTCAGATTAGTTCAAATCCATGTAAATCAATAAAAAAACTGCGGTGAAGATGAGAACAGTCACACTCTGATTTCTTTGAGAAGCGGTGGACTGACATCCATATGCACACGAACTTGCTCATACGGAAATGTGAATGGAGCCCAAAGTTTAAGACACTGCAAATTTCGATTACTGTCCCTGTGTGTGCTACTCCCAGGAAAAGGACAAGAAGTCATAGGCGGCTTCATAAGAGATCTCGGTTCTGTTGCAAGAAGCTACCTCTGAAGGGAAGCAGATCAGTCCACAGGAAATGAAACAAATAAAAAATCTAGACTGAAGGGCATCTCCTTGCAGAGATAGCATTGCTTCCAGAGTGATAAACATGATCTCTCCTGGTCTGTGGGACTCTAGGAAACAGCTCAGGGTCAGCGAGCTAGAGCAGAATGTTTCCCTTAGACTCTTCCCATCTGTTATTGAAGGAAGAACAGCAGACCAGCTTATTTTCCTGAATGATTAATGATTAACTTTGCCGCCTTTTCTGCTCAGCACATCAGATAAAGAAGTTTATTCAGTTAGCGTATTTATTTACATTCCTTTGCCAAGGATCTCACCAAACAAAGCCTATTTGATGATTTATTCTTTGCTAAAGGGGAAGCTTATTTACAATAATCATCTTATCACAAATGTCTTAAAAGGAGTATTTGGAGCTGGAATTCATAATAACAGAAAAATCTGACTTTTTCCAGAGAGGTCATTTGCAGTGTAAAAGAAATGAAGCCAACTAAGCCCAGATGAGGCTGGACATGACATAACCAATTTGAAGTTTTGTTTGTTCTCACTTGTTGACCCACGACCCATCAGAAGGAATCACCTTCACCTAACTGGAACTCTTCCAAACTATGAGGGCGAAAAAAGGATATAAAGGATTCAGATGCTGGGTCCCACAGAGGCTGCTCTGCAGCACAGAATTTGCACAAGAGGGAACGCCTATAGTGCAAGCAAAGGATAGACTCAAGAAGTACAAAGATGACTTCTGCGCGAGGCCTCTCCAGGGACCAGCAGGTCAGAATGAGGAGCTGGTGAGAGCTGAGAGCCTGCTGCACTCTGCCCATCTTTGCAACAATCTCCAGCTCTTTCGGGTAGTAGTGGTATTCTGATTGCTCTGATGACAGACCCATCTCCCCGATGAGGCGGCTCAGAGTCAAATTTGACTTAGGACATCCCTCCTGACCCCACACAACTACAGGGTTTGGTGGATGCTCATCCAAAGTCTTATGGAATGGAGAGCAAACTTGCAAAAAAGAGGTAAAGCAGATCGGCTTCCTATCTCTCATTTGGCACTGGCTAAGCGCTTTGCCCTTATCTCAGTGCTCACCAGCTTGCACGGAGCACTTTGATGGGGTAACAGACTCTGAGAGATAAAACACATTTTAAGCTAACAAAAACCCAATCCTTACGATTCACTTTTTTATACAATAAAAGGTGCCTGAACACCATAACCCATTGCATTTCTCTCCTTCAGCAGCCAATAGGTTTGAAGAGAGGATTTGGCACACGCTGGACTGCTCCCATTTCTTATATCAGAAACATGTCTGAACTCATTAGCTCTTGATAATTCACTCATTTTGACTAGTCATAACAGGGAATGGCCTGAGACACTAAACTCTTCCCTGAATTAAACTGGTTTTCATCTGCCTTCCATGTTGAAGCAGGAAGAGGAGGTCCATGGGAGGCCTATACTTCTGCACCCCCTCGGAGGTCAGGAATATGAGGGCAGAATAACATACAAACAGCAATTTTAGCAGCACATGAACCTTGGAAACGTGGCAGCAGGGAAAGAAAAGAGGTTCCCAAAGCTAGTCATGCAGCAAACAGCTCACACAGAAACCAGGCTGGAGGCACCCAAAGGGAGGATGGGCTGGATTTGCTCAGCTGTAAGGATGAGGCATAGCTCTGCCTGATGCAGCATGCCAGTCTGCTCTGCAAAAGCTGAATGGTTGTGAGCAAAATGAGAAAGAAATCTCAGAGAAATTTTGGACAAAAGGAATTTAGCCACACGGATGGGCAAAGGAGTTCCCTGTAGGTATAAATTTAGCAACACAAGTGAGAAGAGGCTGTTCAATTCCTTTCAGCCATCCACACAGAGAATAATATTCGGAGGTGCTAAATTTATTCCTCTTCAAGTGTCTATTGTTATCAAAAGAGAAACTATACATCTTCAGGAATGTTACACCGGCTCAGGCATTTCTCAACAAAGCCCTGCTGGAGAAAAGCCAAGCCATTTCCAGAAATGAAGTTAAGACAGGATGATGCTGCGAGTGAAGTTTCACCCCATGGGACTTCACTGAAGCAAGCAATGTTTACTGCAGTGCTGTACACCTATGGTCAAACCTTAAAGGTCATCCAGTTCCAACCGTCAACAACAACGAATTTGTCTGAGCAGCTTCAGAGCTGGGAAAAACACCTCAGGATGGGTTTGTTCCCTCCAGGCCTGAGGGCTGCACTGGGCTGTCAGGCAGTGCAGTGCCTCACAAATATCCCAGAAGCGCAAGGATTCAGGCACAGTAACATGCTACCAGAGTTCAATAAAACAAATTGGAGGGAGGGAAAGTAATTTTCACAGCACAATTCACAGGAAGCACAGGATGATTTACAGAAGCTAGAGGCTGCTAACTGACAGGAGATCTTTCAGATCAATCACTGGAGAGAAAAGTAGGATGGACAAGAATCACTGCCAAGGTGTGAGCTGTGTGCAGAAAGGTTGCTGCTCATCACAACATCTCTCTTGTCAAACATGGACTATGAATATGCATGTTCCTCAGAACAAGAGAGTGGCTAGTTTCCCTGCTTTGTATAGATTTGCAGTTCTTCAAAGATAAACCAATATTTTACAACCGTAAAGGACAAAAATGCTGAAGAATGAGTATTTCATTTCTATCTGATTAACAAATCAGTAACAACAACAATGTATTTGACCTTGTTCCACACAAGTTACAAAAAATGCCACAGGGTATAGCTCGTTCTTGACCCTTCTTCCTAAGGGGTTCTTAAAACATTCCTAGAAGTCACCATAAATAAAAGTTTCCATACCTCGAATAAAGCAGCAGCAACAAACTGTTCCCACGACAAGTCTGACAGCCACCAGGTACAAACGCACAACCTTCGTCACAGAAAACGGAGCCTGAAGAATGAAAGGGAGGCTCGGATCTAGTTTCTTTAGGTGTCTTACTAGAACTTAACTGTCTGGGGCCAACATCTTCGAAAGCCCACAGTATCAGACACAGGATGTCGGGAAAGGTGCTCTCCTAGGTGATTTCCAAGATGCTTTTGGCATTTCCATCATTCCAACACCGCATGGTGTTAATAACCTGCATATTCACCAACCAGCCATTCCAAACACTAAGAGAATCCTTTCAGCAGTGCTTCCCTTTAACAGTTCTACTAAAACATGTTTTCATTTGCTTTCCTTTACAACATTCCAAATTTGGCCCATATCTGCTGCAGTTAGTTCTGATTTTTTTTTTTTTTTTTGCTGGTCAACTAGAATGTAACCTCACAATAAAAATTACATTTTAGCAACTCTAACAGCTTGATTTGCAATAGTTGTTCTACCTCTTGTCAGCACTAATTGTGCAAGATGTGGAAAATAACTCAATTTCTATGATTGTAACCAGAAGCCATAATAATAACGAAATTCAAAATTAAAAGTAACATACCAGATACACTCTGCCACCTAAACAAGACAGTAAAGCCAGTGGCAGCTTTTTTTATCTTTACGATTCCTAATTACACCTGTCTTTAGCAGCTGATCTGAGGTCTGGAGACGTCAGCAGTTGCAAGAAAAGGGAAGAACTGCCTGAGACAATGGCTGTCCTCACACAGAGATGATCAAAGTTTCCAGTGACATCTTTTATTCTGTCTGGAAATGTTATTTATGCGAAATAGGAAGATTTTTGACGCTCTCCACGATTTCCCAACATTAAGAGGTCAGTGCCTGTAACAGCACGGTACCGACTGGGCGCAGCGTAGCACCACACGGTAGGACCCGCGGGTGGCCTCAGCAATGCACCTCCACACCAGGCAGTCTGGGCTCGCTCGCTGGCAGGCCTCGTGGAAACAAGATCAAGCCTGTTCACCTCACAGGTTGCTCTGTGACAAAACCTTGGAGCCCAGATTTGCAGTCAGATCCACTCCAGAACTGGTTGTGGTGCGCACGGCCTGGACTGTAGCGCTGCATCTTTACTCTGGTGCTGTATTTGTCTCACTTCTGAGAGATTACCTGGACAATAAAGCCCATTTTCTCCTTTTCAAATTAACAGCTGGCATACCTTCTTTCGGCATTATTTATAGCACATTATCTGCTCATGTCTTTTCAGATTTATAGACAACACTGCCCTTTCAAATTAAGAAAAACCAAAGAAACAGCTGCAATCTTCACTTGATAACATTTATTCAATATCTTCTGAAATAAGCAAGAATTTTACGAAGACCATAAGCAATCAAATACAGCCACAAAACCCCCATACTGATCCTAAATAAGAAGCACTATGAGAAATACACATTATTTCATGAAATTGTAGTGTACATCAACAACCTTTAGGAAACAAACAACTCAATCCATATGCCTAGTTTACTCACAATATAAAAAAACTTTAAAGAAAAATATAGATTCAGTCCAATTGTAGGATCCAGTCCTGTGCCCACTGAAGTCAACGGAAGTTCTCTCATTGATTTCAGTGTTTAAAGGATCATGCCCTTACTTTGCCCCAAGAGGCACTTTAATTATTATACAAGGCCTAGCCTGAATACTATTACAAAAATGTCAAACATCAACTCAAGAGTATGTTTCAGCAACTTTCAGGAAATAATGGAGAAATAGGTTATCTATCCATGCATGGAATAAGGCAAAAGCTAATTCATTCAGATTAGGAATAGTAAGTTTTACTAGTTTCTTTTCACAACACAAACATTTTAGACTTTTTCATTAATGGATATATTAAATATCATATTATGCTTCACATTTTTTCCTACCTCTACTGAGAAAGCTGGCACTGACATGTCATAAAGAACTCCTCGTTAATTATTGTTTTCTGTTCTGTCACAACCACAAGAAACTCATCTGGGTTCAGTAATAGTGTCTTCCAAAAGAAAAGCACACACTATCATAAGCTTATAGTTTATAGAGCTCAAGGTACATTAAAATGTAGTTAATGAAGTTCACAAATTCTGTTTTAAAATATTTTTCCCAACTAAAAGCTGCAGAAAACTGGTTCTTAAAGATTCTACAGAAAATTCTGAAGCATCTAATGGTTTAAATTACTTATGCTTTCTTCTTAAAAATATTTAAATTAGGTTAGTAGCCCATCCTGTTGAAAAATAATCCAAAAAAAGATACACTAGATTACAAATCTTTTGTCTTAATCAGCGTAACCAAAGGTTTGTCATCTGGGCTGTAATCTTCATAAGCAATGGGGGTTGCATCATACATTGCAGGTCGGGATTTCTTGCCAAACCTGGAAACAAAAGAAAGCTTTTGATGACAAGCAGAAATACGAGTGAGTTAATGGCAACAACCTGCTGAGTTATGGCACGTGGTCAGAAACAAACTCAGACAGTCTAGTAAATTCTAAATTGTATTGCAGCATGACAGAAGTACAGAAGTACCCGAACTGTGACTTTTGAACTATATGTATCAAATTTAAAAAAATCTTGCAAACAAGAAACAGATTCCATATCAAAGGCTACAGGAACTATGACTGCAGCATTCAGCAGTATCAGAATATGGGAAGACTGTGGAAGGCGAGAGTGAAACTGATACAGCTTCAGTGAGGCCAGAACTTTATGCTAGAGCCTGCTCTAACAACCAATATTAAGGTCAGGTCATCTATATTTACAAGTAGTAAACAATAGATAACCATGTGAAATTTGCATTTGGAAATGCAATAGTTGTGCACTCAATTGGTTTATAAAGCATTTTAAAAATCAGCTGGAAGTCTTTGCCCACCTGACATCCACCTGAGAAGCATGCTTCAATTGTCCACACGCTGCACCCAAATTGCAGCACTGGCAAAATTAACGGCAGTTAGGATATTGGAATGCCATGCAAAGGTACTAATCCAGCAAAGGTTCACAAGCAGCAGCATCACCTCCGCAGCGTGCTCCTCCTGGGCAGCCACCACTGCTCAGAGCCAGGCTGCGCTGGGCTGCGCTGAGAACTGCTGCGGCTGTAGCAGCGTGTTCCCAGTGCTGGCGTGTCCAGAGCTCCTTTAGGTGCCTTTGCACTCCAGAGACAGTCTATCGCCCTTCTAAGCATTTATTAGGATAAAAAAATTGTGCTAAAAATGCAGCCTGAAAGCGGCAAAATTACTAAAGCGTTCTGACTACAATTACAGGAGCTTTAAATAAGAAGGATCACAGTAAAATGAGGCAAAAAAGCATCAAGACTGCTTTCCTTATGGACCTGGTGCAGGGAAAATACTAACAAAGAAACAAGAAGAGTTACTTGTGTAGTGATCCACATTAGAGATTCTTTTTATCCCCCTCTTCGATACCATATTAAGTCTATATTAATTTAAGTTGCACACATGGGAAGGTGAGATTCAGAAAATTAAGATTTCAAGGATAGTATTTAGAGCAAACCAAAATTAACTTGATTTTCTTCCAAGACTTTTATGCAACTTCCTGGCTGTCCAGTTTAATTCTTGGCTGTTTTCAGTGATCTAGAATTGTTGAAAAAACTAAAACGGTTGGAAGCATTATGACTTATACAATGGAAATTTCATTTTTCAAAGTAATTCAGTTGTCAGTAAGGCCACACTAGATATTTTTCCATGCATGAACATCTGCTTTCTTCTATAGTTTAATAAATACAGAGAGGCCAGGCTCGCTCATCAGCATCATGATGGATAAACCTGATTTTCTGTAAATGAGATAAAATTTCAAGAATTGAATGAAGGAATCAAGTTATGGCATCTCACTAAATCAGAGGCAGCAATGAATTCTGCATCACCCTTTTTCTCTATCACTCTTAAGGCTTTAAAGGAAATAGAGCTTTGCATAGATACAAATGATGATGAACATTCTCCAGTGAGTTCAGTCAGATTTTGCCCTTTCTGACAGGTAGAGAACACATGGCTTGTTGCACATGGTGAAGCAGTACAAAATCTGTTCTCTTGTGTAGGTCAGGCTTGACATGTGCCCCTAATTAGAAAACGCTGAGAAAAGACCACAGCAAATGTGCTAGTTGTTTGTGGCCTGGCTGAGCCATCTAGCTGATAGACCATGTTGCTTTGATCAGGCGGTTCAGCAGCCAGTCCCTGCTTAACGGTGGAACAAAATTAACACAACTCCAGAGGGCTCAAACCAGAATTGTTAAATGGGGAGTCTTAGTTCAATGGGTGAGCATCTGGTAGGATTGCACAAGCATGCTATTTTATTGTTTAAATGATGACATAAAAGAAAACATAAACCAATTATCAATACAATCTGCAAGAGACAACGATTCAAGGGGTAATAAACAGTGAAAAGATGTAGGGACCTGCTACAGGGTGTACTGGATCCATTTACAGGCTGCTAACTATGAAAGCACATACCAACAAATGAGTAAAGATATCTTCCAGTGCAAAGTGGAAGAAAAACAAAAATAAAAGATTATTCCTCTAACAAAGAATATACACTGTGTGGGGAAATCTCAGTCCTGGGAAGCACTGAGTCTGGAAAAAGACTGGAGGAACATGATGGATAATCGGTTTAGCTTTAATGCCATACTGTGCATTGATGAACAATTACATGCTTAGATCAGTAAACAGAGTGTATCAGTAGGACTAGGGATGTTCCACAGCCTCTGCATTTAGCATTGATGTGTCCATTCATCAGTGATGATAGCATTGCAATGTGTATACCAAAGATACTTACCACTGGCACAGGGAGTCAAGTAAATGACACAAGAATTAGAAAATATATTTTGCAACGAAACGTTGAATAAGAGTGACCTGTGTAACTTGTCAAAGAGGCTGAGAGTTCCGTGACAATTTTGGGGGTAGTATACATTTAATGTAGGAATTCTTGGCACAGGCAGCTCCATGTGTGGGTGTGCGTGTGACAGACTGTAAATTCTACTTCACATATGGAATGAGGTTGCCCCTCCACTTCCTTAGAAGGACATTTCAAAAGATGGCTAATCACAGAGAGTCCTTAACCTCAACAATTTCATTCAGGTAGAAGACTTCTGAGAACATTGGACGGCTGAACCCTGACGAAACGGTATCCTCCAACTTCTGTGGCACAGGCTGGAGTTCAGAGTTTCCCCAGAACCCTAAGAAAAAAACCACGCGTAGCTACTTGGTTCAAAATCAGCAACTGGCATAAGGAGTCCTCAAATAAAATTTAAACAAGAGAAAAGAGAGAGAGAAAACAGAGGTTTGTTTTGGTTGGTTTTTTTTTTTTTAAAAAAGGTAGCATACCCAGAGGAGGAAGGGATTATTTTTCCTTCACAGGAGGAGAATGAGAAGATTAATTTCCTCTGCATTATTCAGAGAAAAGGCCATGTGTACAAGTGGTATTTTGCGTTCCTTAGTAGAATTGAACTATAATCCTAGAGTTCCCACAAAGCTGAGACTCTGGCAGAGGATGTATAGAAGCAATGTGTGGAGACCAGAGTACTTGTGCACATGGTCATACTTTCATGAAGAGGTACCTGACTGAAACTCATCACTGAGACCTGTGTCAGGAAATGGCAAGAAACAAGCACGTGCTGAAGCTCATCAGATTCAGGAAGCTTAGGACATTGCAGTCTGACACAGCTGACTCGAACACAGAAATGTGGAGCCTGTGCAGTGGAGAGAAGCTGTTAGGGGTTGAGTTTCCGAGTAGAACTCAAGGTCCCTACCGCTCCTTAAATCCCTTATTGATATGGGGAAAAGGGAAACAAAACTCACATCTTGGAATATACGGATGGGAAACCGAAACAAACTTTTAATAAAAATTCTAAAATACTGTCATATCACACAACTATATATGAAATGCAAAACAAGAAAACAATACAGTAAGGGTTAAAACACTGCAAAGGGAGGAAAAGGGAAAAGAAACGACAGTTATGGCCGGTTGGCCCCAGGCCAGGAGATGGCGTCACGCCAGGATGGCGGCTCAGAAGATGGCGTCTGTCCAAAATGGCGGCGGGCCAAGGGATTAGAAGTTTTTAACAGCTTAGAGAAGTATTTTAACGAGTTCGCAGGGAGACCTTTTTTCAGTATCTTCCTGCCAGAAATGGCTGCGGCTTCTTCAGATGCAGATAAAGGAGAAGCCGTCGCGGCCGGAACGCAAAGGGGGGTGAGCTTCCCCCGCGTCTGAATCCAGCGGTAGATTCTTGCCGAGTGAAAAACATCTCTTCTCTTACCCGATATGAGAGAGAAAGATGCTGACTGAGGCCCCCAACAGTTCGCAGCAGAGCTGGGCGCCGAGAGACAGGACCAGTTCTGAGTTAGGCCCCGGGTGGGGGGGCAGGCCGCAGGCTTTCGGCCTGGACAGCAGCCAGCCCTCTCGCTGCGGCTCTTCCTCCGGAGCTGTCCGGTGTCCAGAGAGGAGGAGACTCCTCCTGGCTGCAGGTTTTAAGGAGTATCTGCCGGAAGAAATCTTTTGACCTGCACTTTTAGCCCATGGGATGCCGGGTTTATGGAGCTGGTATGAAATAATCCCGATACCCTATTGGGCACATTTCCAAAACAAGGGAGTCTGGGCTCAAACTGGGACAGAAGCTTACCCTGCTGTGACAAGATGACTTGATCAGAATCTGATGAACCAGACACAGAGGGCTCAACATGGACAGGGATCAGCACGCAAAAGTAAAAAATGAAGAAACGACGCTCTAAGTAGTGCATGAAGTCTACTGCTAATGATTTCTAGACACACAAAAAGTTTACAGGGGTACAGCCTCTGTAACCAGGTATTTTGTGAACTCAAGGTCGATGCTTTTCTCAAGCGAGCAATCCAGTTTCAACAACAGAACATGGTTCCATTTCAGTGAAGTCTTATGGCCAGCGGTCAACTATTTCATTACAGTGTTCTCTTCTGGCTTTAAAATGTGCGAGCTTTAACATAAAAGCTGTATTTACTTACTGACTGCATCATGAATACTAAAGAGAGCTGTGCTTCATCACCTGGTCAGAAAACAATCTAGTTCTGATCTGCTAACCCTAAGAATATTCACTACAAGTTGACATTCATTAGTAATGATCCTTGAGCACATTTGCTTCCTCTTACAGCAAGTACGTTGATTAGTAAAGATAAAACTATAAAAAACAATCAAGAAAAAGACCTGCTGAGAAACATGAACAAGTAATTTTAAAATAATTTACTGAATATGCAACAGGCATCCACACTCCTCAGACACCTACTGACTTTAACAGAAACCTGACATTTAAAGAAAACAACCTGTTCACTTTTCCTTAGGCCTCCATTTTCTAAAATAACTAATAAGTTTGGGTATCTAACTGGGAAAGAGAATGATTTTCAGAAAATGCTGAGAATCTATTATTTGAAAGTAAATCTCTGAGATACGGTAATTCTGAAAATTCAGACCTTGGTATTTTTTCATATCGAGATTCAACTATAAAAGTTGTGCTCCTTTTCCTGTACTGAAATGACCAAGCCAGTGTTTTATATCTTCCTGAAACAAAAGTAAATACAATAATCTTCACACTAAACCTCTGTGAATTACCTGAGTTGGCAGCTCTATCTTGGATTTTTGTAAGGCATCCGTTCTCTGAGAGGCACAGAGAATTCTTTGGAATGAAAACATTTATTTTCATTTGCATTAAGTAAAAACACTTTTCCCTAGATAGGGAAACCCTTTATTGACAGGTTCCAGTAATGTAAATTTTAGCTGCATAATATGGATCTGAAAAATCATCATTAGTATATCCCAGTCGAAGAACTTCTTTAGATACTATTTAACCCTGATGAAAACTCACTTTCCTAAACTTTAGCCTTCAGCAGTAAACAGAGATTAATTCAGAGTTACCTAGACAGTAGCAATAAAGACCTGAAATTGCTCGGCTTTCAAGATTTGAAAGGTTTCATAAAGGAAATCTTTTACCATTTCCATCACCTGCTGGTGAAGCTGTAAACAGCAGGGAAAATTCAGATTAAAAAAATCCTGCCTTGCTGGTAAGCTCTTCCTCGGTACCCTTATATAGAAAACTTCCAAATTTGCTTTAAGAAATCAGTAAGAAAACCCAGGTGTTTCACACTTCCTCAGGAGGCCAGTTCCCATCCCTGGGGACATGTAAAGCACCACTTCAGTAACTGGATGGGACTGACCCATTCATCACTGCTACAGTAGTAGGAGGGAGCTGTTTAATTTGAAAGACTAACAGCATCATTTTGCACCTTGGTCTCCACCCTTGGAGGTGTGTAACATAACATAACAATAGACATTCAGAAGGTCGAATAGTAAAAAACTATGAAGTTTTTATTTGCCATAAAGCATCTTGCTCCTCTCCCAATACTCTACACTAAAGGAAAAAGCAGTTCTCAGGGGGTGTATGGTGTGGAGATGCTGCACTGCTACTGAAAGAGATGTCAGACCAAGTGGCAAAGGAGACTTCAAGGGAAGACTTAAAAGAACACTGACTTTACTGCTATATTAAATCAACTATACACATCTTTCTTTTTAAAGTATTTACTGACTAGTAGATTTTGACAATGAACAAATGTATTATTGTAAATCTAGTTGGAACAGTTTAAAGAGCTACTGCCCAAAGCTGTGATGTGATTAACTGGGCCTGTGAGAAGTCCTCATCCATTTCACATAACTTTGACGGCTCCAGAGGTGGTACAAATTAACCTACGTAACTTGCACTGAAACAGAACTGGAGTATTTGGAAAATGAACTACCAGCAATGGCCAACCAATATACACACATTTCTCCATGTCAATGCACAGAAATGGCTCTCTCTCCATTCTTTTAAAAGCATTTTAATAGTAACACCCATGAACACTTGTTGAAGTGATCTTGTCAAATCAAAGAAATGGGAAAAAGAAACAAACACAAATGAAAGTTGTACCCTATTAAGAGAGATGTCAAATACAGAAGAGGCAATACTGGCTAGGAAGCAAAATGGCACAGAGGATTTTGGGGTGAGGAAAAGGTCTAACAGGTCACAAAATTAAATCGTCAGTCACCAGTGTAATGCAAATTAAACAGAACTGAACAAACAAGCACTTTTCATTTTCAGAGGTATGAACAGGAATGCCATAAATAAGATGCAGCAGGTGATTACTCAGTTCATTTGGTACGGGTAAAGCTTTGACCAGAGAACTATTTCCAGCTTTAGGGAACACCCTTCAAAAAAAAAGAGAAAGACAATCTGGAGCGCGTCCCAGGAAGACAGTAAAGGAGCTGACATGATCCAGGATGAGATATGGGGAGAATGGGTTAGTTTAGTCTAGGGAAGAAAATGGTTGTTTTGCATTGTTTGTTTCTATTATAAAGGGAGAGACTGGGGAGGGGCATGACACCTGATGGCATGATTACTATAAAGAGCACTGTGATAAGTTATTCTTCATGACAACCTGAAGAGCAGCCTAACTCGTAGCGAAGAAAATCTAAGTTGGATTTTAAGAAAGCCTTTTCTAACTCCATTCAACTACTTTGGAGGTTTTTAAACACAATTGTTGGCAGGGAGCTAGGTATCATCAACGCTGTATCGGTTCAATGGCTTACACTTGAGCTCCTGAATCCCTTCCAGTACTGCTTTTGTGTTATTCTGACACAAAATTCCATGGCTTGCAAGTGCTCCACTAAAACTAAAAGTAAAAAAAACTACTATCTTTAGGAAAACAAGTAAGAAAGATCCTAATTTCGAGGCAAACAGGAGCACAAAATGAGTGATTTGAAGAGTCTCACTAAATAATCTGGTAAATTAGACAAAAATCAACATGCCTTTGCTATCTAATCAAATTACTTGTGCATATCAGTTAAAGAGTATTTACATCCCAAACAGAAGATCCTACAGGCTAAGAACTCTGCATCTGTCCCTCTTCACCAGTTACACGAAATAAATTCAGAGTAACTCCCTCTGTTTTCAAGGAGTTGTGCTGGATTAGTACGCTTCAGACAAGAACAGAATAGGGATGAAAACACAACAACGAGCAATGCCGGTGTCTTTTCACAGCGAAGCAGCCCATTCTCTGCCCACAGCAGTTAGGTGCACTGCACATGGACTGAAATTACACATCGTTAACAGACTTCTCCTAAATTACCATCCCCAGCACAAACCTGGCATGTCGGATAGAAGCAATCGCACTACTGAATTCACTGTCGATGCTTCTACAGTTGTAAAATTCTTCGTAGGCTGGCCTGGAAGAGCCTTGATACTCGATGCGACTGATGCGACATATTCCCACAATCAGAATGATCAACATCAGGACAAACGCTACGCAGAGAGCTCCAATTATGATGTAGAGGGAGTGACGAGGCATATTTGTTAGACTCTCTGCCATATGCCCAGACTTCCACTGCAGATCTGCCAATAACAAATAAGAGGTTATCACTAATCCTTCATAATCATATATCCTTCCTGCTGAATATAATTCTTTTATGATATTGCCTTCCAATATTTCTGTGGAGACTTTTGAAGCTAGGGGGATATGTAATTTGAACGTTCCCAGGCTCTGTTATGGATACATCACCTTGCCTAATATGCAGTAGATTTGAATCGCGTTATCTGGATCCTTCATCCATCTTTTTGGTAGAATTCTAAGGTCATGTAGGAACACTTACCTAGGTTTGACCTCCTGTATAACCCAAGTCATAGAAAGTCATCTAATTATTCTTGCATTATGTTATAATGCACTGTAGGCTCTCTAAAGGCAGGCAGGTTTTATGTAAAAGCTTCTAGTAATCCACCAATTCTCTGTGCACTTTGTTCTAATAGTCAGTGAATCCTTCCACTAAAATGCGTGATTTAATATGTATTAAACATGCTTGGTTTTTAATTTGAGACACAGGATTTTATTATGCCTATCTCCACCAGACTGTGGAGATTCAAAACGAGTATTGTGAGGACAAAAAGGACATCTCATAAGGTGCTACAGTACTGAGCCCATTAAAGTCTTCTCTCAAGCATAATTTCCCTGAGACATCTCAAAGCAGACCTTAAAGTCAAGTCAATCTGGAAGAGCCTTCTTGTGTTTATGTATTCTAGACCTTTATAAATATTCTTGATGTCCAAACTATTGACTATCAATGCCAAACAGATTGTCTATCAATTGCCTATATCCTCAGATCTGTTCTTCCCTAGCATGGGTCAGAGTATTTCTAATTAACCTGTGCTTCCCTCTAGGGTTCATTTTTGGCAGTCTTTTAAGCCTATGGCCTTATAAAGGATTTCAAACCAGGAACAGACTTGAATCATTCTCTCTACAGAAATATGACACTCTGCAAAAGTTATTTCTGGCAGGTGACTGTTCCTGTTTCAAAGGGACTTCTGCTTAGCACTGGTTTAGAAACTCCCCTTCCTTAATCACAAACAAGCCTGGGAACAGGGCTATCAAGCATATGCTTTGGGAATGTTAAGATTAGAAGCCACCTCTTGAGGAAGTTGATGATAGCAGTTAACCGATTCGAGCACCTGAGCTGAAATCACAAGTTTGGTGGCATCCGTAGATATAATCTCCATCTACGGCAGAAATACAGGGGAATGTCTACAGAAAGAAAATTCCATTTTAGAAGGAGGTAGGGAGAAAGCCTGAAGCTGTCACATTCAGGATTCACCTGGGCAGAGTTTGAAGAGATGGATGCTCTTTGTTTACAATAATAAAGGTTGTCCCGGAGCACCTCTGAGCTTGGGCTTGCTTAGACTTTTTGCCCACGAATGTGAGCTGAGTTTACAGGACTGACTGTTCGTTTGTGTAATCTTCTTTAGAGATCAGTAAAGTTTTGATTAGCCTAAATCATTCAGTGATTTCGTGTTTCTAAAGTGCTGTTACTACAGTTTGCCCAGCCAGGATATAAGGGGGAGAATACAGCCATGCTCTGTGCAGGTGGGGGTGGGTTTCTATCGTTCTTATGCAGCGCATTCATCACACACAGTGGTTTCTCTCAGACTGTCACACTGGGCCAAATTCAGGTCTAACGTGTGCAGATATATGGCAAGACAGTTCTGATTTAGAGTCTGTGTCTTCCATCTCTGGGTGATAGGGATGAAAGAAATTTCTTCCTTTCTTCCTCAGCAGATAAAAATACGAAGATTAACAGCTTATGCTCCAAAGATTAGAAAGAACACAGGGCAGCTCAAAATCACAGTATTCTCCATTGTCATAGTAATGGTCATAAAATTAATTAAGAATTAGATTTCAGCGTGCACCACACAGTCCGTACTACAAACTATATAATGTTAGTTTTCAAGTAACCACACCGTTTGTCTTATCTTGGTAACTACATTAATTATTACAAAAGTGGCAAAGGTAATGATATTAACAAATAAACAGGAGGCATTAGAGAGTTCATATGAGACATTTTGTAAGCGCTTTTACAGCAAATGCTCCATTAACTTTTTAGGCAAATACATTTCACTTTGAAAGGAAAAATGTCCTCTTTATAATTAAGACCCATTTAATCCTATTTAATTGGAATTGCTAAAACTGCTAAGTACCGTAAGATGATATAATGAATATCACAGTTCATCCAGGCAGCACACATCTTGTCTAGTTCAATGTATATACAGCACTTGAAAATGAAAGAGTACAGTTTGACAAGAAGATAACCCTGAGTTACTTCAGGTAGTAACTTCAAGTAGATGAAACAGCTGGTGAAAAAATGGAGAACTATTAATAGTAAATAGAGACTTGTTCTACAAAAAAGACTAAGTACCAACAGCCTCCTTCATGGTTAATAACAGAAAACCACAAAAGAAAATACACGTTCTATTTACTAAAATGACTCCTGGGCACCAGCTTGCACCCGTCTTGAGAAGCCTGAAGGCTGACCTCATCAAGTCTTTTTCTAGTGATCCGAGGGATGGTCCAATACAAAGGAAGTCAGAATGCCATGTTTAAATTTAATTTCTAGTGCATTATTAACCATTGTTTGTGTACAAATTGCCAAAACAGTATGATAAATATGATGAGCAGAAGCAGATTTACTAATAGATTCAATCTTTAGAGCTGAACAGAATTCCTGCACCACTGATTTAACTCCAGTGAGAGCAGAAGTGCTGCACCTGTTTATACAGGAGCTAGATATGGCCTAGATACGATTAGAATGGGATTCACATCAGCTGGTCAACTCGTAGCTCAGGGACAGGCAGTGAGTGCAAAGGTCTTCCCATGGATACACAGTCACATAGAAAAACCCTGCAGATCAAAATGCTTTTAAATACTTTCTGCAAAGTGATTTCTTAAAAACTCCATCCCTCTCTATTTGCATAATCCTTTATATACCTGTTAAAAACCAAGTGCTTTAGGAAAGCTTCCATAGCTTTGAGTGTGAGTTAGAGAGGCTGCATGTCCACACTTAGATCTGACTATTGTGAAGTATCATGGTATCCCATAACCACACATCGTTTTACTTCGATGCTGTGTCAAAGTGACTTTAATAGCAAGGAAACATCAGATATTTGCTGGTGTTAAGTGTATTGAAGAAACTATTAGTAAATCTCAAATTTTAAACTTAATTGTTCTTCAAAATGTATCCTTATGTGACTATGCAAAGATTTTTTTTTTCCCCATTTCCATTCCTTTAAGACCAAAACAAGCCAGAATTTTCTAGATTTTTTTATATCTCTTATATTATTATTATTACATATATACACTCTATTAGGTATCCTGAAATGCTGGGTGAAAAACACAGTAATTTCAACCTCTTCAATGAGAACAATTGCCATGAACAATACTGTATGATTTATTCTCCAAATATTGAGATGCAAAGAAAAGGTCTAATATTTCTGCTTGAGAATCAGCCTTCCAGAGCTATCAATACCAGTTAACACTCAGATAATTCCCTGCTGCCTGTCACAGCAGTCACAGGATAAAAGAATAAATCAGCCAGTAAAAGGCTTCAAACAGCAACAATGAACTGCTGTTGCTTCTTCCCATCATTTTAACTTACACAGCCTGCAAGTGTGCAATACAAGCGGAAAACCCAAGATCTTGAGCAGCAGGCAAGGCCACTGCAGTTCAGCTATGAACAGATGCTATGTGTAGAGAAATACACCCTAAGCAAAGAGAACCTCCTCCCTCAAGAGAACAAAGTTTAAGCAGAGTTCTAGCTATTCTTTCTCTCTCGTACACTTACAAACGAGGTCAGAAAGGAGTTAATATTGACCAAGCACAGATGCAAGCTTTCGCTTGCCAGTCATATACAGTGCTTACGGGCACACGTCCCTCACAGGGGGAAGGAGGAATAACCGACTAGCTGGACAGCAGAAAAGGCTCCATCCACCTTCTTAGTGACTAGAGCATGACAGTCAAAAGGAAGACTCCAGAACAAGCATCACTGATTTCACACAGAACATCTGCAGGGCTCAGAAAGCACGCGAGCCTGTCAGTTTCCCTTTGGCATCTAATTGTTCCATGACATAACAGAAATGTAATTGTTACTACATTGAGGTACTCAAAAAAAAAAAAAAAGTTGATATGTTTAAGTAAAATTTAAGTAAAAGAGAGTAAAAAAGAGAATCTTCATGTGCACCTTGAGTAAAGAGATCTACAAAACATTTTTTGTTCCAGCCTTCGTGTAGGTATTTTCTTATGAATGTACAATAGAAGCTCTCCGAGTCCCTCCTGGTTTTTTTTTTTAATCTATCGCCTACCCCTGTAACATTAGCTGTGCTAAGAGGTGCAAATCCCCTCACACAAATTGTGTATCTGTACAGAGACTTGAAGGGATCTATGATCACAGCACCTGAGCATTCAAGCAGTTAAATACACTGCTAAACACCCTAGTAAAGACAATATCTGCAGCCCAAGAATAAGACATCAAAGAAATACAAAGCAGCTCCATGAGGAGCAGAACTAATGAAGCCTAATTTCCATTTTAACTCTTCCAAGGTTGGGCTTCATACTTTCTTCCTCTCATGGACTCTACTGCTTCATGAGGGTGCACTTACACTGAAGCTTTTCTCTATACCAAGAAGCGAGATCACTCTGAAGCAGTTCCTTCACTAGACCCACCAACAGAACCTCTCTAAGTCTTACTAAATGTTGAGGAAATATTTTGGTTTAGAGACACCTTTACCTTTCTAACAAATTTGGTAGAAATCAATCTTTGGTTGGAAAAGTTATTCCTGAAAGTTGGTAAATGCATGCACACAGGTCACAGCACAATTACAGAGGACCTGTTTCCTTAGGTAAGCAAGTTACTGTTTTGCTGAAACACCACTTGAGCTGCAGGTGCTCAGAAGTCAACATAAGTCTGTTAGGACCATGCTTCTAGCGCTGTAGAAGTATGCTTTACCCAAGGTAAGTAGGAAAGGAAGCTCTGAAGCAGAAGTGCAATTAAAAGGCCAACTGCTTAGTGCCCACCGTGAGGTAACACCTCTGACAACCTAATCCAACACATGTCTAAGTAGGGTGCCCAGAAACAGGATTTTCGAACTTTCACTTGTTAAACGTTATGGCCTAAAAGAAAATGCCCTTAGCAGAATTTTGATTATTTACAGATGGTTCAGCTTATTTGGTCAGATTAGTATTTAGACACAAATATAAATGTATTATAATGTATCATTTTTAGAAAACTACAAAACTTACGTATCTCGCAGTTTGCACCGACCCATCCATGTGGACAGTGGCAGATGTAACCACCAGGCTGATCTATGCAAGTTCCAGCATGGTGACATGGGTTGCTGTCGCAGTCATTTACATCAATTTCACATTCTTCACCTTGTATCAGAAAACAAACAAACAACAAAACCCAAACTGGTATATAGCAGGTGCCTCAGTAGCAGGTACATCATCAGTCATTTAATTTTACTCTAGCTGCAAAACACCTTATCGCTCAATAGCATCTTTGTTCTCAGAACATGGAGAGTATTCCATAACTGTTTCAAGAAATAAGTCTCACAGAGCTCCAAGAAGGAATACTATCCTCCTTCAACCAGGTGAAAACAAAGCCTGAGGGCTAAGTGACTTGACTAACCCCACCCAGATTATGTGTTTCTCATTTCTTTAAATGTAAATTCCATCCCAAGAAAATGTGGTGTAACCATTTATCCTGTATATTCTGTATATTCTGTATATACTAAACTGTAGATATTCAGTGCCTCTAAGAAACAGCCACTGTAGAATGGAAAGCTGATTCTTTTTTAAAAAAAATGCCCTTTAATTAGCACAGACCAAAACCCACTATTTGACCTATAGAACAGCTATGAAGGGGTTTATCTATTACTGTCGCATTGAATATCACCTTACATGACTAACAGAGCATCAGGTGGTAAATTGAGAGCAGATATGTGGATTACACCAATCACGACAGTTTAAGCAGGAGGCCAAAGGATGAAATGGGCTGCTTACCATTACTCTAAAAGTGTGAACTGATTCATTACAAGCACTTTAGGGCTTTTAGCAATTGCATATTAAGGTAACGAAACAACTTGTTTCTTCAGCTCTCAGTAACTAAGGTCCACGTTAAAACATTTAACACTTTCAACAGTGTCTAATTAGTATATTGACTTACCTGGAAGTCTTCAAAATATTATTTTAAAAACACAATCCAGTCCCAAACAGTAAGGTCATAACGCATGTTAAATAGCTGTTAGCATAGTGAATTCTGCAAAATTTTTCAAGTTCAAAGCAGTTGCAAGCTGTATCAAGAACTTTCCATTCTCACTAAGTACAATTCAGCAAAGCCCAGGTTAACTTGTTTCCTTGAAGGGACACAGCCTTACTTGGTATTTGTCTTCTTTTGGACACAGCAAATACTGACAACTAGGCATTCTGTGAGACATGCAGATCACTTGCCTGTATATCCAGGTGCACAAATACACGTAGCATTTAGACCTTCGCTGTCACAAGTGCCACCGTTCTGACAGTTGATATTAACACAAGGATCTTTGTATAATTCACAGTGTCTTCCTGAAAAGGTAAAATTAGTAATTGCCATTAACACGACCTATCCTGACAGCATCAAATCAGCACATGCCATCACTTCACTTGAGCTGGATGAGCACTACGATGTGCAGTCTCCAGATTTGTCCTATTAGGCTGATGCCACAGCCCTCAAGCCATATATTTTATGGTGGCTCTTCCCACCCACTGAGGCTTTGGGATAAGAGAGGTAGAGCAACTTCTGCTAACAAGAACTGCTGGAGTGTCTATGAAAAACCAATGGTATAATGAAACAAAATCTGATCAGCTATTTAATATTCTTCTATGAAATGTAAACAACAGTTGTCTTCAGTGAGAATTTCACATAATAGTGTTTTGATAATATACCTAAGCATTCTGATGCCACTTATTGACTTTTGCAGGAAATTGAAGAGTATAACTAAGGCAATAAAAAGATAAGTTAATATATGCAAGTGTAAAAGTAAATAATTCGGCTGCCCATCTTCATGCCGCTCCCTTCACCCTGTCATTCTCACGTGTCGGCTTTGTGAACTCAGCAGCTTGGCCTGGCAGAAGGCAGTGCAAGCCATGTCTGGTACACAGAACATACGGCACAGCGGATTCCCACCTGGGGACGGGGAGAGAGGCTCTGCTGCCACTGCTACGTGAGCCATTTTCTGTGGATATACTTTTCAGATAAAACTAGAAAAATCAAACATGAATGATCTCATCACTGCATGGATGGCACTGAAACATTGAAAAAAAAATTGTAGAGCTGTGAATAATCAGTGCTTGGTGGCACTTCATCTACACCAGTGAAAATAGCTTGCATTTAAAAAACCTGCTTAAATTTATCCATTAATGTCAGTTTTAAGCGTAAATCCAAGTCTTATTACCATTCTTTGGTTGGGAATGAATCCACAGTGACCACTTAGCTAAAATTCTAAGTTATCTTCCAGTTTCCCCATTCTTATGCTTTTTATAAGAATTTCAACAAACTGAAGAGCAGGACAGGATTCCGAATGCTTCCATGTGATAACAAATTATAAACACATTTTCTCACTTTTTGAGGCTGCTTATGTTTCTAAATCCTTACTGTCCTGCAAACTGTAAGGATGCATAGTTAATAGAAGCATAAACTCACATTTTTTATTATGTATAAAACCTGCAGTACAGCTTTGGCATCGGGAAGATGATGATGAGGTAGTGAATGACAGTGAAGGAATCGTGTTGCTTGTGGAGATTACAGAACCTACGATGGAGGACTAGAAGCAGTTAGACAAATACACGGAAAAGTGGACACGCAGCTGGTCTGGCTTTACTCCTTTCCCAACCTCCTTCACGGATACCAATTTTCTTGCAGTGGAATTGGGCAGTTTATGAATTTGATTTTGGAAAGTTTGAAACACAGAACCATACGGAGGTAGAATCAGTGAGGAAATAGATTCTTTAAAGAATATGAGCAAGAAAAATCAATACAAAAAAAGGAAGAAATTGGACACATAATATAGCAGATGTATGTATACAAGCAAATTCATCTCATGAGTGAACAATTTAAAATAAGGAACTTAGTTCTCCAGTGTTCAACACTGCTGTTATGTACAGCAGTGCAAGCTTACAGGAGTTATATAAAAACAATCATCTCCAGTTAATAGTGACAATTAAAAAACATAAAAGCATCTTATTTTAAATAGATATATATTTCTATACACATACGCACAGACACACTCAGTGGCTAAAGACCTGCTGAAATCATTTGGTCAGTCTGCCAGCCGCCAAAGGGCAAAGCACTCTAGTCTGAGCACCCTGCAGCTCAGCAGTGCCAGAGGCTCACAGGTACACGCTGGCAAGTACATCAGCCCAGAACAGCCCTAACAGCTCTCTTCTATTTGCCAGCCAGGGGGTTTGGAGGCAGAAGGGGGGATGGCAGACAGGAAGGTCTGGGTTGGTGGTGGTGAAATTGAGGCATCTAATGGCCCACATTATATCTTGAGCAGGGTACCTGAGCTCTACTCATTCGTCTCACTGAACGCCTTAAGTACGGAATGAAGAAAGCTCCGTCATCAGCAAGAACTGCTTACAGCACCAGGTCCCCCACTTTTCATTTTAAGCAAAATGTGCTGCTCCCACAGGGTTTACAGCTGGACATACAGGTCAGGTGAGAAGAGTCATAACATTATGGTTAAATGCTCTTTAAACTGTCATAGGCAGCTGAGGGTCATTTCCTCACTAAGTCTCTGAAATGATGCATTCTGTATCTACTGTCAAAGAACAGTGCAACTACCAGCATGAAACACATATTTAGCCTCAAGCAGCTGTTAAGTGAGTGTTAATTATCAACGCAGACAAGGATTGATACACTTAATGAGAAGATGCTGGGGTAATGTTCCTTAAAACATAGTCATTCTATGCAAAATATATATATTTTTTAATACTAATAACATATAAAATTACATTCAAAATGTCTTCACAGCATGATTCGAAACAGAATACACAAAAAAAGTATTGTTTTAGCCCTCCACAGAGGCACATGTCACAGACAGCTAAAATGTGCTACTCTGTGTGAAGCTGAAATCCACTGCAAGGTGAAAGATTTTGTATAACAAAACACATACTTTTCTCCTCTATTTTATAAACTACTTAACAAATCCCACAGACTGATTCCATTCAAATGTATCTCGGAATAGCTGCAGTTAACATGGGAAAGCGGTCACAGACCTACTACTGTCTCTGGGCTTTATAGTCTTCTAAGTGAACAATCGACAGAAAACTTGCATTTTTGCTCCTTTGTGCTAATCTGTTTCAAATACTAATCTTCTATTACTATGTTTTTAATTCACTTCACTGGAGAAAAGAAATTTTAAAAAGAATTTGGAAAGCCCTCCATGTAGTAGCCTCTAACAATAACTGATGAAAAATTTTATTGACCAGTTATGTTTTCTTTCACTAGCTCATCACTTTCTAAGATATCTTAAAGACAGCAGGGAAAAAAAGTACACCTCAGAACAACAGAGAGAAACCAGAAAAGGACACGCATTCCTTACAGACTCATCTGTAGATGAGATTACGGGATCAGGATCTAGGCTGAAGTTTGTTTCCATTAATTTTAGATGTGGGATTTATTTCCACTCAGTGGGGGAGATTACATAGCTCTGTAACAGAACCTACCAAAAAAAAAAAAATACATAGGAAAACTCAAAAAGCAAGAGGCAAGCCGCTCCCTACCTTCATATTCACCAAGGCACGCACACTCGTAGCTGTTGGGGAGGTCTCTGCAGGTGGCTCCGTTCTGGCAGGGTGCGGAGAGGCACTCGTTGTACTCCTCCTCGCAGTAGAGGCCGTGGTAACCTGCACCGCACCGGGCGGAAACAGAGCAAGCTAGAGACGCTGCGCAGCGAACGCCGGCAGCCAGGCACCCGCAGGCCGCGGGCAGGCGCTCGGTAAGCGGAGTGCGCTGTGCAGGCGGACACGTCTTAAAATACTGCTTTTAAGGACATCTGCTCCCCAGGTGAAAATACAAAAAAAAAAAAAAAAAGTCCCGCAAGCCCAACGCTCTGCGAGCCCCAGCCGCTGTCCCCGCAGTCAACCACGGCAGGGCCGCGCGCAGGCAGCCTGGGGACCAGGGCCACCAGCAGCTCCGCGAACGCTCCGATTCCGAAAGGGCATAAGCGGGTACCGACGAACCGCCTTGCACCGCCCTGGGGCCCACGGCACCCCCGCCGCCGCCGGCCGCCGGGGAGCGATGCCGCCGCTGCCCGCGAGAGGGCAGACCGCGCCCGCAGGCGCCGCGCCCCGCCCCGGCCGGCGGCTGCCCGCAAGGCAGGCTCCTCGTCGCGGAGCTGCGAGGCAGCGGGGCGCTGCCTGTCTCCTGCTGCTTTGAAATCACACTGACAGATAAACCACGTAGTACACTGAATTCACGCGTGGAATAATTTCCGTATTTTTGTTACAGAATTTCGGTGGAAACAGGTAACTTCAGAATAAGAGACTCTAATACAGCCGCTCTCTTTCTAGTGACGTTATGATTCTGCTGCTGCTATGTTCACGAGCGATGCCAAATACAGCTGTTTGCATCTTTCGTGGTACATAACATCTCTGTGGACGCACTCGGAACGAAAGAAACAATACTGACATCAACACTTCTCCAGCTGCTGCGTGCTGAGCAGGGAAAAAAGGCAAAAACAAACCCACCATGCTACACTGCGCACTGCAGCTTCAAAAAGGGCAACTAATATTACTAAACTTTATTTTTTTCCCAGGTCACTAGAAACTGGATATGCCTTTACTGAAGGCACCTTCATGAACTCCAGCAGAGCTTCCCAGTGACAGTCCCATTCTGACGTGTTCTCAGGAACCTACAAAAAGATGACCTGGTGTTACCTCGTCTCCCTCTACATGACCGTGCCTCTGATACTGCTCTTTACAAAGGCAGAATCAGATGTCTCACCACTCTCCTCTGGATTCCCAAATCCTTCTTTCTCTTTCTTAAGCAACAGGGAGGCTGCCTTGAAGAGGCCAGGATACTTGTTCGATGCTCTCTGGCGTGGTCTTCAGATAGCTACATGCTGAGGGGCACTATCTTTGCACATGGCTATGTTAAAAACCGCACGGTGAGAAAATGTGGGAGGGAGCACACAATCTGTGTCACGCAGGCTGACGAGGAGAAACCAGGGGTTTTTTTCAAAGCCTTTGAGAGCAGTTGACAGAGCAAAACACACATCAGTGCAACCTCTTGAGAATACCTGCCCCATCAGGCCTTAAGTTGCGTTGGGGGGAATTCAGGTTGGATAGCAGGAAAAATTTCTTTACGCAGAGGGTCATTAAGCATTGGACCAGGCTGCCCAGGGAGGAGGTGGAGTCCCCATCCCCGGAGGTGTTTAACAGACGTGGGGATGTGGTGCTGAGGGACATGGTTTGGGGACCCTGGCGGTGCTGGGGAACGGTTGGACTCGATGATCCGAAAGGTCTCTGCCAACCAGGTGATTCTGTGATCAGCTTAAGAGAGAAGGAGAAGCTTACTCTCCCTTTATAAATCAATGAAGGACAAAGTTGAACATTTTTGAGCCTTTCTCAGACACTAGCCCCTCAACAGTGATTCCCGTGCCTTTTCCTCACTTTACACTTGAGCAAATCAAGGCAGCAGGGCAAAAATCCCATCTTCATGGGAAGGCCTAACAGGATACAATGCACGAGTGCTCTGCTTTCAGGGAACAACATCAGTTCGTATACATGACCACTCCCCTAACAGAGAGTTGCATGTTACACAGTCAAGAAACACACATGTTCAGTTGAAGTCTGAGCTTATACAGCACTGAAATAAGAGAACGAGAGAGCAGCGGCTCCAGACAGCGGGAAGGTAGGAAGGCATGCTACCAGCCACGGCCAGATTGCAGGAAGGGGGTGTCTTAATGTGGAAATGGAAACAAGATGAGGAAACAGAAGCAATAAACGGCTCACAGACAGTCTGAAACTGGAATTAACCTAAAGTCACTTCTGCCAGAGCTTGCATTTCCTGCCCCGGTTCCAAAATGTGGGAACGGAAAAGACAAGAAAAGACAAATTGCTCTGCTACTGACAAATGTTGCTCTTGCCTCTGCAAAGGCTCTAAGAGAAACCTGTGCTCCTGTAACCAGCTATGAAGCTGCATGAGCGAAGAAATCAAGTGCAGAGGAAACACACTCCACGGTTCCACTGCTGAAGTTGCCACCACTCTTCATATCCTATGGAATTTTTTCTGACACTCCTCTCTCTCTCTCCCTACACACACACACACACCCACCCCCCCCGTGTTCTATATGTGCTATAATATATATTTATAAAGTAGAGGAAAGGTGCTAGTGTCTGTACATGTATTGTGCAGTTTCAAACTCCATACCCCTTATGGCTTCAAGAAAGCCAAACACAAAATTTTGTTGCAACATTAAGTTATTTAATTTCTAGATAGGTTTCTTCACTTTGGGCTGGACAAAATTAAAAAGAATAAATTGATAATATTTGCATTTGAAATTGATAACAGCAGCTCTATCAAAATAATGGAGTATAATGAGAAAAAAGGCTTAAGAGGAAAGGTTAAGAGGAGGAAGAAACTGTTTTGGTATTCAGGGACTAAATAAACGTTCTATGAACAGACACAATGGGGTCCCACTGGTTTCACAAATCAGATTCTAGATTAAAAATCCAACAAATGAGAACAAGAATTTTTATCAGGATTAGTTCTTTAACATGGGGTGAGCATGAAAACACGAGATAAACTATAAATCTAATGTCCAAACACCAGGTATTTCTTTGTTACCTGTAAAGGGCCAGGTGATAAGTATTAATAATGGACGTGTTCAATCATATAATTAAAGACAAAGATTCACGTGCCATTGAAAAATCACACACATAATACAAAGTAGCTATGGTTGCACAGGCTTGTGAATTCCAGAGAGTCCTCTCAGCAGACATTTGAAAAAGAAATATATTCAACTTGGAAATAACCTACAGTTTCCCTCCCCAGTTCTGGAAAAAGGAAAATTCAGAAGTATGAGACTGCTTTCCAACTTAACTTACACAAGCTATTAGATGATGTAGGCTATTCATAATGATGCCCACAATGAAAGCCAACACACAAAATAATTGGTAGTAAATGCCTGGTTATGCGTGTTCTGCAAACTGTACAGATACACAAGTATAGTAATTATCATTCTTCAAATCTGTACACTGGCCAAAAGAGCACGGAAACCCAACTGCCTACCAAGCAAGGAGATTTTCACAGATCTTGGGCAAATTTGAACTATTTAAAATTCCTCTCTTGTTTAATTTTTGTGGCAGAAGTAACACAGATGAAAATCCAGTTGACGCTATGCCTGCTAATAGAAACAGTGCATAAAGGAAGGATGGCATTCAGGTCACACATACAAGCAAAACTCTGCAGTGCTTTGCTTCTATAATAAGAAATTATAACTGCTGTAAAATACCTCAAAAAAAAAAAAAAAGAACATGGCATCCTAGAGCTGAACACAAAAAAATAAGTGGCAGGTTCTACAGTTTTTAAACCAGCGTGTTTCAGACATATAACCAATATACAAGAGAATTCTAAAATGTCATTTAATAAACATAACTGTTTATGTATCTTAAAAAAGTATGGGAATGCAGAGACATGTCTGAAAGTGAAAGACTCCTGTACAAGTCAGTCAGTAGTCTAGGAGCTGGCACACTGATGCTGAGAGCCTGCAAGCCAGAAAGCCTCAGGATCAAGAGGCAGAGACCATTTGCTTCCTACTAATGTATGGTGATACCTTTATGTCATTCAGTATGTTTGTCACTAACCCTTGACAATGCTACTAAACTGCACACAAATTTTATACATTGACTTCACAAGTACTGTAACAGAGACCATCCAAGTCTCTGCAGGCAAAATTGTAAATAGAATCCAGCATTTGAATATACCAGAGACATAACTCACCCACCCTATCAAACTGCTTTTCGATAGAGATACCGAAAATGTGTTAGGCCATGCACTAAAGTCATTATTTTAGGGTTTTTTAGGAATTGCAAGCTAGGAATTGCTCATCTGCCTTACACGCAATAATGACTCAAACCGCTGGCAAAGTCTGTGTTATGACACCTCCTAAATGCTGATCTACATAGAAGTTAACTTCCATTTATCTACTATCACTTCAACTCATGGGGAAAATCTCTGAAGATAATAGGTTTAAATCCTGCTGCTATGACTTAAAAAACCCCTGAAATCCCCATAATGGTATGTTTAGAACCAAGGACAACTTGGGAAAGGGCACTTGTGCTGGACAGCTCCCAATACTCCAGCTCAGAAATCGGTTCCTTTTTTATAAGAGAAATTTAGAAGACTTTTTTTTTTTTTTTTTTTACACTAATTGGGAAATTAAAGTTTCTGTTGAGTTGACTTATCTTCCCATCACTTAGACAAAGGTAAATATCTCTTCCTGTTTTGATTTCTGCAATTCAAAGCATTTAAATCCTGACAATTCTTTTCAGAACTTCCCAGAGCATTCACACTGGTAAAGACTTAGAAATGCTTTTCATCAGTCCACTGTGGTTTCAGTCATATACTGAAAAACAGTTGAAGATCAAAACATATTGATACATTTTTATCACATTCTTTGTTGTCCAGAGTTAGGTAGCTTCTAATCTCAATAACTTCTCCACCCTCTGTGGAGATTTTTCTTGACCATGCCCTAACAGTTTGTGCCACTCAATAGCTAGAAAAACAGCAGTTTTCTGTTATGAATCCTAACAAGTTAACAAAATATTTGCTAGTCAATCAAGGAATAGTTGATGCTACCGAGTAACTCGTGTAGTTCTACCCGCTAAGCACTTTTTTCCTTATCTTTCCAGATTTTTTTTTAACTTCAAACCCTTCTTTCCTAGTCCTCCTGGGGGCTGGGTGAGGAGAAGATATCCAAAATGAAGGGGTACATATCAAGCTATTAAATTCTCGGTTCTAAAAATGAATTCAGGAAAACAGCACCTGGCAATTTCAACTAACCTGCAACCAAAAATGTATCTGTCAGACTTGGAAGTAATTATCAACTGACATAATTTCTAGTTTGTGCTCTCAGTAAGACACGATATGTTAGCTCTATCCCAATAGGGTTAGGCCTGTTGCTCTCCATCTCAATCCTCCATCCTTTTCTCCAAAGATTCCTCTATTATGCAAACGAACAGCAAAGCAATTAAGCACTTCAAAAAGGAAGACTGAAAATTTTTAATGCAAGAATTATCATCTTCACCTCCTGAAATGTATAAAACAAACCACATGTTAGGAAATACTCTTCTGCATTATGTACTCCCATTCTTCTGTTCAGATGAAAACTACCCACACCATTCAGGGAAACATCTGAGCTGAACACATTTGAGGTCACTTAAACACCTGGAAGCAGAAACTTTTAGAACTGAGTTCCAAAAATGACCTTTTTCCAACAGGCTTTACAAAATTTAGTCAAAACAGACTTCACTGTTACACGCTCTGGATCAGGATAATTGAGTTAACATACACACAAACTTCATAGCTGCACTAAGTACTATATAGCCAGTTGTCTGAACTATTACTAAAAGTATCTTAATTCCAGAAGTCAAAACACACTGCAAGAAGAAAACCTCAGCAACAAAACTGTAAAACGACACAACCATGTTGTGGCCTCCCTCTCAGGATACCATACATGAGTGGAACTCTTGCCACACAACACAAAGCCTAATGATGAAGTATTCATAACACTGACACATCTTCTTCCCACATTTATTGATTTAATGAGTGATGGCTTATTTTCAAAAATCAATCCATTATTCCTACTAAGTGGTGAATGCTTTCGTCCTTAAGCAGTTTCAAACTTTAGTCTCAGCATCTGGAATTTCCTTGAAGATCACACATATCAGTTATGAAAAGCAACACTTCGGAGTGCGTACTCACTATACTGTCCAAGCCAAAGACATTAGCTGGTCATTCTCGTGTCTTCAGGGATCTCTCTTCAGATGAGATACCAGTTTTAGAGGCTACAAAATCTTAAATAAAAGCTCTCTCCTTTCAGGGAAAACAGAAGATTTCTCCATATTTCACCTTGCTCTAAAGCCATAAGAAGCAGAAAGCACTGGCATCTTCCTCAAAATGCCAACAATACATCAAAGTCAAATTAAACAGTTATTTTAATTTCTTTTCATCCTAAGCCTCACTATCCTAATCTGAAGTGTTCTGGGAACAGATTGTAAGCTTCTTTCTTGGGAGGGAAAGGAGAAAGTTCTTTTCAGAAGAGAAAGAAGCTGACTTCTTGCTATGCACAGGCTAAAAAGAAAACATCTTGACGTGACAAGTACTAATGTTCAGACTTGCCACCTGTAGAACCATGTGCCTACTTCAGGAAAAACCTTCGCCATTGGTAGGACACCTGCGCATCCTGCTAACCGAGAAGGAACGGAAAAGAGCTGGAGAATTATTACTGGTTTCCCACGAGGCAAAGCAAGCCACAGCAGAAGACAGAATGTATTCCTCTGAAGAGAACTTCTTGGAACAACATGCATGTCACAGCATTATTTATATGTAGATCTACTAACTATTCTCCTTAGTTTATCCCTTGTACAGCAGGAATTTATTTTCCCCTTCTGCAGTTTTCAAGTTTATAGCTTTATAGGAATAGACTTTATTTAAAAAGCACCAAAATTATTCAAAGGAAAACAAAGGTTATTAGTTTTCACTCTCTAAGTGCTTAAACGGTAATGGACATGCAGCAAATTATATATTCTAATTGCTGCTTCATCTCTTAATTTTCATTGCTAAAATATATAAAGGCAGCTATAAGCACCCCAAAATTCTGTTACATTGATACAATGAAGTGTGGCAGTTTGAAGGAAAAAAACTGCTCGAAGGCTTTTGTTTTAAACTGACCAATTGAATTATTCCCTTCCATGTTACGATTCGCAGCATCTCATTGGATGAGAAAGTTTCTCGCGAGGGTACTGCGCCTTTAAGAAGCCGCAGGCTCGGGGCATTCGCGGCTTTCGCGGCTTTTCCCAGTGTTTTGGCTTCTTGGCTGCTTTCGCGGCATTCGCGGCTTTCACGGCTTCTCGGCTTTTCGCGTCTTTCTGCTCTCCGGACACTCCCGGCTCCGCGCTGCGGGAGGCACTGCAGGATCTCGGCTTCGCTCCGGGGATCTACAGGCTGTCTCGGCTCGGACCCTGCCCGCTGCCTGGGAGATCCGCGCCTGGAGGCTGCCGGAGCGGAGCGAGACTTTGCGCCGGGGCAGCCCCCGCCACGCCGCCTGGGACAGACTGCTCGCCTGGAGGCTGTTCTTTGCCTGCCGTAAGGCTTTACCCTCTCTGCCTGCCAGCGCTGCCGCTTCTTTCCTGCCTCGCCTCTACAAACTGCACAACGAGAATCCGGTAGGGACAGCGCTTTGCACATTGCAGCCCCGCGTTCGTAACAGCCGCGGTTTCCCTTTGTTCACTCCACGAAAGCGCACACGTGGCCGGTGCCATTTTGGGACTGCACGTGGTACTGTCCCCCCTTCTCTCTTTTCTCGCGTTTAACCCTCGCCTTTCCATCCTGCACAGACTCTCAGATTTTGCATTGGTTTTCCCTGCATATTATATATATTTTGTTCTAGTTTTAATAAAGTTTGCTTCAGTTTTCCAAACGTTCAGAGGTCTCACAAAATTTTTCTTTTCCTTTTCGTATCTCTGCTTTTGAACCCTTTTCTCTCCCGGAGGAGAGGGGTTCAGGGATAGGAAAGGACTCGTCCCCGTGCTCGGCTTGCCTCAGCCGACCGGCGACATGAAGAAAAAATCTAGAGCTAAGCAAAATGCAACCCAGTCCCACGCACCGTTAGGCTACATGGTCAGAGAGTTACCAGCCATGTCCACTAGCTTTACTCACCTAAGCAGTACTTGTGGAACCTTTGAAGAGAGGTAATTTCTGTACACATGGATGGCAGAACTAAACCCTCTGGGGTAACCAATTTTTTTCTCCTTCTCTATCTTTGTTCAGCTTGCTTGTTTGCTTCCACTCTTTCCCCAATGATCAGCGCCACATTTTCCATTCTCTCTGCCAAATTTTGTAATTCCAATGACACTGATCCCTCACCTTAAAAAGTACAGATTGTGGTTTTATAATACAGCTGTAGATATCAACCAAACCATATGGATCTGACTGGGTATTTTCAGCCCTCACTCTGCAATTTTTAGTTTTCCAAATGGAATGTGTAGATTCCTATCATTATTCTAAACAGATAGAATATCTGCCTAATGTGTTTTATTCACTGAAAAGGAAAAACGAACTAATTTTAAACTATATATGGAATCTACATGTAAAAATTTAGATTTCCAAAATATGTAACTGTTTGGTACAAACCAGGGACACAGAGGCATCTGTAGCTGGTTCCAACACTGCGACAAATGCCGTGCGCACATGGATTCAGAGCACAGAAGTCAATCAGCTGAGCACATGTAGGTCCTGTAAATCCAGGACTACAACTGCAGGAGAAGGCATGTCTGTCTGCATAACAGGTTCCATTGTTCTGGCAGGGAGATGACGCACAAGGGTCTATTTTGTCTTCACAAGACGTTCCTAAAAACCCTAAAAGGAATAAATGGTTTTGATAAGTAGGCATTCTGTTATGCATACAATTTTAATAACTAAAGCAAGTTAAAGGTAAGCCATTGATATATCTATATTCCTATTTTTTTTAATTCTATCAAAAATACAAAAATACAGACATTCTATATCCATTAAAGTCTAATTCTAACCATTAATGTGATATGATAAAAGATGTTTCAGGTAGAATCATACTATCATATGATTAAGGCAGTGAATTGCAATTGAAACAGTGCTTATCCATTTTCCAAAGTGCATCTGGCTAGAAAAGCAGAAGAGATTTTCTAAACATCAGGAACAGACTAGCCTGGGAAAAAAAAAAGCAAAGCCAAAACTGACCTTTTTTTTCATTGCTGTTAATATGTACGTTAAGAGTAACAACCTCTAAAGCAGCACATGAGTCTACTTGAGCTTCAATAATTTAAAAGAATATCTTTTACAAGAACATATCTCAAATTAGCAGGAGAGACAATGATTTATGGAAGCAACATCATGTAAAACTTAGACATAAAGAAAAGGTTATTCTTGCAAGGGAGTTTTTTTAATCAGATGTACAAAAGAATAACATTTGAACAAATTGCAGTACAGTAACTGTAGTTTGTATCTGTACATGCATATGCATCATACAGGTAGTGACAGATCAGTCATTAAGTAACTTGGCAACAGACCAGGAAAAACAAGGTCTGGCAGGGCACAGGCAAGGAGCGGGGAAGAGCCTTCTGCCCTCTCCGTTTTGCTATCCTATGCCTCAGATTGCTGTACAGGCTTTATCAGGACCAGCTGCACACCAGCATGGAAGAGGCCTTAAAAACAGATACTGTGGAATCCTGTATTAGAGGTTCCTCCTGTAGATGTTAACTGCATAACCAGCAGAAACTGAAAAGAATGGAAACTCTAAAACCAGGAATTCCAGCAGCAGTTTCCTGACAACTTAAAAAAACCCCTGTACTGTTACCACAAAATCAGAGAAAGATTTCAAAGAATCTGAAGGACTTTTAACTATTATCAGGAGGAGATCAGACAATGAATCTGGTGAAATCTCTACACTAACTCTGAAATCAGATTAAGAAGGCTCAAAGAGAGCTGAGGTCACACAGTGACACTAATGCTGCTTCCCTACAACCTTTGCAATAATTTTCCCTATGAAGAGAAGCTTACTGGCAGATGGCTAATGTTTCAACTGACAAAGCACTTCAAGAACATATGCAGGTTTAAAATATACTAAAACATGTTGCCCTTGTGCTATCTTTGACTGCACTGTGAAATGTGTTTAGTTGATTCTGGAAGTTTAAATCTTATGTGTGAGTTAAATGCCCCAAAATACGCAAAGTGGCAGTAGTTATGATCTGAACTGAAGGTCTATTTCTGAATGTACATTTAAGTCCATATCAATAAAACTATTGAAAACAAGTACTGCAAATAGCACATTTAAAAAAAAATCAAATTCAGAGGTGTATTGATTGAACACAGAATCAAATGCTGGAGGGGGAAAAAAAAAAAAAAAATCAGGATTATTTATCTATCTTCAGCCAGCTAACATAAACCCAACCCAGCATCTAGGTCATTAGCGGTGTAACATTGACATGACTGAAAGGCAAAGACTACTGAGGATTTGAAAGATCTGGATGCAAAATTTACCAAAGGACTAACAAAGAAGGTAAAGGGGAAAGGCAATATTAGAAAAGATCTATACTGCTAAAACCCACTATAGAATAGTTGTACTTACATGGATCAGACCATTGGCTAGTTGTCAAGAAGAATAAAGTATTAAATCAGGTGTTATTCTTTATATATTGCTACAGACCTCCAGAGCAGTGACAGAAACTAGATCAGAAATTATTTCCACAGATAGAAAAACTCTGGATAAAAGCCAGTTTTCTCAGCATGGTGGGATTTTAATTACTTGGCTTTTGAAAGCAAAAGAGTTGTGTACAAATCAAGGAAGTTAAAACTTTTTCTGAAGATACTGAGTGACTACTTTTTATACAGTTTGCGAAACAATCAACTTGCCCAAGTGCTATATTAGACCTAATTCCAAGAATTACACAAATGTGAAAAATGAAGTCTGTGAATTGCTAGGACGCAGGATTACAAAACCTTTACATCTGAAATACAGGGATAAATACTAAAAGAAATACAGGCAATTTATTATTTCCTCTATAGAAAATTGTTTTGTGAGGAAATACAAGATGTCTGATGGTTGTTCTTGAGTGAGCCTGTCATAACTCGACAGCAGCCCCAAAGGTGCTCCCTGACTCCCTAATAATTACCACTGTTTCAAGGAGTGAATGCTTCCCGTGAAGTGAATTCTGTAAAGGGAAAGAAGATATTCATCATAAGGAAACAGGAAATCATTAAAACGTAGTGTAAGATTTTGATTGAAATTCAGCCTAAGTCTTTTCGGATAAAGATGAACAGAAGCTAAACCCATTAAGGTATTAAGGAGAAGTCACTTAAAAATAAGAGCAATTTGGGAAGATGCCAGGTAAAAACATCAGAATGGTGGAAAGTACCAGAACTAAACAGCCATAAAAATTTTTAATTAACAACAAAATGTTCTTCAGGTAAATTAAACTCTCTTATGGTAATGTGACGAATTCTGCATTCTCTAATCACCATTAACCTTGGGAAATCTTCCACGTGCAACAGCTGCTTGCCCTAGTTTCCTGGAATCAAGATAATAAATAGGTTTACCGCACATAAACCTAAAGAAGTCAGAATCACATCTGCAAGATATAATATAGGAAAAGGCTTTTACACGAACAACAAGCCCAGAAAAAATGAAGACCTCAAAACTTACACTATTATTAATCTAGGCAAATAACTTCTGTTCTCCCAGTCAATTAAAAATCATTATGACAATGTGCATTTTCGAGCTGCTATTGCAACTCAACACATACGAATCACAACTTAGTGTTGTCCATAGCCACCAAGCTCTTTATATTTCAAACCACAGAAACCACAATAAGAGCATTCATAATTTTGCTGCTTGCAATATTTCCAGAAATACCTGCACGTATTTCAGGGCACTTAGGCTCATTGTGCTGCCCAGCTGTAGCTACCTGCAGCTAGTCAAATCAAATTGTCAATAGTAAAATAAAAAGTCCTGTAATGTGAATTTCAAGTAATCTATATGTTAAACTCCTAACCACAGCATTGCTTTATCTCCTTCTACAGGATGGCGATGAAATCCATTATTGCCAATGACTTTTTTCTGCCATCTTTTTCTTTTCCCTTTGTGATTCTTTCCATCTTCTCTTATGCTTTTCTGCTTAACCACATTATATCTCCAGTCTTTCAGCTTTCACACATCTGTAAGCTCCTTGGCTACCTTTCCCCCACTGTGCTGAATGAGCAGTACGGAAAGAAAGGCCTCTTCTCCACAAGCAATTACTAATAAGCAGAGCAGGAAAATGGCAGCAGAGCAAGAGACCTCACTTAAATTAGAAACCTGTCATGGGGGTTTGGTAGGATTTTTTTAAAAGGAAAATTTGAGGACATGCTAAAAATAGCAAAACTGCAAGTTATTGCATCTGCAATTTTCAGTTAACTATCCTTTGTTGTATTTACAAAATAACCAAATCTCTTCAAAACCCAAACAAAAGCTCTCAAAATATGCCTCTATTGAAGGATAATGCGTCTAAAGAAGAAAGAAGAATCATGGGAAAGACAATTATTAGTAAATTTAGACAACATGTTTTGTTAAATCCACCCTTTCTTTCCCTCCCCAAAATATCTGACTTCCTAAGCTCGTTGGCATTAGTAGATATTCCAGAACAAGATGCAAAGGCAACACCCGATTACCTAGCATGCCCATTAGGCTACTCCAGAGCAACAGCACTGGCTCGCACAGACAGACTGTGTCACCGCTGCAACGCTCTCCCCTCTGTCTGCTGAGGACACACGCAGGAAGCACAGCTACGTCACTTCACGGGAAGCATTCGCTCCTTGAAACAGTGGTAATTATTAGGGAGTCAGGGAGCACCTTTGGGGCTGCTGTCAAGTTATGACAGGCTCACTCAAGAACAACCATGCACACAAGATGGCATTTGTTCCTGCAAACCTAGGAATGATTTTTTTCATGTCCAAGGGACTGAGAATCAGACATGGTGCATACAAGACTATTCCATCTAAGGGAAATAACCTTTGGCAGTCCAGAAAGTGACTCCTGAAACTTTCTATCCTCTCCAGAGACTTTTTCCACATTGGAAACCATACAGGTCAATGTATGAAAAGCGATTTTAACAAGAGTTGTAAAGGTATTCCAGTAACATTTTTTTCTTGTGTTGCCCTAGTGTTTAAAAAACATTTATACCATGTGAGCACATTAGACATAAAATTAAGCAGAGTAATAGGCTCTTCCCGCAATTCTATCCTCACTCTATAATATGGCTGTTGTTAGAAACACGGAAATGATACTGGGAGCCTAGAACTGGTAACTGCACAGAAAGTTTCAGACAGGTGACCCAAAAAGCATGTTTGCCTTTCAACAAAGTCTACAAGCAGGGAGGTACTTCTTGAAGTTGCTCAGTAATTGTATTTTTTTTCCCCCCTCTGGAAGGGTCAAAAAGCACATTGGGTCTTTAAGGAAAGTCCAGAAACCATAGAAAACCTCAGAATTCCAAGCACAAAAGGAGCACATGTTAGAAACATAGTAAGAACGGAAGTGCCAACAAATAAGAACACCAGAATACTGACAAAATGGTACCAACATGCCCAGAAGGAAGAGCAGAGCATAACTAAGCAATACTAAGACAGTACAATGACAGTCCCAAAATAAGCCTAAAGCAGTGCGCACCACAGAAACAACTGGAAACTTATCAAACACTAATATGGATCAGTGGCAAAGAAAGGAGAAGACAAACATTCCAGAAACAAAGCAGGCAGCAAGATTGCAGGACTGAAAGGCATAACACACAGATAGCCAAGCACAAGTGATAGAGAAAAGCACAACTGACTTGGTCCTCCTGGCACAGAAAAGCTGCTGTCAATATGAACGCTACACACCAGGCAGTGGCACGTCAGACAACCTCTCCATCCCTCTCTCTGGGGAGAATGGCTCTGGAGGGAGATGGAGGGAAGGCTTTCCTCTCCCGTGCTCCAGGTCTCCCACCCGGCACAGGGGCATGGCGAAGAGCCCAGGGTGCAGGCAGCCGGTGCGCTTGCGAGAGCAGCGTGGCTGCCTGCGGCCATGCCAGGGCCCACGGGCAGGCGGAGCTAGCAGCCTGCTCCTCTCCTTCGCAGCCCAATTGCCACTGGCATGAGCGCCCTGGACAGGAGAGCAGCCACAACCCCGCGCAGCAACCAAGGCACAAATGCTGTTGAGGGGGCACAGAAGAGCTGTGCTACAGGCACCGCATCTCAGCCGTGCAACCGCAGCACACCCACAGCAGAGGATGGCGACGTGGCCATCTAGGGACCTCAGCCCACCAGTAACCCCACCCCATGGCCAGTATCTCAAATGGTGGTAGGAGAGAGGTTGAGAGATGGTCAGCATATTCATTAACAGGTCATCAGGAGCAAGCAATTAAGGTATGCCAGACACAGAAACAGTTCTAAAAAGTCTCACAGTGCTGGAGCCTGATTTCTGCTGTAGAGGTGCCAGAGAACGAGAGAACGTTTCTGCGCCACATTTACACTGAAACACTAATCTCCTCAGCTCTAGAAAGTTCTAAAACAACCAAAGATCCCAGTAGCTATTTTTCTAAGCATTTATTATGGGAAAGTTCATTTCCTGCAAAGCATTCTTAAAGACCCTTGAACAGATTTCCTAAGAAAAACACAAGTAAATTATTGACCAACTCTAACATCTAATGATTTTCTCACTGAATTTTGTTACTTGTTGTCCAGCAAACAATCTTAAAAATTCTTCCAAATGCAAGATCTGCACTGCTGTCAAAATGTCAGTGCCTATGTTTCAACACAGCTGTTAAGTGGGTCACCACTCATTAAAGCATAACGCTCTAGAAAAGCAAGGAATCAGTCTACAGAAATTACAAATAATCTTCATTATTAAGCAAGTATCTATTACTGGAGCCATTATCAAAGCCTTGTACCCTTAGAGCAAGCATAAAGTGCAGAATAAAAACAATATCCATGGATCAAGTAAGAACAGAAATATAATTAGTTCAAGGTTCTAATCTTCACTATAAATAACTAATAGAAGGCTTCATAATTGAGAGCTTTCACTCCTGCTAATTTATTTATGAGCAATTTAGGCATCTGCCATTCCAGCTACAAATTGTTACAAAAGCATACACGTCAGCATTGGGGTGTCCTCATTTCACAGGGTGACACTGACAGCAAGAGGCTTTCCTGTAGAGCACTATGTCCAAATAGAAAGGAGAATGAATTAAAACGTTGGGCGATTGAAATAATTCCTTTGGTTTTGAATTACTGCTCTTACACACATTTTGGCCCACTGACCCATATGCAGAAATATGCAAACACTACAAGAGAGGCATCATTTTCTCATGCATTTACTGGACAACACAAAAATGAGACCACACCCTAAGTCTCCTCAGATTCACCTCTCTCACAGTGCTGGAGCCTGATTTTTATGGTAGAGGGGCCAAGAGATCAAGAGGATGTTTCTGCACCACATATACACTGAATCACTAAGCTCCTCAGATTTCTCATTCGTTTGGTTTTATTTTTCTGCTTATAATTATGGTCTAAGGCATAGTTTAAAAAATATTTAATACATATATAAATATAACTGAAAATTTAGACTAAGTAGACCCCCACAAAACACCAACTTGTCTGTGGTACAAGATGGGTCTTTACTGTTTACCTTCCGGGCACTGACAACTGAATCCATTGATGTTGGACGAGCAGGTACCTCCATTTTGGCATGGCTGCTGGATGCAATGATCGACCTCTGACTGGCACAGCTCTCCGGTGTAACCTACAAAACACCACACAATTTTCAGAAAACACAGCAAAAATGAGGTATTACTAGGTCATTCAAACAGTACCACTAGTATTCTTGAATAAAACTAACCGAAGTAAGAAATAGAGTCCAGAACAGTCTTCTAATTTCTTACAAAATGAGATTTTTAATTAGAACTTATACTTCACTGGAGAAACATAAGTACTGGAAATCTAGAAATTATATCAGTTGTATTTTACCAGCAGCAATATTCTGACAGCACCAGTATAATGGAGATTGCTGCTGGGTCCTCATCGGCACCCATACAAAAAAAAAAAGCACCATTTTTGAATTGTTTTCAAACACATTTTGAATCTCAAATCAATAATCTTTAGCAAGACTTTATACGAGACTTGACATGATGAATTATTTGTGCATATGCTGAATGACTGTCATTTGCTCCTATCTGTGGGCTTCAAAAAGGGTGTTTAAGTGGGAGCTGTGGAGAACTGCTCAGCACAGTTACAAACTCTTCCAAACAAGCTCCTCTAAGTTCACAAGCTACAGATTGTGTGTACTGAACTATTTGACCATAAGTGTACTTTGTTCTATATGTCTGATGTCTATAACACATCCCCCCAAAATGAACAAACCTACAAAATACATTTTAAATGGTTAAACACTCCAAACTTAAATTCCTTAACAAATACCACACATTCTAATTTTTATTTACCTCCAATAAACTACCTTGGATGCATGACTGAAGAAGAAACTACACACTACACACAGAGGTGTTTCACTTTTTGAAAGGAACTCTACATAAAATTGTAAGTGTCTTCCGTAACGAGCATGTCTAACACAACGGCTGGTGTTAAAGACCAGTAAGCTATGACTAAGTTAATATACTGTTAATACACTGCTGTGACCAGGTGCCTAAGACAAAGACCCCAAGGTGAGATAGAGGACGTGCCTGGACTAGGATTTTGCTTATGCAAGTGAGAAAAAGGAGGGGGGGGAGGGGAAAAAAAAATCATATTTTCATTATACCATCAGTTTTTATGCAATTGAAATTAACATTTATAAGTCTTTTGTGCAGTCTAATACCTGTTCCTGTTCAAATCTATTGATGTCACTGCCCTTATTTTGTTGTATTTTCCTTCCTTCCTAGTATCTGAAGTTACACAGTTCACTGGTCTGCAGAAGATATGCACCGAATGTTAAACCAAAAATGCATCATTCAAAGCATAATACAAAACCTACCAGGCAGGCAGCTGCAGGTGAAGATGTTCCTGTCGTGTTTCTGTGCTACATCGATGCAGGTTGCGTTGTTCTGACAGGGCTGGCTCTGACAAGCATCAAATTCTTCACACAGAGAACCCAGATATGCATCCTCGCAGTCACAGAAAAAAGTTGCCTAAAAAACCCACAATATGTACTTCACACTAAATTTTCAAAGATTATGTTTTTATTGAATATCCTCCTGAACAAAGATGGTTTTGTTGTTTTCCTGTTCATAGCAACAGCAGCTGCCATAAATACATCAAGTGCACAAAGGTACTCTTTGAAATACTAAACCTGCACCAACTCTTCAGCTAAAATTTTTAACGGTCAGGTAATTTCATCTAGACAAGGAGGCTGGGATCAGATCCATAACATCTAAATCACTATAAATTTTTTCTTCCATTCCAGATATTACATTTATAGACTGGAATAACTGTCAGAATAAGTCATGTGCAGATTTACCACAACAAAACCCTAGCACAAAGATGCACCCTTTATGTGAAGGGCAGGGTTAGGGTCCCAGAGGCTCCCTTCAGCAGTACTTCAGTAGTGACACACTGCTTCAATTCTGTTAAAATATGTCTTCTTCTGAACATATTTGTTGCTTTTTCCAAACCCTGCTGCTTAATAAAAGATCAAGAGCACTACACCCATTAAAGATTTAAAATACCTATAAAATACTAGTAGCATGATATAGCACATTTCTGATAGTAATAAAATAATTAAAATAAGATTTAAAAAATCTTTAGGGCACTAAGATTGCCAAGGAAGTCTCAAAGAATGGAACTAAGGAAAGCTCTGTCATCTGTAGTATATATTTAGATTAAATATCTTACTTTCCTTGTTCGTTAAACACTAGATGGCAACATCACTCATTCTCACACATGTCAAAGCTAGACCATTAGGGCTGGAACACAGCTGTCCCATGCACAAACACTGTAATGCAAAGTACAGAATGTGCATGGAACTAGAAACAAAGAGATGGGGTTAGTATTTTATCTTCTATTTTTACTCGCGTTTGCTTCATATAAATAAACAGCTGTGACCTAAGTAGAAAAGAAAATAATCATCTTCATACAAATAAAATCTTTATTCAGGAAAAACCCAGATTTTGTTCTTCTTCATAGATATTACACTGGTAGAGTTTAAACAAGGATTAATGCTGCACATCTCCAAAACTCAAAATGATGGGTATGTTATTTATCAGGAGTGCTAGGAGTCCCTGCTAAGTGAACCATCTATACATGCTCCGGCATTTACCCAAGCCTCTCCACAAAACAGCACTGAATCTCTCGCACATTAGCAATGACAGGTTTCCAAACAAGGCTGTAGTTCAACAGAAAGGAAAGTCAGGCAAGCGAAACACACTCAAAAATACTATAATCACGTAGCACAGAAACGTACTTTGAAGATAATTCATAGGAGCTACACAGGAAAGTGACTGAGTGAAACAGATAATCACTTCTACTTAAGAACTAAATACACAGTAGGTATTTCCACATTTCCATATAGCATTGGTGGAAAACATACCAGTGATCACTTTGGTCCCTAAAGACAAGAGTGATCAGTTGTTCAAAATTAGTGTTGTCTCCAGGATCTCATATCACTGGAGTCATGCAGTACCATTGTGCACACATAGGATCAGGATCCAGGCAAATAGTGCACGCAAACTCATGGCCCGCAGTGTCCATCACAGCTGTTCTAACTCTTATTGATACTAAATCATGTATTGACTTACTGGCTTAAATCATGTATTGACTTATTGACTTTAAGCTTATTGGCTTAAAGTGTTTGTTATCATTCCTGGAATGGAGTGTTGAGTTTAGAAAAAATCAAGGTTGCTGCCTGTCTCAGTAACTCTCTTGTTCTGGAGGAACAAAGTGAGACACCACACGATGAAAAAACTGGCATTTTTTCTTAAAATTGACACAAGAAGCACATGTGGAAAGATACAGGCACTGTACCTAAACAATGTTCAATTTAAAGAGATCAGAGCCCTGATCTCATTTAAACAAGTTTCTAGCCTTTGTGTATGCACTGAAAATGAGGTACCATCAAAGCTCACCTTTTTGTTTTTTTAAACTGTTAGCATGACTAGAACAAAATGAAAGTCTACTTTCTCTTGTTGAGAAAGACTTCCAGTGCTTATTACAACTCACAGCTAGATGCTATAATATTTGAGCAAAACATTGCTGTATGATAATTCCGTATTTTGTATTTAGGAGCATATTGTACTTAGCAAACTAAGTCCATACGCAGGAAAACATGCCTTTAGGTATGCATGAGGCTTTTTTATAATAAGCCTTTCTACAAACATGATCAAGTGGATCTATCCCAAAGCTTTTAGCCCATATAAAAGACATGGAAATCACTGCTCTTCTGTTCAAGACATTATTTCTCAGTGCAGGCAGAGGCCAGTTATTTTTGTGTAAATCTCAAAAGTTCTAAATCTAGCAATAAAATTTCATATTCACAGAGTAAGCTCCTCCTTATTTTACATGGGACAGATGAAGTTATGAAACAGCAATCTGTGAAAGAAATAATTTTATCCCCATATGTAAGCAAAATTGTGGTGCTCAAGTCAGGAATCAGAAATTCACACCAAAAAATCTCTCCCTTTGCATTAATACCAAGATTTTTCTCTTCCATTCACAGCTAATGGGTTTAAGGACAACTTATTCTGGTGTAAAGCTGAGTATTTGGACATGAAAGTGGTATTCATATTGTGATGATGCAAAGACCCATACCATCCCCCTGATACGTTCCTGCGTCCACCGTGGAAGAATGGCAAGCACAGCAGCAAAGCAGAGGTGTAAGGTTCATATAAAGGAAGAAAAAAGCATCACTTTTGACTCAGCATCACCTCACAGAACTTTGTTTGAAGTGGTGAATTTTATGTTGCTTTCAAAAGCAACAGTAATTGAAAAAGAAACTCTGCCATTAAAAGCTCTCCTTCTCATATCCACGCTCTATAAAAAGCAACTAGCTGAGTAGAAGCTAAGTTATATATCAGTAAGAAATGAGCAAAAACTGGCCAAGACTTCCAGATTAGACCAGAATTCATTTGTTTATAGTTTTATGCACTCCATAGATAACAGTATGCCACTGCACTTATATCACAGCAGATGGTTAATTACATTTAACTTTCCCATTAAGCAGATGTGTTACTACATTCTTTTACATTAAACTAGATTTGGAATAAAATTATGAAGTACATAAAACCACAAAGACAATCATTAATTTTCTTGGTGCTGGAAGCAATGACTGCAGCCAGCAGAGCTCTTAGCTTGTGCATGCTGTTAGGCCTTTTGTGCATTCTTCTAAGAAGTTGCTTTGCATCCTGCAAGACAAGACTGTGCCAAACAGAATGAATTATAGATAAAAACAAACAGCAAATCACAAAGGGCACATTGTAAACCTGAAGAAAATTCAAGTTTCAGTTCTGCAAAAGGAAGTGCAGGAAAGCGACACAACAGTTGGTACACGTCAAGCATGAAATTTTGTCAGTTGTTTGATCCATTGCTAGGGAAATCATCAAGATATTTTAGGGCATATCTCACCGAAGATGAGTTAAACAATGGCAAAAATCCTGCTTAATGAAAAATGCACCTTCTATTTTTACCTATGTTGCTTATGCTGGGCCTGAATCCGTTTCCTGGCTGAAGTTCTAATATGCAACTAGTAGGCTAAAGAGTAAGGAAAACGGAGAGATCTAAAAAACACGCTATGGACAAACTGACAGCATGACATTTTTACTCTTCCTGGGGTAGGAAGCTGGACATAAGTTGTCTACATGAGGAAACACTGTATCTGAGGTTTCAGTGAGTTACCCCTGCTCAGCAGGCTACCTGGCATAGGTTTGCTGGCACTCGAGAGCATCATTGGGGACATAGTCCTTACTGGTTCTAGAAAATTCAGGAGAAGTTTGTGACAGTGAAAATAAAACCAATTATATTTCGGAAGTTAAGATTTTATTTAAAGATAAGAGATATTGAGAATCCTGCTAATCTCAATGCTTTTACTACCATGAATTGATAAATACCTCTTTAGGAACGGACTTCAACACGATTCCTACGTCCTGCAGCTTCAGCCAGAGAGTCAACCTAGCTAGGTCAGAACCACTGCCTTAACGTGATTTCCTGTTACTACTCTTCGGTTCAAAGAAAGACTAGGAGGAAAGATATGAGCAATCCTAGATTTGTCTATTCATTTTCCAGGGAAAGCAACACAGCACAGGTGCATGAGGCAGGGTTCATTTATCACTAACAGTTCTAATTTTAACATGTAAAACCTCCGATGTCAAGATTACAGGAGGGGACATACAGGTAATGAGTTCTCTTTTTCTGAGTGACATAATAGCTCCTCTTTCTTGCCATAAAGCCAGTATGCCTTTCTTTTTAAAGATTATTTTATTTTTACCTTTATTACTGTTATTTTATTATCTCAAAGATTTATAAAACCTGGATAATTATTAAAAGCCATAAGCGTTTTCCTTAACTCAGAAAAGCATTAATGCTTCTGCATAGATACAGAAAGTAATTTCTTTTTATTTTGTGACATATGACATGCAATGAGAGAGTGTCATAAAAATGGACAAAAACATGAAAAAATAGAAAATAAGACTATTTATCAAAGGCTTTAACTCTCAGCTTGACAAAAAATGGAAAAAGACGACATTTTGATATTGTTATAGATAGTAAATTTGAACATATTATTGACATAAGTCAAATTCAAGATGAAATACAGTAAAGCAGAAAAACTAAACTGGACTATGAAATAGGACACTGTATCTGAACGAATAATTTATTAGGATACTGGCCAGCTGGTATGGTAAACTAGCACTTACTTCTAATCACATCTTTTAACAATTGTGTTCACACATTACCTCAAGCAGTTAAAAATTTCAGTTTTGAGAAATAAAATAGATAATTATCCCAGATGTTAGCATGGCCGTGCATATATAGATTACTGTAGCAATTTAATTATTGTTGTTACAATTCAAAATGTCATTTTTCTATCAAACACGCTTATTGAGAATTTGAATCAGAAAATGGTAGCAGATGAACTAATAGTGAATTCCCTAAATACGGCAAATTTTCTGGCTCACAGCTGTTAATATTTACTCAACAGTTATATTGCTTTTATCTCCCAAATGAATATTAATACAACCAAAGATTAACTGTGCGTATTTGTGCTGTAAATGACTTTTAATCCATGAAACAAAATCAGCACATGTGGAAAGTGTCAGAGAACACCGGATCTCATTCGTGGCAGGCCAGGCTGGTTTTGTAAGAGCAGCATACAGACTGCAAATTTGACAGGTTTGGTTCTTATTTTCTCGTGTTACTAGACAGCACAAAGAATTCACCGAGGCCAGTGGAACTGCTGTTGCTGTTGCACACTCTCAGCATAGTATTGCATAAAGGAGAAAGCCCTACAGGAAAACTTCCAAACATGACCAAACTAATCCATTCTCTTTCTTCTCACAAGTATGCTCAGACAATTCCACTGCACTGATCAGTGATTTCTGAGTGAGCAATTATTGAGACATGGAGAGATAAGAACTAGATGAAACCAGACCTAAAACCACAAGAAGGTTGAAGACTTAAACTGGAATACACTGGTCTAGAGATTGGGGATCCCAAGTGCTCCTCATCTCATAAAAAAATATTCTTGTGTGGTGGCAGTAAGATGCAGTACACATTACCTGATCTGAATAATTGGTTTTATTGCCAGGGCGGGGTATGAACCTTTGCATCTCACATCAGTTATTTTCTTACTTTAAGTACTTGATTTTTAGGAATAGCAAATAAATATAGTTATTATTTAGTAGCGTCTGTGAGCTTTAGAAGCCTGTAACACAGCAGCAAGGTATGCATGCACTCAGAGGACCAAGCACAACTCACCCTGTGTTTATATTATCATCGAATTTTCACACTACAGGAAGGTCTTGATAAATTCACCTTACCTCATCTGGTTTGGTGATACATCTTCCTTTCCCCGAACACTGGAGGTTATCTGAATGGCTTCCCACAGGCATACAGGTACTGACTTTCACTATCACAGTCAAGCGTAGAGCCACAATGCACTTAGTAACTGAATCATTCAAAAAACCTTGACCAAAAAAAAAAAAAATTCTTACTATATGAGAAAATACACTATTACATAGTAACGCTCTACTGCTAGACAAACAAATAAAACTGACTTGAAAGACACTGTCAGCTAAGAACATAATTTCTCCTATTTCATACACATCTATCTAAATTAAATGCATGGAAACACAAATTAGAATATATGTTGGAAAGAAACACTTCTTATATTGATCATAAAGGAAGGCAAGCCGGTAAAACACATCTACCTCCAGAGCTCTAATCTGCTATACTTTTTCAGGTCTCGAATAATTAAAGGCTTGTGCCTGCTATCTTTTTGATAAGAATATATTTCCTTAAGTTTTTTTTAAATGACATGGAATATTAAAATCGAGTGCAGAAAAAATGTTTAAATGAATTTCTAAAAGTTACTTCAGAGCTAAAAAGCACACAGATCATAAAAGCATTATATTGGTAACAGATGGACAATCCCTTTGGCTGTATTTTTATGAAGTTTACAAGAACATACATACACAGTTTGACAGCATTTCTTTGTATATTTGCAATACAAGTATTGTCTGCTCTGATCACTCCGTAAGGTGATATACCAGGTACAGATGAACAAAACATGAAAATGGGAACATCTGACAAGAAAGAGGAAAATTCATGAATCTCTGGCTAGCACCGTAATTGCATCGAATTAAAAAGTAGTTGGTTGGAAGCTGTTAAAACACACCAGAGCATAACAACATCCCTATCATCCATATTTCTAACAGATATATCAGTACAATAAAATAAAGGACAGCAGGAAAGATAAAATGAGTCACAGACACAGCCCATGACATACACTATTAAGTCAGAGTTCACGTCAACGTACATATACCCTGCCTCTACACTTCCCTGTGCTGAAACTGCAGTGTTCTACCAGAGATTAGACTCCTGGGTTACATCCCTTCTGTGCGTGGCATCAGTTAGCTGTTTTGTTCTGGGAGCTTCTTGCAGAAAAAAGGTGCAGTGATATAAAAAGTGTGGGTTTCATACAGTGTATATACAGTATGCAGAATATATTCATAAAAAAACCCCAAAGATCCTTCCATAAATTGTCAAACTAAATTTGACTTTACTATCCTTAATGTAGGTAAGCTCCTAAGGGTCTAAGGCCATTCGTAGTACCAGTATGGAAAGTTACAGACACAGAGAAATTGCAGGATTATACTTCTCTTTAGAAATTAATAGTGAGAGAATTTAGGTAAAAATAGATGCTTTATTTAACCTAAATAATCACAATTAAAAAAAAGAGACTGTAAATAGATGCAGGAAGTGTATGACAGAGGTTATTTTTTCTAATAATTTCCATTTTAAATTCTAGAATCCATTTACAGCCTAAACCTGAAAGAACTTCAAAGACACAGTCTAGGTTCTTGCATTATAGACTGGAGAAAGCACAATATTTAGTCAAGCAGAAAACAATCAGGACAAGATAATATTTATAATGAACAGTAATAAAGCAAAGTTTCATTAAACGTTCTGAACTTCAGATGAATTCTCTTTCCAGAGCAGCTGCTAAACATTACTTATATTCTGCACAGGAAAGCGTCAAGCACGACTAACTCTACAAATTCCAGAGAAAATCATATGGAAGGCTTCCATTCTTTGATCTTAATTTTTAGATTTCACTTTTTAAAATGCTGCCATCCTTTGAAGAATTAGTTGTCTATGCTAGAAACAATGATCCCTAAACCATATCTTCAAAGCAGGAAAGTCTCCTGTCCAATATAGATGTCATTGGCTTGAGTATGGCCTCTATAAGGGAGCTAAATATACTGAAAGATCAGATTAAAAAAAAAGAAAGTATTGGGTATAGTTCCAAATGTCTAATGGTGTGTTTTGGCTAGTGAAGATTATTGTAATCTGCTGACCTCTTCAAAGCAAGCCAATTTATTGTGGCCTTAATACACACCCCATTTTTACCCATCTGTTCAAAGATGCAGCCAGAATTATTTCCTTGAACAACTGAATGCGATTGTCACTGGCAGTCATGCAATTATACGTGAATGTCTGGAAGAATGTGGTATTTAGAAAATGTCTTTGGGTTCACATTTGCTTGTCTGAAGCAGATTGTTACATATTCTTCAGGACAGTTCCCTAAAGGCATATTAAATCAACCTTCTTTGAGTCTTGTTACTATTTTGGTATCAAAAGCCCTTAGGCAAACCGGGGCGGGGTGTGTGTGTGTGTGTGTGTGTGTGTGTGTGTGTGGAATCATCATTCTCACTAGAATGCCACATATTTTCTTGTAATTTTTAATGTTCTTATCTAATTTCCAAAGACTAGGAAAGTAAAACCACAGCTATTTATTTTCACTCTATAGAAGTTGCATATAACTTTCTGAGATCTCTAGGTTTTAAGGCTAGAAGCAGCTTGTCTGATCATCTAAACATGACGCCCTGCTTAACTGCGGTCACAGCACTTCAGCTAATTCCTCCTCCAATTCCCCTAACAGCAACTCAACTAGACAGAGTTTTAAGTTCTATTTTTAACTTCTAGGTAGGACAATAATTTCAGAAGCATGCTTACAGCTCCCTTCATCTAGGGTCTGGAGAAAACCATTACAGCTGCTAGTATTAAAGGTAATTTTGTTCAGTTTAACCTTGCTGGTTTTCTAAAGCTAGTTAAAATATAATGACACCAGAGCATTTTAAGTTGAAGAATGCAGGGTTGAGCTAGTTACAGTAACATTACAGAAACAATTTTAAAGCCTAATAAATCATTATAGGACGCAAGTAGTCATGTAGATTTCAGCGGAGGTGTTTCCAGGCTTTGTGCATACATATTTGATAGTCTACGAAATGCCTGCATGATTTCATTGGCAGTACGTGTGGCAAAATACACTACAGCTCTTTCCATCCTGGTAGCTTCACCTACTTATGCCTAGGAGCACAAAGTACGTATGCTCCTGTTTCTCTCACATCAAGAAAGTTAAGAACAAAAACCAGGAATGAAGTCCAAATAAAAGATGACGGGTGTCATCACTGTGTCCAGGTGCCTTCAGCAATATCGTATCGCACTATTCAGACCACCACTTCTCGAACGTTAACTGATTGTAGATTGTCTAGGCTACACAAACAAATTTGCTTCCTCAACTACAAATAGTAACTAACTCTTGGTATGCACCCAGTGCTATTACGCACGCACACATGCTGCCCTGCTGCAATTGGCTCAGATGTATTTCTCTGTATCCTACGCAGTGAATGTATGTATTCCAACATACATTCACCCACGGCTGAAACAACAGATTACCATTTTACAGCAGAAATACAGTAATAGTTCCCTACATTAAGGGTCCAGTTCACAAAAGTATAGGTCTTTGAGTCCACCTAAAGGTTTCTCAGATGAAAGAGAATGACTGCCAAGGGGTTTGGGCACACACTATCAAGCATCAGTCTCCAAGTTTTCAACTTATTTTTAGCCCTGTTTCCCAAGGAAATGAGACAACACCGGGATGTCTATCACTTTCCATCTGTTCTCTTTTTCTGTCTCAACACTTTCACAGACCAAAAGCTTTTGGGGTCAATAGCCAACTTCAACATCTTGCAAAGCAATGGAATTCTCAAAGACACGATATGCCTACAGCTTCCCTGCACAGTGTATAGCCACAGCATTAAGGGCACTGGTAAGTCAAAATGGGTAGGAAAACAAAAAAAGGGCCCCAGAATGAGATGATGTAATTTCTCCACCCCATTCCTGGTGCACCATACAGTCAGTTATATCATTACTTGGAAAATAGGAAACTGGGATATATACAAATGGAAGAAAAACAGATACTATCAGTCCTTCAGGAGCAAAGCAATGGTATTGAGTATGTCAGTACAACATCTTCAGTTCATGTCATGTAGTAACATAATGAAGCTATAATGCTTTCAGACTGGATTTTAGCTTCCAGAAACAATGTGGCTGATATCAGAGCATATTGAACCATAGTTTATAGGCCTTTGTGGTCTAGGATAGAAGCTACGTAAGTACATCTGCTAGCTCATCTGCAGATAATGGATAGTTATAGAATTAACCTAAAGGGTAAAAGATTCAAGAGGAATTTTCTGTTTGACCACATCTCTCACATCACAGGAGAAAATGTTATTGAGCGAACTAAACAGGACTGCTCAATATGCTCAAGCTTTTTCCTTTGTGGCCATTGAACTTTACAGACATAAGAATAATTTAAAGAAAGGAAGCTAGGAAAAATAGAGAACTAAATTTTGATTACAGTACTCACTAGAAAAAAGACAAAGGGAGACTTGCATTCTAGTCCTTTCTCCAAAAATTTATGTGAAAATTTTATCCAAATATTATTTCACGTCCATAACACTCACACTGTCCATGTATTATATGGTGTAGCCAACATGCAAGACTGTGAAGACCACCACAGTGATCTATACTCATCGCCACCATACTTAAGTGCCTTTTTACATCTAAGTATAAAGTAGTAAATTCAGTATAACTATGCAAACCAATTTCCTTCTCTTATGGCACTGTATATTGCAATCTCAAGCAGTGATTAATCATCTAGCAAACCTAAGAGAGCTCAATCCTTCCACTCCTTCATGGAAGTCATCTTCAACTCATTTTGGAGACTTAAGAAATGAAAAAGCCTAACGATGTTGTTATGATATACTCGATTGTGAAAATTTACCTTTACATGTTGAAAAAGTACAGGCATGCTTTTTATTTACAAATGGAAAATCATTTATTCCCTTTTTCATTACCCTAATGGTCAGAGTATTAAGGCTCATCCATACCTTCAGTGCCCTGACACTAATATTGTTCGACTGAATTTGAAAAAAATGGGTCAGGAATCCTTTCCTAGGTTGCCTTAGGATGGTTATCATACATAAGCAGAAAACAAGAAACAGGTAGTCAATGACATTTGCAATCTTTGATGCAGTATTTCTGTGCCATCAGTACCATAGGATGCTTGTACAGAACATTTGAGATCATTCTCTAATGATACTGCTAGGCAAAATAGCACCTAGGGATACAAAAGTACTGTTGCAATAACAAAACTGCTACTTTGCCCACAAACAGCTCTGTTGGTAAGTGGTACAACTCTCCCAAATTCTGTATAGATCAGCATGCTGACTGTGCTGTGTCACAGAAGCCTTGGTCAGATACTGCTTTTGAAAGAATATATAGCTTTCAGTGAGAATCTGTTCAAGAACTGTTTCAAATTCTTGATTTTTCAAAAATTCACATGAAACAGAAATTTAAAGACTACTTTGTTGTTGATAGGTGACTGTAAATCCTCTCATTGAATTTTTTTTCTTCTCCAAATTGATTTCATAGTCACATGCGGTTTAAAAACAGGTATGCTGAAAACTCACACTGCACTCTGAAAAAATCAAACACGTACTTTCTTCTCAGACAATCACCATTGCAGTGACAAAGAGAAATGTGCTGGACCAGCAGGTCAAGTTATATTCTCACTAACAGTACTGCAATTCTACGAGAAGCAGGTTGACAATGATAGCGTTACGGGTGTAACAGAACAAAAAAATTTGGGTGTCAGAAGATTATTACTGAAACTTTGGGAAGAAGTACCACACAGCTTGACTTTCAAACTGAAGCTCAGTTTTGCAGGACTGACAAAATATATCTATGAACTGAGCAAACAAGTCGGATTCACTGAGCAAAGAAAAATCCCCAAACACACGTTCCATTACATTTCCTCTATAGCAAATGCAATTTCTGAATTTCACTGTTACTAAACAATTACCCAAATTAATAGCTTGATGGGATCAAAACCCATGATAGGACTATGAAAGAGTCAGCTAGCAAGAGTACACTTACACTTATGAAACCACTTGCAAACAGCTTATTAAGGAGATGTAACAGTAGTGTAGAGTGTGACCTTCTGCCATGGCTTCAAGGACTCTGCTTACTGTCCAAAATAATGGCGAAAGCCCAGCAAAGGGTGACAAGACTGATCTTCTAATAGATTTCCTGTATCACGATTTCCCCATTATGTGCTTATTTATCAGCATCTCAACAAGCTGGCAGTGAACTATTTTGGGCACAAATGTCGACCACCAGAATGTCTGATACCACACTTCACAAAAGCCAGTTCAGTGTGATGGAATACAAGCGACACAGCTGGGACTGCAATAAGGAGTCCTGCAGTAGATTGGATGGCAGGTTGGCTAGGATTTATCTATAGCCACTGGATCAACTCAAAGACTTACAAGGGGCTACCCTACTTTGAAATACACTGTACAACACATCACACTGCTAGCCGAGAGGTCAAAGCATTTTAGAAGCGTTAAGATGTGCCTCACTTTTGCCTTTAAATGATGCATTAGTTTCCTTATTTTACATATCAGGTTCAGCAGTCTGTCCAAGATCTCACAGTGCAAACAACCGTACGATCAACTGAATGTAAATATCTGTGAATCGGTCACAAAAGTCATATCTGAAGAGAAATCTTAAAGATAAACAAAAGCTATTTTGCCAAGCATTACAAATTTGAGCAGATGAACCTCCAAAGATAGACTAGAAAAACAATTTCACACTGTTACTTGCTAGAAGTAGCAGTAAATAAAAATTACTTTTGAATAATTTACTGATTAAAGACAACTTTATAGAGTAAAAAACAATACAATGTATGAAAGTAAATAGTCTAATGTTTACATCTACTTATATGTGAGACGAGGTACATGTAACTTCATCATGAAGGGCAGGGCAGGTAATTTATTTTTATCCTTTTTATAAAGATACCCTTTCTTATGTAGTCTAACAGCATTCTTTAGAATGGTTTGGATTTCAGCTGAATGCTTAACTTTTTGCCTTGTAATGCCACCTTTTAAAAAAAGTCATTGAAATTAACACTTCATTGAACTCACATGGATGCTCAGCTGACACATGGTAACTTGTTAAAGCTACAGTAACTTGATGATGTGGCTTTCAGCAAAGTCAATTAACACATGTCCTATTAGGAAATAAAATTGTCCTATTTCATTTTTGCTTAAGTAAAACCAATTTCAACATGCAGCAAACTGCTTCCCTCCAATGGAAATACGTGTGTGTTTTAAGGCATGTACCAACGTAAACCACACCACCCAAAAGACAAAGATACAACTTGCCTCCTATCTGAAATTCTACAGCCAGATAAAAAGAGCTAGAAAATCAGACTTCATGGTTTCAAAACATCTCTCTAGATTATTTATTTTTAACTTAGGCTGGGCCAGCCACTAGACAAATGACAGATGCTCTCTAATTAAGCCCCCCTCCCTTTCCAAAGGGAAGAGAAAGAGCAATCTGCCCCAATGGCAATGCTGCGGGGCAGGCACTGGGGAAGTCCCAGTGGCAGACAGGAACCAGATTCAGGAGCTGGATTCTGGAACTGGATTCAGGAATGCACAGATTGGGACTGAAGGCAGAAGAACAAAGTCCTGCTCAGACGCCAGCCATGGCAGAAGAGAGCTTGATCTTTGTAATCCCCTACCTTTACACCGAATATGACACCTATGGAATTGAATACCTTGTTGGTCAGTTTAGGGTCTCCCACCCTGTCTGCTCCTCCTCTCAAGTGCGGCCTCTAACTTCCTGCACCCCAACAACATTTAGCAGTGACCTTGGTCTTCACAGAAGCAAGCATAAGCAAGAGCCTTTCCGCATACTGATCTTCAGTAATAACTGTGAACACCAAGTGCTATCACTTCCAGAAGCAGACACTGTCTGCAAAAATTACACCATCAACTTCAGAAAGTGCCATCACTGAGCAGAGATTGACCTGAGAAGTAAAATCACTGAAGAGAAATAGTTCTGTTCTAACTCAAACCAGTACAGTTGATTTGGTGTGGAGTTGGCCTTTGGGGCAGGGTTGCCCTTTGGCACAACTTATCGTGGTATAAATCAGTGATAAAATAATATAGGAATGAAGTGCACAGTGTTGGGTGGGTTAGATTCCACCCAAACCACATTACAAGCAGCACTTTCAACTCAGCACAGAGACCCTTAGGTGTAACCTATTAACACCCCTGAGAACTGCAGTCTGAAAGACCACGCACCAACTGATGGTGCATCAGCGTACTCTTACCTCATTTCCTCAGACTAGTAAAATCTATTCCATCCGATTTTAATTTTTCACGATACATTGCAATGAAGAATAGGTGTGCAACTGGGACAAGGTAAAGTTTTGCAGCCACTCATTTTCAAATATTCTAGTACCATTATTGCTAGTTGTCTGTAAGTAAAACTTCATTCATCTCACCATATTGAAAACCGAACTGTCAAAAACTAAACAATCGAGGGAGCTCTGTCAGATTCACACACAACCGGATCAAATCTGAAGTAAAGATTTAGCTATCTTTATACAGACCTTAGCTGAATTATGGATTTCAGTTGAGTTCAGATACAATTCAGCATTCTTTATGCTAAATGACCGAGTCCCTTTAAGTTTTACACCCACGACTTAGACTTTATTGAGTGAGAATTGATGATGGAAAGTTAGCAGAATATTGCCATATAATTGTGAAGAAAATCCAGAGGTGACTCCATTTTCTCTTTCTTAGAATAAATGTTGATAGGTCACAAACACTTTTAAACTAACAAATTCATGTTTCAGTTCCCCTATTCCTTTAGTATTTCATCCTTTTTCTGCTCAAGTGTTTTATTAGAAGGAAATTATTCTGGGAAAAGCTATAACTCATTTTATGTGGTCTTAATTTAGTTATTACTTGATTATATCACAGTATAGACTTGCAACACCTCAGGACTAAGAAATATATGCAGAGGGAATGTTTCATATTCATTTTTTATCAAAAGCACTACAGGCAATCCATCCATTTGCTAAAATAGGATTTATAAAAATTTAAATGCATTATATCTGCACTCATCTTTACTAAGCACTCAGATGCTCCTATTCATGAACATATTGTGTTACTGGAGTCTCCCTGCTGCTCCATGCATAAGCATTTATGATTCGTGTTCTTTACATAAATCAAATTGTACTACCACAACTGGAAAATTCTACAGAGAATTTCACTATCAGGAAAGTAAGAAGAAAGACCAAAGAAAGTATCAAAAACCAGATGAAAATAAAATATGAGGTCTCAGAAAACTTGCACTGCATGAAGTAAGCAAGACCATTAGTACAATTTTTATGAACTAAACCTTGTTTTATATTCATCAAGGAAAAGGTTTGCTTTCACCTCATGTTACCTAGCACACAGTAAGCAATTCAAAGTAAAAATCCCAGTGATAGAAGGACAGCTACAGAGAGACAGAGAAGAGAAATGATGAGAGTATGACAATATTTGGTTTAGTTATCTAAATTAATAGCCTATGCTGTATGGTGTGCACCATCAGGAGGAGCCTTCACAGAGCAACTTAGGCCTCTAATTGGGAGCTTATAGACCAAGCTATGTCTTTAGGTACTTTCATGAGTGCATAAAAGTTACAAATTTCCCTGTCTTCAGCAAGATTTCACTTATTTTTATCGTACGTTTACTACAACACAAATGCAAAAATGCATTTCTGAAGGAAGACACACAGGGAGAGTTTTAACTGATAAATTAAATGCAAAACTAGATTAAAAGAAAGAAGTGCTAAAGGTAGGTATCTTTGAAGGAAGTAAATATTAAAGAAAATATAAACAGCTGGAAAAATATTTGAAGAAAATATCATAAAGAAATCACAGCGACAGTGATTAAATGATTATACTAACAACCTTCAAGCAATATCTTTGCTAAGTAACAGCTCAAAAAGGAGAGAACATGGCACTACTGCATTTGGACTTTTTCCTGTATTAGCTACACACTTAGAATGTTTCTGCATCAGAATTCTTTTAATTTTACATTTAGTTGCATGATCAGTTGACGAATAACAATTTGTGGCAGCTTATACTTCATTATAAGATAGACAGCATTTCAAGTGGATTACAATAAATGCTTTTATTACAATAACTTTGGTTTTGTGTCATTACTATAATAAACCATCTGCCCAGAAACCTCAGTTTAATTGTCTATTGTGTCTATGCATAAACACTGCATTAAATCAGTATTATTTCACCTACACGTAAAAATAAGATATCAGCCTATTTTCATTACACCCCTTCCACAAAGAGAATTAACATTTAATTGCTCAGTGAAACACATAGCATATTTCTAAGGTTTCATATTCACAGAGGCAAAACTAAAAAAGAAAAAGTAGTGCAAGAAGATCTGTTAGAAGACCAGGTTTCCTACTATATTTCAACATATTTTTTCAAGTTTACTGTGTACAGGCTTAAGCTTCCTTACAAAGTATCCCAAGATAAAATATCTGACAAAGAAACACCTCAAACATTCAGAGTTTTTACTGTAGCAATTTCAAAAAGCTTTACAGTTAATTAAATCTGAACATATAAAATACCTTGCATCGTCTAAAGGTATGGGGCAAAAATCACCATCTAGATTTTAAACTGCAGGGTGGCACCTGTGTAAGAATTTGGTGTGCCTCTTGCCTGCTTTGTATGAACCCATGTCTAAAACATGGTCCCAGTATCACATCTGGATCTTTCAGCAGCACTTAAATTAAGGGAATTACCTCCTTGTTTCTCTAAGTGTTGGGCAAACCATCAGCTATCACCTAGAGGTGATAAACAGGAAGTCAGCATGTTACTCACCAATAAAGTAGTTGTTTCCCAATGCAAGCATTTCTTCAGAAAGAACAAGTCCACCCAGTGCCTGGAGAAGAGTGACACTTCGGCCATCAATAAGTGAACACTGTTTAAACCCAGTGGTTGTGACCTTCCATAGCAGGATAAGAGAAGCAGTAGCATCTTGCCTTATTCTAAGGAAATAAATGATAAGACTATTTACACTGAAGGAAATGCGTGTTATTACGAAGTACATCCTTGCAGAAGAAAAGTTTATCAACAAAGAAGGAAAACTTAAATGTAGCAAGAAAAAAAAAATTAAAAAAAACCTTAAATGGAATCAGGAAAAGGCCTCAAGGTCTTTAGTACGTCTACAAAAATAAATATGCTTCAATAATAAGATTTCATAGTAGTATATGTACTAGCAGATTTAATCCTACAGAGTCTCAATTTCTAATATTTGAAGGATACCACCTTAGTACCCAAGAAGAGTCTCACATAAACATTAGATAATAGTAAAGCATCCTTATTCGGTCTTTGTATTTTAATAGTACCCCCATTCTACATCTACAATGCCACCATTTTCTGCAGCTGAAGTACATCCAGCCACTTGATTACTGATGAACATTTGGTACAGGGAGACGGATCCCGGTAGAAATCCTCATTTGTTTGCCATACCAGATTGAAGGTTCAGAACAGTTTATTCTTGGAAATCAAATGAGTCATGTAATGCTCCCAAGGTGACTGAATACTCCATGTCTTCCTGAATATAGACAGAGTGGATAAATATCTACAACTGCACATATACCGATGCCTCCACAAGGGAGCACTGTCTCTATGGCAGCGTTTCTTCCTCTCAGGTTACTTTTTTCCTCTACTGATGTCCACATAGAAAAAACAAAAACCTGTCACGTTTCTGGCAAGTTCCCAAATATTTGCATTATTTTTCTTTGAAGGAAGCCCAAATGAGTTTGAACAATTCTCCAAAAATTCAAACACAACTGCATCCAACTGCCAAAAAGAGGCCTCCAAATACCCACAATTTCCTGCACTGAAATTCTGCTTTTCGATCACGCTAAAAACACAAGGCAGTTTCTCCTTTGTCACTCCTTATTTAGTTCAAAATGAGAAATGCAAAGTTATGTAATCATGTTTGACAAAAGTTAAAAGAAAATGTAGCAATCAGACATCATAAGAAGTAAATTTTTGACAGAATTTTGGGTCCTCTTTAAAAGCAACCCTGATCCCCACCACCAAAGCTGACCATCTTACTTCTGGAACAGGAGAGCAAATAGTTTCACAGTTTAGGTCACATGGAACAATCAAAACAAAATAAAATTAAGCTGAAATTATTTTCCTTTCATAGATAGCCATTGAAGCAGAGAGGTTACTTGGGCCTTTACCACCGGCAATACAATGAAATAAAGATAGATATCGACCTGCAATAACCTACCCAGAAATAAAACACTACTAAAATTATATAGTGCAAAAAAATGACCAAAAATTACTTTGTACTCTGCAACATCCCTTAAAATGGGGTCCATCCATCACGGGTCTCAAATACAACCGTAGAATCCACAAACGCCAGCTTATTCCTGACTTCAAGAAAAGACACTTGTTTGCTTACAGATTCCAGCCAGCCAGAGCATCCACACTCACAGATCTCTTCCTGACTTAACACTCATGAATGAGCACGATTCAAAGTCCCGTGGGAAGAGTAGGACAGCTCCCACATTTAACAGTTACTGCTCCAAACTGTCTGCAGCTTGTCTGCTTGCATCAGTTTGTTTTTTCCTGCGAGCATGGCCTTTTTTAACTGAAAGCTGGGATTCTGAAAGATAAGATGACAGTATGAGAAAAGTAGGCTATTTTGGGAAAATCTAAGTCTAAAATTGCTGTAAAGCTGTGAGCAAGAGAACTACGTTGGCACATTTTTATGTGAAATAAAATTTCCAATAAGAAAATGTCTCATCCCAGCTGACAGAATCATATCATTCTAGGAAGTCAGGTTCTGTTAATTAAAAGTAACAAAGCAAGTATTTGATTGAGAAAGTGTGAGTTTGAAGAGTAATACAGAAAAAAAAAAAATCACATTTTTTAGAAATGTGGTTTGTAGGACATACGCAAAGATTTCACAGCTGACGGTGACACCCAAAGCAATAATCAAATACAAATTCACAAAATACATGCAGTTATACAGTCAACGATAACACTTTCTGCCAGCAAGCGCATCTTGAGATTAAAGGGGTGGAGGAGAAAGTCTTCACTGCATGAAGGAGAAAGGAAATGTCATATCTTCTCCAAACTGTCATCTTCAACATGTCTGCCCTGATTTCTAATGTATTCTGATAGCTCAGAGACAGTTTACATGCTTACATCTTCTAAAGCTTCAGATGTGTGGGGAAAATTATACCAAGCAGAGAGCTGTCATGGCACTGCTAGATGCCTGAAGTCTGTCTGAAGTTCTTTCCCTTACTTTTAGCCATTTGACAAATCTGCCTGTCTGAAAAATCGTTGTCTAAGATAACCAGGCAAATTAAAACAAAAGCATTTTTGTATTTCATCACATGCAACAAATATTCTTACTTTATTGATGTATTCTGCGGAACTTCAAAGGAGACAAGCCGGCCTCCAGCAGAGGTATTGGAACTGGCATTTCCACAAGCCACATCTGGGGTTATCTGAAAATAAAAATAGTTTTATTTAACACTAAAAGAGAAAATCTGACCAAAGAAAACACAAAAGAGTTTTTTAAAGATAACACTAATAGTCCTGCAATCATCTTTTAAAAATCATGAGGATGGACCAAAACATTTATGCTATCAACAAACACTCTGAAAATTCATAACCATTCTTTCAGGTTTTTGTTTTAACAAAAAATTCCTGCACATAAGTGTGAACTTCTAAAGGCATCTTCCTTTAAAAGGGCTCATGTTTAGAAAAAGATGAATAGGCTTCTGGTCTTTGAAATAATAAAGTAAGCTGTAATATTTGCCACATCCAAGAAATATTGCATCACTAATTTAGGCGATCTTGGAGGATTTATAAAAGCAAATACTGATACTGTCTTTCTACTATATTGTAATATGTTTTTTTCCAAACACAGATTACTTTAAAAAAAAAACCTCTCCAACTTGCCCTTTTACTATTCTTTCCAAGTAGAAGTTGCTTGGACAAACAGTGCTTTCAGATGGAAGAAAATTATGAGGACAATCGAGAGTGAAAGGATGTATTTGCCAAACTGTGATATCTAGTAGACCTAGAAATCAGTTACTGTATTAACTAGACCAAGACACCATACAGGATGCCATACAACACAGCAGAATCACAGACAGACTCCTTAATTATTCATATTTTGTAAAGTAGTAATTTCATACAGGCAGGCTGAAAACCGTTAGCACTTCCAATGATACCTTCATTTCAAGTAAGTAATACTTTATATGTCAGAATTCAGTCTTTCTATCACCTAAATTAACATAATCAGCAGATTTAATGAAGTAATTTTCAGGTATCTTCATCAGCTTGCCTATTGTGAAAAAAAATAAAGATACATCAGTTGGTTTCACCTTCAAATTGCTAGGCAGGTTTTGTAATGCTATCTTTTCAGTCATAATGAACACGTGGGCAACCTTTTTATGTCAGCCTTACTGGCAAAGTGAAAATGCAACCTCATACGCATCTGTGAATTAATCATCCAATGAAAAAAACCAGAATATAATCTGTAAATTTAATTGAAATTCAAATTAGTATTTTAGAAATTATTATGAAACATCTGTGAAAACATGAACAGAAGTCCAGAATATGATACAAGTAATGATTTTTAGGAGACTTAGAGCTGGTTTTGACTCAGGCAAGACAGATACTTGGTATTGACATTTTCCAAAAATGTCTCGATTACTTGATTCATTGTTGAATTCTATGGCATATATAATACGAATACATACAGTTTATGAAAATAAAATGAGATGCAATTTAATTGTAGTTGTTGAAATACATTCTGGAAAAAGATAATATTTGCATTACAATTTTTCAGTCTTGGAAGTCAAAATCTTGGAGCTAACATTTAAAGCATGATGAACCCAAAATCAGTTTGGCTAACACTCTTCCCCTTTTATATCTGCCAACATTTAAACTTTTCTCTATTTTCACACAGTCTTATCCTACATCTAAAGATACACTTGCTTTTAAATTATTTATATAGTTTTACAATTTCATGCTTCTTACCTTGGAATACAAGGACTAAAAAAAAAAAAAAAAAGTAATTTAAGCATTTCATTTACCTTACTATTCAATATAAGTTTGTAAAGTAAAGGATATTGATCTCTTTGAAATTAGAATGAAAAAAAACCAACACACACAAAAAATTAAAGAAGCAAGAGCTGAACAAAGTGGCTGCATAAGAGCTGAGATTTAACCTTGTGAAATGGAAAAAACGAACCAAAAAGACTTTGGTTTGCAAACACATCAGGATGAAGAATTACTCAACATGAAAAGCAACATAGGAAATATTTGAATAGTAATCAGAAGAGCAAAAGGAAAATGCACAACTTGGACTCTTCTATTAAGCGATCTGTAATGTTTGATATCTTTCTCTGCCTAGGAAGTCCACTTCCAGGGGCCCTGACTTCATGCTCTAGGGATCTGCTAAAACAATCACCTAAACCAGTAGGATATTAAAACCAGGATTTTTTAAATTGGTAAGTTTTTTATTTTAAAAAATAGTACTAGGTTTGGACAAAAAACCACAGGAAGAAGCAGCAGCTCTCATAATGAACAGAAAACGCTTCCAGCAGTGTCCTATTTCAGACAAATACTATGGAGACAAAACCAACAGCTTTGACACCTGAATTAAGAAATAAATTACACCGTTTTTCCACAGCTGTGGGAAATTTGTGTAAAGATCTTAAGTACATCTCTTTCCTTAGCAGAGCTCTCTGCAAAACTGAAAGGCTGAAGAATGGGGGCAAAAAAGACCAATATATTTCAATAAGAAAGGACACTCAGAAGATGAAAACAATCTCTGTCTCACTCTCAAAAAACAGAACAACAAAAAAACCTGCTAGAACTAGTAGGAGATATTTAAAACAGAACTCACCAGAAAATACTCTTAAATGATTTTCAGAAAGTAAAATAAAGAGCATTCCTATCCTAATTCCTCTTTAAAATTTAAAAAGTGGGATGGCTAAAGTGAAAAATACAAACAGACCATCTAAAGTTATTTAAAGACAATCTTAAAAACCCATTACATGTTACTGCAATAACATCAAACTCTTCCGAAATTCCCCTGAAGCACTCGGTAGTACAGAACCTTTAAGCCAGCAGGGAAGCTCCTTGGGGAACAGACTTATAGATACAACACAAATGATGCAGCTACTTTAAAAATAGTCACCAAGGAAAACAAGATCTCCAAGCCCCTGTCAGAGCCTGAAGAATGTTCAGGAGTCGCTTACAAAGACAAGCTCCTTCATCAGCACAGAACACATTGAAGGGCTGTTCTTCAACATATTACGCAGAGTTTAAAATGCCTAAATATCCAGTTGCTGATACAGAACTCCTCTCTACATACATGTTCCATAAGTTTGTATCTAAATTATGTCCTTCTTTTTAAAAAGAGGACATAATACATAAAAACGACATTTCTGCTTCTAATGTTTTAACATTGTTAACTTTGTGAATCTTTATATGGGTAAAAGAAGAGCACCATGTGTGTAAGCAAGGGTGCAATCTCCAGAAGAGTACCTATTCCTGCAATCCCTACCTGGACCTCAACAAGGCAGCAGCGTCTTGGCTAGAAGACTTCCTTACCAGGCCGTAGCAATTAGTATAAATGAGATTGCAGAGGAAATCAGCTGAGGTACCTTAAGAAGAAAGCAAGAGGCTTTTCTGAAAGAAGTGTGAATTGTACAGATACTCTCCTGCCTTACACACCAACCAGAATAAAGAGATACACACTTAATGCAAAAAGTGCTGAAATACATACATAAATCTCAAGGTAATATTTTTACATGACTGCCTTTATTACTTTGATAAATTAAGTGAACTGGCCTTTAATTCAATGAGGCTAAGAAAAGTCACGTACAGACTCTATCTACGTCTACATTTCAGCTAGGATAGGTATACGCAGCCTTTGCTCACTACTGAAAGTAGTTTCCTGAAGGAATTTTTTGTATGTGTAATTTCATAGCATGTTTCTTGGAAGGCTGACCAGACATTTGTAATTCTACAAGGCCTTATCAACACAGGCAGACTAATCCTGAAGAGCACAGAAGCCAGCCATTCTGCTGCTGTGATATATGTTTGCATTTCTTTTGTATCTCAACCCTCTGAGTTTAAAGAATTGCAGAAGGATTTTATTTCTTGCAAGACATGCCATACTTTCCTCAAACTTAAAAGCGGCCTGTAAGTGAAATGACCCAATTCACATTAGCCTTAGCAATTCCTCAGTACCCTATTAAAAAGATATTAACAAACATTTCTGATAACAGATGCTCCCAAACACTGGAAGAGACTGCCCTGGTGTCATGTGGACTCTCCATCCTTGGAGGTATTTAAGACTCAACTGAACACAGTTCTGAGCAACCCACTCCAGCTGACCCTGCTCTGAGCAGGGGGATTGGACTAGACAATCTTCACAGGCCCCTTCCAACCTTCCTACCCTGTGACTGCGTGAGTAAAACTCACTGTGAGCCAGTTACCTACGAAGTGTTTCCTGCAAATTGCCATTGTCACTTCGGTGTCATTGTGGCTTTCACAAAACCTCACTCCAGCATACAGTGAGAGTGCTGCGTTTTGAAAACATCCCCAAATGTTACACAAATGTGCACATGTGTGGGCACACTCACATGCACTCAGACAGCTGTGTATTTTTAACTGGTGCTTTCCTCCTGTGCCAGCTCTGAAGGTTCTCTTTGGTTAATTTCTTGTCTTTCCATCTCAGAAAGCTGTTCTTCTATTTGTACCTCCTAACGGGCCACAAAGAGATCTGCACAGTCTTGCAGCCAAAGCAAAGTGGGGCAAATTAGTCTGTAACAGAATGCACAAATGCATACAACATTTCTACACATCATTGTTGAACTAAATAAGAGGGACAGATACAAACTCATCTTACAGAAAAGATCAGGGCTTAAAAGAAAAAAATCTATGCTTAAACATTTAACCATATTTGAAAAGATATCAGGTTAATGGAATTATGTCACATAGGTTAATCATCACACGAGTGTATTTTTTCCTGCCCTCCAGAGTTTCATATCAGACAATGCTTGAAAGAAAACTAGAACAGAAAGAAGATAAAGGCTCACTTCTACGATATCTCACCAGTGGGAGAGAAGAGCAAAACTGTTTAGAGTAGGAGTAGTGCCTCTCTGAAGAATGCTAAGGAAAGACTGACAGACTGCATCCAAAAACAGTATCAAGTGAAGAAGGTTTGCCAGTTATTGTAGCACTAAGTGTGATGTCAGGAAGGCTGCAAATCCAGCCAGTGAATTCTACCTCTAGCAGTTTGTGTTTCTTTGCTAATCTGAGCAAATACCACTTTGCAGAATCAGCAATCACACTGCCAGGAAGATCCAGTGCATTCTGACGCATGGCAATCCTCCAGATAACACTATTAAAACTTTGTATTTCTGTCACAGGTTAACAGTGCCAACAGTACACTAAGAGGCAGTTATCTTACACAATGCCAGTTTCTCAGATAGGTTAGGTTACCTGGGGAATCATAATAGCCATATACCTTCTTGTCTCATGCTGGCCACAAAATCAATGTCAACTACACCAAATCTGACAATCAGCCTGTACTGGTTTTGGCTGGAACAGCGTTCATTTTCTTCACAGTAGCTTGCATGGTGCTGTGTTTTGGATTTGTGATGGAAACAGTGGTGGTAACAAGGATGTTTTAGCTACTGCTGAACAGTGACAGTGCTTACTCAGCGTCAAGGCCTTTTCTGCTTCTCAGACTGCCCCTCCAGCAAGGGGCCCAAAGGTATAAGGTATAAGAAAAGCTCTCCTAAGTCAAAACAGATGTATACATGGTCCACTACTTTAACTCCAACAGCAATCATAAGAAGGAATGACAAGAAAATTGGATAAGAAAAGGGCAAGCACATTTCCTCCAGCCTCCACCCATTTCCATGTCAAAGATGATCCTAAACTGTCATTTCCAAGGATGAAGTTTCTGTGTATTCAGCAACATCAAATGGATCTCTCCTTCGTGATTCTCCAGGACCTACAAGAAAGCTGGAGAGGGCCTTTTTACAAGGGCATGTAGCAATAGGATGAGGGGTAATGGCTTTAAACTGAAAGAGGGTAGATTTAGATCAGATGCAATTCAAGCAGAATTATTCCTTAAGCATATTCCATTGCTGCAGAGCAGGAGCGCTCGTCTTCAGGATTTTCCACCTGACCCAGCCATACTCCTTTTAAAGTCTTATAATTCAGTGACTAAGAACACACATAAAACAAATGCCGTCCTCATTGCAAGGGGAATTAGAAGTTTATTCTAGCTTTTAGTCACTATCTCCAAAAGCTTGACTCTGAGCAGTAGTATTCCAGTATAAATAAAAGATTAGACTAGGACTCACGTGCTTAGCATTCTAATTCCTGGCTGCATACCTGGCAAATCACTTTACTGCTCTGTGCTTCAGGGTCCCCATCTGTAAAATGTGAATAACACTGCTGATTTCCTTTGAAAAAAAAATTTGAGAGCTATTAAGAAAAAGTAATATCTAAGAGTACCGTACTGCTATTCTTACAGTTGATTTTGTATGCATAAACCTTTATTGGATCTGTAAGATGAGTAGGATTAATGAGAAAGTTCCTTTTTTCTTCCATTATTGGCTAATACATATCTTTTCTACACTGTAACACAAAAGATCATCAAACTGGGGAAACATGGCTTGCTAGTTGTATCTCTCTTGCAAGTGGAACGAATTAGTTGCCCAAAGTAGGAAAAAAAAGTTCTCTTTTAACAGCTGAGCACAAAGATAAGTTCCTGTTATACTAAAGAAACCAACAGATGAGAATATCTTTCTCTCAATGATCTGTTTTTGTAGCCCTTAATCTGCATATCAGACTAATTTCTTATAGTGAGAGCTCTCCAAGAAATTAAACTGTATCCAAAGACATCTTTGTGTTGTTTACTGGTGCAGACATTACCGAGAAAGTTCATTTTTTTAGATGCCAAAACTTTCTGAAAAAGCTTCCATGGAAACTTCATCCTTGCAAGAAAGCAAGAGCTTTCATTTGGAGAGATTCTGGCCAAATTTCTCTCTGAGCAGACACACAAGAGCGTGAAGAACATTAGTTCACTTGCAGTATCAGCGTAGAGTCATGTGAAAACATAATAATGGCAGTCTCCGTTATCTCTGAATCTCAAGGAAGATCAAAACAGTAGATTTTCACAATACAAAACCTACAGTTACTTTTCTCCTTTTAAGAGGGCAAGAAAGGATCAAGCTTTGCAAAGCTTTTAAAGCTATGAGGAAAGGTAGTGTTTTCCTGATTAACACTTAACTCTTTACTCTTGAAGCCTCTTGAAGGCTTTGGAACACAGACCTTTTGGCAAATCAACTCTCTTTAGTGTAATATAGACCTGAGACAATGTCTTGAATCAGCAACTGAAATCTCTTTCCTTCGGAGAAGCATCTCTCTCACTGTGAATTCCAAAGAACAGAAGGGCATTATGTTACGCTAGAAAGATTGTGAAAAATACAAGACCCATCACAACATATCAAAAACACATCAACGCAAGTAGTTTCACAATAGGGTAACAAGTGATTTCCCTGTTAGCATTAATAGTGCAATCATAATTGATAACCCGTATGTATTTCTCAGGTAAGAGAAAACAAGCTGAAGTGGGAATTTCAGCCGTTGAAATATCCACTTGCGCATGATCTGTTTGGCCGAATGGTTAGTGAATCTGCCTAAAACGCAAACCAGGCAGAAATGTTACTTATACAACACCGCACCCCTGACTGAGGAAGGCACACGAGGAAAATCTGGTACAGAGAATGGCATGCCCTTAATTGATCAGGATGTATGGAGAACCCATGCAGAGATGACACTACATTTAAACTAAGCAATAAAAGCAGATCATTACTTGTTTCTGCCTCTGTGTTCTCTCGAAACTCCGTACTTGGTGCCTGACCTATGTTCTATGGTAAAATAATAGATATGGGAGATGGATTTCCAAGAAATAAAGCTCTGTTCTCCAGAAATCCCACTGAAAGGGAACACAGCCCTATAACTACTTGTACCTCAGATATAATCTGAGAGTCATATTTTACAAACAGGTATTTTACATCGGTTGATTTTACTTCCAAAAATTTGTTTAAATAAATGTTACAGTAAAATGAACACATCTGTTTGGGCTAGCGAAGAATGATGAAAAATATACTTTTTCCAGGATTAAATTCATGCCCGTTCACTTTCTCATTATGCAGTGTGTGAAAACACCTCTGAAGAATCACACTCGTTGAAACATATCAAAAACAGATACAGCTAACATTTTAGCTATGTACCCCTCAATAATCTCAAAGGAAATTACAATGCATTTTTCATTACGAAAAAGATGTCACTAAGATTTTAATTCTTTGTCTACTGAAATGATAATATTTTGTCACCAACAAGCTTCATTACCCCTAGAAGGTTGGTACTAAGTTGATCCAAATAAAACAAAACCAAAAAGACACTACCATCACCCCCAAAACAGATGCTTACGTCTACAGCAGACTGTTCTTTGGGATGCGTTTTGCACATGCATAGTATTACTACAGGAGGATGATCTCTGGATCAGGTTGGAGACTTACAGTACCAACTGCTGTAGGAACAGCATATGCAGCTGGGTGGTCTTGCACCTCCAAGTAAGAGGACAACAATGAAGAGAACTACAAATCATCCTTGCAGTGATGGACTTCAAAGAAGAAGGGAGTAGGAAGGTCATGTGATAGAATGAAAAAGTTAAAGAGATAAATAACCAATTCTTCGTTTGTAAGCAAACATACTTTCTATCTACACTTGCTTTTCACATGTAAAGATTAACAGTAACCAGGTTAAGTTTGATAGGCTTTTTATTTTTGCAGATACTAGAGTTTCTGTAAGACATCTAGGAATTACTAATGCAAGTCTCTTTCATGGGCACCCCCTTGCCGTGGGGAAAGAGCTTGCGTGCCCTTGCGAAGTTGAGAGCTATGCTGGTGGTGGCATATGCCTCCGGTAGGGTCTCCCAAGCCTGACAGGTCTCAACTGAAGGGTCAGACAAAGTGTGTCCACGGGCAGGATGGGCTCACTAGCCTTCGGGCAACCATCCTAGGAGAAGGACAACTCTAACTCCAAACCCGGGCAGATGGAGCTCGTTTAGCCCTGTAAGGCCATCCATCTAAGAGAAGGATACTCTAACCAAACCTACGACCTGAGGACTGTCACTGTCCAAGCTCGCTAGGCCCTGGCAGATGAACCTCAGGTGTAAAGGGTGGGGCCAGTCTCGCGCACGCTACGCCTCACCTAAAAAATCCACCGCGCAGGCTTGAAGGGTGTACTCACGTTTAAAGCCCTTCCCAAATCTTCGTCCATGAAGCCAAGCCATGATGATGACTAATGCAAGTGTACAAAACACTAGAAAGCAAAGACCACGTTTCTTAAGGATCCTATGTTGTGTGCTTCCCAGTTGTAGTTTTGCCAGATATTCTGACGTTTGTCATTTCACTAAGAGATACAACAAATATTTACAAGTTTCCTCCACCATAACTGCATCCCTAGAGGCGTGCACTGTGTAAGATAGCGACTACCACCGTTAACCGTCAAGAAGCTGTGTTTTCTTAACACTGCAAGGACGTGCATTTTTCAAAGCAACATGCAAGTACAATTGCAAATTGCAAAAAATATATTAAAGGTATTGCTTTAATCTTTTGATTTTCCTAAATTTATTCATGTTTGGGGATATGGTGTCATACAAATGACTGGAAGAAACAGTATTATCCTATTTCAAAGAAATAGCCAATACATCGTGTTGGTCAAATTAAGCCCATCACTCTTAACAAGTATAAAATTTTTTTGTGTTAATTTTACTAGCACATTAACTCAGGGCAGAGATCATATCTTCAGATCTCACGCAGACACACATGAAATCATGCACAAATGACAACCCGACAATGACAACAAGAGTTCTTTTCTGTGCGTTTTCATTTAGACAGCATATTCTCACCTCTGTTTCATCCCATTTCAGATCTACAACTTTCTGTCCTGCTTTTGGCTGCCATGCAGGTAATGTCACAGTTGCTCTTGAACGAGGAAGAACAACATCAGGTTCCAAGGTGGATGAGACGGGTCTTTTCTGTCTTGGTGACGTCAACTCCGTCTGTTCAGAGACTGGAAGGCTGTGAAATGAGCGTTCACAGTTTGTTCCCTCATAGCCTTCACTACAGAGACAGAGGTAGCCATCACCGCTAGTGCTGCAGTTACCATGGTGACAGGGGTTGCTGGCACAAGGATCTGAAACGAACTGGGAAAAACATATCATACAGGTCAATTATTGCATGCAAAGGATTTATTTCTGAGCTTTACAAAGACCATAAACCAGGATTCTTTTCCCGTCCTGTATTTATCTTCTAAACATATTTATGTTTAGAACCAAGCTCATCTGTGATGTATCCTCAAGGAAGTAAATTCAAAGGATTAAAGACGACCATTTAACACTAATTCACTGTTGACACGTTCAAGCAAAGTGATAAACACAGAGTAGGAGCATGGCCACTCTTCATAATCAGGAATTTTCAAAAACAGTCTTAAAAGAGTAACCTGTTCAGGGAAAACAACAAACATCTAGAAATTTAGTGCAGTAACAGAAATAGGAAAGGGGCACAGAGCTCACCCAGATAGCCAGGTCACGAAGCTGATCTGTGTTGTGTGGTCAGCATTAACAACATCACAGAGTCCTATTCATGGACACAGCTTCCACTTTAAAACAGCTGGGCCTTTTACCCACACTTTGTTTAGTGGACAGCAGTTTCAGAATCTGATTCACTCTCATGCTGAAACATTTCTAACAGAAAGTTGAAGCAAAAATGTGCTTATGTTTAAAACAGGATGTGTAATAGCATAGGACAAGAGCGAGTTCAGTGACATAAGAAAAATCCTGTCCTAGGCTTGCCTGCCTTCTAACTTCTGGCTTCAACTTACCTACAGCTAGTGTGTACTCAGTTTCTTATGTCAACCTTAACTTTCAGGGGAAATGTCTTTTCCCCTTTCTCTGCTGATGTTTACATCCACAAAGTATTTATAGAATATACCTACACTCTTCTAAAGTTTTTTTCTCTCATGGACTAAAAAAGCCGCACTTGCTCAGTCTCCTTGGGGAGGACAAGCCCTCCATTCACGTGCTCATTTTTGGACCCCGGACACCAAAGTTTAACACTGCTGTTTGCAAATGCACCAATACTTTGGTTTGTCCTGGAAAGAGCTTCCTTGATACGACTTAAGAAATGTCTGCCTTAGTCAGAGCTAAACCACAGTGCTACTCACCGGCATCATTCGACCAGCTAAGACAGCCAGACAGTTCCCTTGATTTATCGTCAAAGTGATAACCCATCACTAGAAACAAACATTTTCTCAGTCTTTCAATACAAATTTCACCCAAGTACTCCAGTCGTAAAGGTTACCCAGTTCTTCCCCACATAATACTCCAGTCCTTCCCTGCATAAGCAATGCTTCTTGTTGTATTTCTCAGAAAAACACCACAGTTATTTATGATTAAACATGTCTTTCAATTATCATAAGAATTACATAAGCTTTATACATCATTAATGTCATAAAAACAAGTATTGGCTCTACACTAGAAATTTTACCTTCCCATCACACAAAAGCCTGGTGTGAGGGACACCAAATCCTGACACTATGGTGATGTAAAGCAGTACTATTACCAACCTTGGCTAGAATTCTTTCTGTGATCGGAATTTTTTTTTTACCCAGCCTCAGTAACTTTTTTTGACAGAGAAGAGAGGAAACATTATGATGAAAGTTAACTTTGGAGACAGATAATGATGAAATGTCAGATTTTGTACTGACTGATGGAGAAGAGTTAGAAGCTATGGAGGACAGTTCAAACTACGCTGTCTACTCATCTGTCTTGTGGTACAGTTACATCTCTGGATGTTATTTACTTTGCATAAGGATGCATCTCACATATATCAGGTGATACATTAGACAACAGGATCAAGCTCTGACTCTTAATTTTTAAAACTCAACTATATAGCAAGTTTAAATCTACTTAATATACCAAGTATCAAGGAAGTATGGATTTTTATGATCCTTAAAGACTCCTTCTCTTGCAAATCAACAGAATATATAAGTTCTTAAAGAACAATTTCTGGATCACTTCTCCACAAAATAACAACTTAAGTCACAAAAAAGAACAGACCAATTTCAGGAAGGAACAAAACCTAGTTCTGTTCTATGGTTTGTCAGTTATCTTTTAAGCTTGCTCCCACTGCCAAGCCACAGACATTTTCACAGAAATTTCCTTTTCCTTTAAGAGTGTTCAAGATAAAAGGTGTTGACATGGGAACAAAGCCCAGTTCAAAAATTCTCTGCAACAGTTTTTTCATGTTCTAGTTGCTTGGACTAGATCTGAGTTATTGTTGAATAAGCTCTTTACTCATCCTTTCACAATTAATCTAAATTCATATTGACCCATTTTTTATAATTAAAGCAGCATTTATTATATCGTGAAGAAATTTAATTGTTTTCATCACACTTAAAATGTTACAGTTATTATTCGCAAACCCAGCAACAAGAAAGAAAAAAAAATAACGTTTTCAGGCAATCACAAAGGGCACTTTTCCCCCTTAGTGAATACATCCATTCACTTTGTAAATGCAATGATAGAGAGTGCTCTGTGATACATGTTATTTGCAGTGAACTGTTCTGAGCCTGACTGGTAACTGATGTGCTTAATGACACTCACCACTTACTGCAGCCCATGCTGCGCTCTGAAGAACACCTTGTGCCTTATGAATCACCACCAACCTTCCACACACAGTGGATGTGGCAGTTTGAGGAAAAAAAGCCCTGCTTGAAAGCTTTTGTTTTAAACTGACCAATTGGACTATTCCCTTCCATGCTACGATTGCACATCTCACTGGTTGAGAAAGTTTCTCGCGAGCGTACTGTGCCTTTAAGAGCCGCGGGCTTTTTGGTCTTTTGGGCTTTTCGGGTCTTTTTTCGCTCTCCGGACACTTCCAGCTTTGCGCTGTGAGGGGCGCCGCGGACCTTCAGCTTCGCTCCGGGAAGAGGCTTGTTCAGACATTGCGGCTTGGCTCCAGGGACCTACAGGCTGTCTCTCCTCGGCTCGGACCCTGCCCGCCGCCTGGGAGATCCGCGCCCGGCGGCTGTCTCTGAGTGGAGCGAAGCTGTGTGCGTGCCGGGGAAGCCCCCGCCGCGCCGCCTGGGACAGACTGCTCGCGCCGCCTGGAGACCCGCGCCCGGAGGCTGCTCTTTGCCTGCTGCTGTAACGCCGTACCCTCTCTGCCGCCGGCGCCGCCGCTTCTTGCTGCTTCGCTTCTACAAACCGCACGACGAGAACTGGTAGGAACAGCGCTTTGCACGTTGGAGCCCCACGTTCGTAACAGCCGCGGTTTCCCTTTGTTCACTCCACGAAAGCGCACACGTGGCGACGCCATTTCGGACTCCACGTGGTTCCGTCCCCCTTTCTCTCTTTTCTCGCGTTTAACCCTCGCCTTTCCATCCTGTATAAACCCTCAGATTTTGCATTGGTTTTTCCCTGCATATTATATATTTTGTTCTAGTCTTATTAAAGTTTGTTTCAGTTTTCCAAACGTTCAGAGGTCTCACAAAATCTTTCTTTTCCTTTTCGTATCTCTGCTTTTTAACCCTTTTCTCTCCCAGAGGAGAGGGGTTCAGGGATAGGAAAGGGCACGTCCCCGTGATTGGCTTGCCTCAGCCAACCGGCGACAGTGGAAGGGAATATAATCAAGACTGTTTAGTTTAGGTGAAGAATAAGAGATGATGAGCAGAGATGTAGAACTGCAGCCATCCACTTTCTCAGAATTGAGTTTTATGAAATACTTCACAGGATTTTAACTTACCATCTCCTTTCTTAGTTACTATTAAATCTAAAGCTCATTTTTCTTTCAGTAAGTCTATCAAAACAAATCTTTGTCCTTCGTGGACATAAGTTTTCTGTTCACTTTCATTAGCAGTTGAAAAGAGACAAGGAAATAAAATGGATTCATTTGTGTTGGTTGTGAAGTTTCTGTGGTTCCTCTAGTCCCCTCCAAGGGCTTTGAGAAACATCTTGACACAGTGAACAGCATAGTTACATCAAAATTAAAGGGCAGCAAAATTTCAAGGCTTAACCTCCAACAAACTTTTGAAGCTCACAGAAAAAAGTAAACATCCTTGGCCTCATAACTGAAAGCTGAACATATACTGCGAGTACACAATTAAAAGAGCCCTTTTTTAGCCATGCCTTGTGAAGTTCACAGTGTTTTAAAGTACCATTGCACAGGAAAAAGGGGGAAGCAAGTAATATGTATCCATATGGCCCATAATTAAATAAGAACACAATATAATCACTACTAAAAAATTCCAGATTTATTTTTTTAGGTGTAGAATTTCAATAATCTTTATTAAGAAAGTATATTTAGTATCTTGGTCTCTTGTTTTCATCCCCATTTCTCTATTTAATAGTCAGTCTGTTTTCATAATACATTCATTGACTAAATAGCAGCTGAAGCTGACAAAGCTGAGCTAAAAATCATAAAATGTATTTACATGCAATTACTATTCCATATGCCTGGTCAGTTGTAATCTTTGGAATATTTTTCCAGTAGAACCCTAAGATAGATAGATACCAAGGTGCCCTTCATATTGCAGTTCATTTTCCAAAGGCAGACTGAACATGTTATAAATTCTAGACTTGTTTAAAAATCACATTCACAAACATGGATTGTTTCCCAGCCAGTCCAACTGTTTCCTAAGGTTTCAGTTTAAGATAAAACACTCCAAGAAGTGAATGTGCAAGATCTTTCTGCTGCTACTCCTTGTGGTGACACCAATTTGTCCTTTAATGCTCATTCAGCATTTCTTCAGAGTGGTTCTACTTGTTCTACCTGAAAAAAGTCCAGGTAGATCCTCCAGAGAGCTTAAAAAATTAGAATGGTAGGCCTAAAGAGAAGGCTATAGATGAGCTCCTAAACAGTGTGCAAAACCTGTCTTCCACCTGCGACTCTCCTCTTGGATATATTAATACAAATCTAACTTCTGGCTCAGTTTTCATTGCTGTTGCTTACAGACAACATTATACCAGCTTGCAACTTCAGCAAAAAATGGGAAAAAACAGAGTAAATTCACTCCTCATATTAGGAATTCAGCAGATTGTTTAAATCCATTCTACACAGTGAATGTCAACCAGTTAACAAAGCCAAGCTGCCACAACAATGTTAAAAAGGCTAGTATTTTACATGTGTCCAGTAGCACTCACAACACCCAAAACACTCTTCAGATATTAAAAGCTGACAGAGTCCAAAAGTTTCCAACTTTTCAATGGCTCCCTGAGAAAATGTTTCCAGTTACAGGATAAAATGCTGTGGTTTTGAAATACATACAGTTACTTCAGCTGGTTGGCATTTAGACAGCTAATTTCTTCACATGTCATGGTAAAAACAGATCTTAGGAGCAATTTAAATCAGTAAAACTGACTTTGCTGAAGAAATTCCCCAGTACAAAAGCAGCCAAGTGTTCTCCAGGAAGAGATCACGGGAAGATCCACCGTGTATCACCAGCAGAGAAAAGGTATCAGACACACCAACTTCAAGATATGCACAATACATTAAAAATTATCAAGTTCTGAACACTTTAGAAAGAAAATAGCTTAGACTGTGGATTATAATTATTATCAGTTTGTTTTTAATAGAGTAAGTAGAAAAATTTTTTTCTTATAAGCACATCTGAAGTATCATACTATCTTTGCATATGCATCAATTTATGAAAGAGATGGAAACAGAGTAAAATCTTTTGCATAGCAATGGCAATAAAGATTATCTAGAAATGCAATGTCTTTGAAAGAATGGCTTGATTATGTTCAAACAACTATGTAAACTCAGCCTCATTCAATCTTTCACACAGTGAATGAATAAACGCCATTCTATCACACATTAAATACTAATGTAAGCTAGGAAACAACAGACAAGAAAAGAGGATGAATTGAAATAGAAAAAACCCCAGATGTTCCAAAAAGTGTCCACAGAAAAAGCATTGATATATCAGACAAATACATTTTCTTCTGTTTTGAGAAAAGCCTGTCTAGCAACTCGGTGGGGCTCAAGCAACACATGAGTTCAATTTCCTTCTCTCTCAAAAAACATCTGTGTGACCTGAGAACAGTCAGACTCTATCTCCACCTCCTTCCTACCTGTAAAAAGGAGATTACACTTCCACTGCCTCTGTTGTCTGGTTAGAAAGCAATTTTTCCCAGGATAGGAAGCACACAGCCAGATGTTGATAGGCATTCTCAAGCAGCAGTGAAATACAAATAAATACAATAAAGAAATAAATACCTGTACAGCAAGACTAAATCTGTAACCTGTGGTTATTCAGGTTTGTTTCTTTCTTTTTCTCTTGTTTCTTTCTGTGGCTAGTCAGGTTTCTTCTGAACACTTCTTTGCTCAGACAAACCGAACTGTGTAGAGAAATACCCAGCAAAGTTTCTTTCAAGTTAAGAAAAATTCCTAAATTATATTATCTTTTCCAATTAACCAACAAAAGACAGCAAAACCATATTGATTTTGCATGTTTAGACACTATACTCTTCATCAAACCCAGATCTCCTTGAAAACAAGTAGGTTGAAGAATACATTAATTTTCCAACTGTAACCAAAGATAACTGAAATAAAAAGAGCAGCTAATACACTCTGATTATGACAGTCAGGATGAGTGGGATCGTTTTTGTCTCATGAGGATGTAAATTAACCAGCTGATGATTAACCAGCATCAGCACCATGGTGGATCTAGGTCTCTCCACCTTCAATGGCTGTTACTGAAAAGCTGCAGTTACTTTCGTGTATGTGTTTAAGGATGCTCTTGGTACGTAGTTCTACCACACATGGAGAACTAGTATATGTCACAGTGAACACTGCCTCACCCGCACTGAGATCAGATACCAGCCATTCCATATAGGAATGGGATTGTCACAATTTGACAAACAAAATAAAGTGCCACTATGGTGCTATTCCATGCTAAAAAGTTCCCGTATGCTATGAACTACATTTAACTTGAGCCCTGGGTATCGGGGACTTCAAAGAATGGGCAGGCCACATGGTAATGGAAAGTGCTTTATACAGAGGTCCTGGAAACCGGAGCAAATAGGACTTCCTTTCCTGTCCCTCAAAACAATGTAAGCAGGACAAAACACTTATATGCTACATAAAACATTAGCATGGCAGGTACATCAGTTTCACTTATTAGAAACTAACTACAAGCTGCAACACAGAATTGGAATGAATCAAGATTTAGAAGGCTAATGCCAAGAACTGCATCATGCTGAAAAACTACTAGGTAAGCAACTTCCTTCCAGAAGGAAACAAGTGTTTTCCTTTAGCAATTCCACCCAATGCCTCAACTCATCAGGAAAGATATCAATAAATCTAATAAAGAAGTGCAACCTTTATCAGATCATTCAGAACACGACTCCGAAACACATTAACCATGACCATTTTGGATTGCTTCCAAGCTGCCAGTCTCATTCCATGAGTTTTGAATATTCGGAGTGATGAAACTGCCAGTGAGCGTAATAAGTGGATATAAAACATTTTCTTTACTTCAGTGAAGCAGCAAAAAAATGCCTAAAGAAATTGTCTGTTTAATTGAGAACCAAAGCATGGCTGCCCAAATCTATTTGAAAAACCAGCAAACATAACAAGGCAATTTTTAAAGAGCATGACAGATTTTAAAAAAAGAGCTCAGGCAAATGGCTAAGTTACCCTTGCGTAATAATTTACCATACATCGACTGCTTTGCTCTACCTATCCTCAGGCACAATCTTACTTCGAGGCATACTGAAATAATTACAAAATAAATTGAGATCACTTTCCCTCTCCCTTAACAGAAGGAAAATATCTACTTCACACTAACCACAGAATATCACTAGATGCGAGCATGTACATACATGATTATGGAGAAGCACCTTATAGTTTTTCTCAGCTTTTCTCAACAGATTATTTAATACCTTTATGCGGTTTTTTTGCTTTATCCTGTTGGGAAAAGCTATTCAAATTGTTTGATATTTATCTAGATGTAGTGGATTTAATGCTACATTTCAAGTAGACAAGCTAAGCCAACTTACTGTATGTTTCAGCAACACCCATACTTAGCAAAGATGCTTTTCAAAAACAAAATTAACTCAATATCCTCCCTGAAGATAGGTCAACTACTTACCAGAAAGGATCTAAGAAATGCCAATAGACCTGTGAAGATGAGCACTGAGGTTTTTGTATTGCAGCATCATCTCATTTTACTCTCAGTAAGGCTTGGCAAGCTACATTATAATTGTTAAATGGGACCCCAGTGGCACTTTCATTACTGGTGGTAAAACTAGGGGGTAATTGTGAAGAAAAAGCATTATATTTGTTACAGTAACACAATACATTTGTTTGTTTAGATCTTATGCTATTATTTCATCATGAAAACATCACACAAGAAGAGAATTACCAATAATGTCTTTTAATATTGTTTTCCCTTTCTAGAATTATTTTTTCTTCAGCAACAGTAGGATGCACAAAGTATTTTTACGATAGGATATTAAGATACATAATGATATGAAAATTCATAACATTTTTGATTTCTAGAATGAACTTTCTGCAAGTTGCAAATACATTATTCACTTGTGAGAAGCTGAAATAAACTAACTACACTCCCTTATATTATTCTAGAAGTCATTAATTGATTTTAAAAATTACATGTAGTATTCTATAAAAACCAAACAAGTATTCCAACTCACATGCGAAAGATTTCACAAGATTTTTTAAACAAAATATTAATTAATTCTAATGAATTTAGGTTGAAGTTAAGCATATGGGTCACAGTCTAATTCAAGACTAACAATATCACATCAAAATACTAAAGTTCTGCCATGAATACTCTGTGTTATGATGTCAGGACTAGCCCAGGGAGGAATACAGTTCAAGTATCTTTATGAAACATAAAATCCCAAACAACGTGCTACTGGGATCTTCAAAACTGACCAAAGAAATTACTTATCCTACTGAAAGTAAGAACTTGAAGCCTATATTTTTAGCTGCTTTAAAAACAACAGCATGCTATAGCCTCTATTCAGGTATGCCAAGTTTTACGCCATCTCTGTGTCTGTCCACCTTTACACATTTTGACCCTGGTAAACAAACTAAATCTCATAGTTTTCTAGAGATCTCAAAAATAATTAAACTTCTTTTAATTCCATTGCATGAACAAGCACCCAGATACAGGATCAAGCCTCTGTAAGTGCTCTAAGTGGCAAAAAGATAACAGCATAAACTCACGTTTTATTATACAGAAAGCTAGCTCCAGGACAGAGGACTCTCATACAGTTCAACAACAGGAACAGCAACAGAGTTCTCTTTAGCAGCAACTGCAGTCAGCCTCAAGACAAATTCATATAAAACCCAACTTGGCTAGCTCAAGTACTCGTGCTATTTCTTGGTTTAGAATTCTGAGGCTTCAGACATTTTCTAGATGGCATACAGCAAAATAGGCACGCAGTTTTTGTAATAACAAGAAAAGGACTGGTACAACACAGTGAGTTGGGCAGTAACACTATGCAGCTGAACCATCGATACCACATGAAGTCCTGAAAAATTCAATGGATCTTACAACTGGCTTCTCTCATAGCTTTTTGCCCACAAGAGACTGTGAAAACAGGAAAAGACAATAAACAGATCCATAAGGTATCTAGGAGATGTGATAGAATAGTGTGATAGATGTCCACTGATGCCACATTTTCCAAATCAATTACCAAAAAAACAATTAAAATTTGGGGAGTTTAAAAAGAAGTAGTTGTTATAATTTCAAGCCACAATACATCAGAAAAGAGATACTTTGCCAGCTGAGACACCTGGCAATCAATCCAACAGAAAACACTTATGCGCCTGGTCAAATGGATGAGCATTATATAGGTCCTCCTATAGTGCTTTCAACCAACCAGCATTCCATCCAACATCTGGTACTACTGACAATCCAGTGTATCACAGGTGTGTGGTCTCCTAACTCTCTTTCTTATTAAATACCACACTTACACATCTCACCAGATCAGAAGTTTAAATATTGTCTAGTTGGAGAAATACTGAAAGGAAGATAAAGACTCGCGAACACGTGAATGCATTCTCTGTAGTGCTGTGTTGGATAACGTTACTCCCCATGATGGCCTTTCAAAAACCTCCTTCCTCTGTATATTAATATATCCTTGATTTTAATCCTTTGGGCTCTGAATCAGAATTCCAAGACCCAGCTACATCTTTAGTATAGTTATTGGGGATTACACATCAAGTACTTAATATAATCAACACACTGAGCAGAGCTGACATCTAAAGAGCATCGGGGAAAGGGCTGCCCGTGTTAAGCAGCTGCCTTCAGTTCTCTGGTTGTTACAGCAGATGAGGACTCACAGCCTTCCTTCTTGAATGAGGAACAGAAAGAGTTTTCTGGTCACAAGTGATTTTTACTTTTAAGACAGGGCCAGAGGCAGTCTAGAAAAGTCAACACCTTTATCTCATAACAAAAGACCTGCCTGCACATAAAGAGCAATGGCCTAAGAGTTTCAAATCAACACCCAGCACCTAATCCCTGAAAAATTTACAATTTTACTGCACGAAGTGATTGGATTAAGTCTTTGAACAATGTTGGGAACAGAGTTAAAAGCCGAAAATTTCTCTGCTCCTCCTCGCTTAAACGCCACTCACTCACGTTGAGACTCATTTCCACCATCACACTCTCTGCCCCTGTGATTTTTGCTCTGCGAAGGCAGTTTAAACAACGTTTTGTCTTACATTTTTTGACAGGCTACGAGTGAACTCAGTTACCTCATGGCAGCTAACACACAGTAACTTGTTAAGGTATGACAACAGCAGCAGATGCCTGAACCTTGAGAGCCAATCTTCAGAGGCACAAAATAGGTCTTTATATTCAGCAGTTAAAGGCGGTGCTGCTTTTAACCTCAGCTGAAATAGCTCTTTTGCCCAGTCAGAGAACAACTTTTTGGGGGCTATTTTTTAAAATGAAATTTATTTAGTTGTCCAAAAGAACGTCTAAGATTTGTATTAAAATGAAAAATCAGATGATCATTTTCCCCATGATATATACAGTAACACTTGTTCAGGATTTTATCTTTCTAGCCTATGCCAATATAATTTTTCTAATGTTGGGTTTTGATTATTTTTGGGGTAATTTCAGCTTCTCAATCACTCTCATGACTTCTAGTTACATACACAGGGTTTTCATTTCTGTAGTGCAGAGCACTGAGCCTTCCTGCTAGGACAATGCAAAGAGAAACTCACCTCCAACATCTTTAGGTCTAGGGAAATAGCAATCTGGCTTTTTGCCCACCTCTTTGGGACAGTGGCATGCCATCTCAGGTCTCCTGCAGCGAGTTACAGGGAGCTTGTCACGACAAATAGGATAATTACTCTGCTATGTGTTTACTGATTTTTTCCCTCTAACACATCTGAGAAAACGAGCAGAAAGTTGTTTGTCATAGCATCTTCTTAATGGTGTCTTCAGGATGCCATGCATGTAGGTTGTTCAACATGATGAAAGACACACGTAGAAATGGTAAAATGAGTCAAGCTTCAGTAAACTAGTGCCCAGCAATAAACTCATCGTCTATCATTTTAAATCTGCCCTAAAAATCACAGCTGTTACTGAACGCATTACAATAGTAATGAACAGTTCCTGAAAGAAATGACAGGATTTGTGCTCTCTCTAGAAGAAAGGGCACAAATGAAGGGGCCCTGTCCCTTTAGGACATAAGTTATTATGGGGGGGTGGGGGGAGTGTGTCTTAAGTCTCTTTTTCAGTTGATCTAGCCACTGGAATCTACAAAATCAGATACAACACAGCCCATTTTTCTACCATTGCAGAAAGCAGGGCTGTGACCTATATAAGGTCGCCTGTGCATTTCGTTCCTGAGGTCATACATCAAATGACCTTATATCTGCCACACTACACTGTGTGCCTGCTGTTGTTTTGCTGTCCGCTAAAAACTCTAGAAAAAAAAAGAGTATTTTTTTAAGCAATTCTGCTCTACATGTTCTCTCACTCATACAAATTTCTCTTTTGATACTTCACCCTCATGAATTAGTCTGTACCTGGACAAGTTGAAAGTTATGTCATGGGTCATTCCCCATATATTTTTTTCAGTTCTCCACACCCTTTATTATGCCTTGAATGACTTAAAATCTGCTGTCTTAGCTAATAATCCCAATATTAATTTACATGTATTGGCCCAATCTGAGAGTCTACTACCAGAGAGTAAAGAGAAGACTGCAAGCCAGAGAAATTTTAGGGAGTCTTTGTATTCCTGGACTTGTAGATCAGTATCAAATTTGGAAAAAGGGAGAAACTGGAGAGTAAGAAAAAAGCACATGGCTTTTGCACAAGCTTTGTCACATCACTTTGGCAATGTATTTCCAGCTCAATTTGTCACACTTCTGTTACTTTCCCATTAGCCTTTACTGGACCAGTTTGCATATTCTATGAAGTCATTCAGGAATAATTTCTTGCAGACAAAAATGCCAAGTAAAGACAAAATAATTAGCAATTTCATTTTAATTTATGATCTCGAGCGAGATTTGAATCTTGAAAAGCATGGTATCCTTCTGAAAACATAAAAAGGAAAGGAACAACCTTGAGACTGCCTGAATTATGACTTCCTCACATTGTCATTTGTAAAACAAGAACAGAAATATTTACATATTTCCTAACTCCACAGAAACACACCATGCAAAATAATTAATTTAGTCTTATGTGGAATACAGTCAATGTTATTTATGTCTGAAATGCAACTAAAAGAAAATTGTCTGTCTTAACAACTAACCATGGAAACCTCCTCGCTCATAACCCAGCGGAATTACAGCAAGTAGTGTTGCATATATGCCTGTAACTCCTTGCTGTGGCATCTACCACATAAAAAACAAACCCATATTCCACCACAAACATGCATAGAGATCTGCCAGGTAAATATTTGGAAACTAGAAGGACAGGATTACAAGCATAGTGAAGCATGGCAACATCCCCTCCTAAATTTCTTTAGGATATATTCCTCCTGTCCACACTCTGATTGCAAAATCAGAAAACTAAAAGCAAAGCAAAGCAGTTTTTAGATGACAAACCATCTGGTAAAATGCCAAAAATAATTACTCCATTTCCTTTAGAATAACTTCCCATATGTTGGTAACTACTCATATTTTTTTGTCCCACGACCCAATCAGCTTGGAACTAAAAATGGATTCTGGAGTGCTGAAATTAGAATTATATTCACAATTTAGGATACACCCTACTGCAACTGTATTTGTTCTTTTATTTAATGTAGAAATGCCTGCTGATTTATTATTGCTTTTCATCTCCAATTCTTATCAGATTTCAAATTGCAATGACCTCAGAAGAAATAGCACAGACTATCATACTGCGGTTGGATTCTTTCTTTTTTTCTCTTTTTTCCCTCTTTTTTTTTTAATGAAAACCACCAGATCCTTTCCACCTATTTAGCCTGCTCTGCTTATTATAGAAATATTTCCAAAAATAGAATGATCTTTTTATGTCCATCCCAGTAGGTATATTCTGTATCATCAGTCTTCCTATGGCCAAGTTATATTACCCCAGATCAGCAAATCCAGTGCACTGAATGCTCATCTTGTAACTCCCTGTTCTGCTCACAAAGAAGAGTGCAAACTTTTCTTCTTGTATTTTTTATCATAAAGAGTTCTTGCCAAGTTGCAATGGAAGAAATAATGCATATTATTCCATATTACGTATAAACGAACTACACAATTTATTCTTTCAATGATTACTAGTAGATGCACTTCTGCGCTTGCCTGGATTTTCCAACTGTATCAATACACCTAGCAAAACCTATCGGTTTTATTTACAAACCTCATCCCAACTAGTATCAAGTATTTTTATATCGAAGGAAAACTGAACTAAAAGTTCAGGAAAGCACCTTTCCTGTCGAGGAATGGAGTCATCAGTCTCAGTTTCTCCAGCACAATATTTAATTTTTATTGCACTGGAAGTGTTCCTACAGAAAGGACGCAGTCATACGGAGCTTTGTAGGTTACCATACATTCTTAAATTACAGGTATAAACAAAGCAAAGCAAGGACTTGATAGCGGGCCCCTGCACCCAGCATTTATATCCAAAACTTAATATTCATAGACACACATCCCCATAACTTCTTTGTTGAAATCTTGCCCTTTCTTCAGATCAGTTTGTTTTCAACGGAAGAACACAAACGTTCAATGGTGTGTTTTATTCACACAGGCATGCACTCATCAACTTGTTGATGTATCAACCAGTTAGTTTACACTAGACTACCTGTCCTAACTATGTTCTAAATCTCTATTTGTATTCTTGTAATAGTAAGACACAGTTTAATCCAAGCCTGACTTGGCTCTTTAGTGATACCACCAATATTTATATTAGTAATGATCTGCTGAATTATATTTGGATCCTCTGTTAAGTGGATCATCATAATTTTTTAATTTTTCAAGGATCAAAGACAACTCTACAAATGAATGATAGTAATCCACTTGATATGCAAAAAAACCCCTTGTTTCTCCAGAGAGATCTCACCCACTGCAGGATATCCTTGGCTGCTAAATACTACATTTCTAAGACAACCAGAAGATGCTTGAAATTAGGGGGAAGAAGAGAGAACCTTTCCAATAAGCAGGCTTCGACACAGTGATTATGCCCGCAAAAATATTAAATAGCCACTAACACCTGGATTATATGAAAAAACCTGGCATGTACAGTGAAACTCTGCATTTTAAAGGACTTGTGTCCCTCTGATGAAAGCGCCTGAATCTATGAACCTCACAGAGTATCTTCCATCCAGAAATGGAAAGCCACAGACTCTAATGTCTTAAATTATAACTGAGGCTTTGCTAGTCAAACTTCTGGAATAAAAGTTTTACCCAGTTAGTTCCCTGATAAAAGATACAGTTACTGGGTTTTCATGTTTTCTTTCCACTGGCTTCCTGTTACACGATTTCTGTTCTTGGGTCCTTGGGGTGACCTATATAAAAAGACAGTTTCATTATCAGAATTCTGCAGCACCCAGAACTGGCTGTAATTGATGAACTGAAGCCACAGCTGTAGCAAGAGCCTGTAAAGCCAAGAAGGAAAGTGTTCTTTTGAAATAAGACAGAAATAGGCTGTCCAACCAGGGCTTTGAAAACAGAGGTTGGTAAAAATATGAAGTTCTACCACACAGAAATAAGGAGGATTTAGGAAAAAAAAGAATTTCAAATTGATACTTTCATCCTCCTAATCTCTTCTGCCCATACCAATGTGGAAAAATCACTTCAAGTCCAGGCAGTCATTCAGGAACACCACTGCTCACAGATTTAAAGGGGGAGCGGTAAGTAACTTCCGTTGATGTTGTCTGTGAATACAGGAAGGGATACTTACACACTACATAAAAAATGAGTAAGTCTAGTCATGGAAAATCCATGGAATTCCTAGAACCCTAGAAAGGACATACACAGACATCATCCAAAAAACAGCTAACAAATCTTAGATCTTAGATTACTCTTCACATACCCTCTAACAAGGTGTTATATTCTAGCAGCCCAACATTGATCAGCAGAACAAGGAAAGCACAACACAAAATGTTTTCAGTCTGAGAGGGCAGAAAATTTCAGCAAGACTGAAAACTGTGAGTATTACTGTAATCTTATTAACTGAATGAAAAGTGGGAGGACAGTACTTCAGTCATCTTCTATCATTCTTTTGAAATCTCGAGTACCCTTGTGCGTAAACTACTTTCCTGGATGCACCTAGCACACTGATCTTCAAGTGTTCATGATGCCACAACCACCCAGGCTTGGTGCCTATATCTTCTCTCCATCCTGACAGAACTTCAACATGAAGTTCTGTAACAGGCCACTCTAAAGATAGTTTTCCTCTATGTGTAATTCAGTGAAGGAAACTTAGGAACTTTTGATTAAATCTCTCCAAACTTCTCATTTCTAAGCATACCTGAGGCAAAGGAAAAGCATCAGTACATCTCTTCCTATTCTTATTTCTAATATTTTGGTTTAGCCACACCTCAGTTTTAGGAATACTTAGCTTTAATTGTTAATTTCTCTTCAGATTTACAGTCCTAGGCTGAACTTTTTACTGTTGTGTAAAAGACACTAAAAATTGCATTTCTCTGTCTTCCCTAGGGTAAATGCAACAACATTCCTTACACACACTTCCTGGTACTTCTGTGTTAAGAGGAGAGCCGTAACACAACTTTCCCACAGAAACCAGTATCACGGCTTTAAGAGATTTGTTCGTTATCTCCTAGAATTGATTTTTGCAGTTTCAAAGTCTATTTACTTTCAGCACTGGCCATTCTAACGGACCTCCAGGGTTTTGATTAGCTACAGCAATGACCAATAGGTCAGAATTTCTTAGATTACCTACCAATATTTGAGTGTCTACATACATGACCCTTCTGATTTGCGTATCAGTACAAATTGCCTACGCCTGACAACAAAACCTCCAACTACATGCATTTCCATCCAGAAGCCATCACAAAGCTCATCCATGTCAAAACAATTGGGATTATCAGCAAGTGAAGCAAAATTTCAGGGTTTCTGTCATCTAACATATACTTAAGGTAGAGCTCTGAGCTTTGTCTATAATCTAAGCTTAAGAGCCATCTACAGCTTATACCAGCATATGAAATGTGTATTTCATATCTTTTCTGTTCTTTCTAAATGTCTAAGAAAGTAAATGAAGAAAAGAATTAATTGAAGGATATTTTAACGTGTTCACTGTTCCAGAATAAAACATTAGTGACAGCAGCAACCTGGAAACATCAAACTTCAGCCAAAACAGGTATGTGATACGTTTTGCTTCATAGCCTTATACTATATAATACAAATGTCATCTACACATGTGCTGTCATAAAACATTGAAACCAAACTTTTTTACCTCAAATATATCAAATTAGATTATATTTCCCCACTTAAAAGCTATTTTGCTTATAAAATGAGTAAGCTGGGCTACAAAAATCATGATTCACTTTAAATTGCATATGTCATGTGGAAGCAAAGATTTCATTACATTCTTTATAGTTAATTTTTGTTTAGAAAAAAAATCCTAGAATTGTTCTAGCTATAGCTTCTACTTGTAACTGACAGACATAAAAATTTGGTCCAGAAAAATGACCTTTCAAAAATTTAACAAAGTAATATAATTTTTACTCTCTGTGACCAAGAAGTGGGGTTTTTTTCCCCAAATAATGTTTTTAGAGGTACAAAATCCTTCAAGAAATTTGGCCTACAATGACTCAGTAGTTCAAGAGTAAGAAAAGGAGGCTTAAATGAGAAGGTGGTACTTCTGCATCTCACACTGAAATTTCTAATTGCTATAAATATTTTTAAAAATCCTACTAGAACCTACTTGGTCAGCACCTGAGATTGCAGCAATTAACCTGGGCTAATTCATTAACTTGATCCAGAAATCTGTTTGTACTTTACTTGTGCTGCAATCACAACCAAAGCACCCTTCCTGAGTGTTTAAAAATAAAACGAAAACCTAAAGAAAACATACACATGGGAAGAATCTTTCTTTGTTCTAAGTAAGAGTGTATCCATACACATACGAAAATAATTACAGGACACAGTATGTGTATTTTATAAATAAATGTAGTTACAGCTGTAACCCTCCTGCCTCTGTATGTGTAATTCTCAAAAATACATCCCTCCAAAAGAAAGATACTTACAAATATATTTATATGCCAATGCCTCCAGATTCACGCTGAAGGAAACAATGAGGCGAGTAAGGAAATAATGAAAGAGGATGCCCATTTACAAAGGGACATCTATTTTGCAAGTCAAAACACGACCAATAATGCCAATAAATGCATTTGCATAAAATCTTTAATGTAGGCAGCTTTAAAGAAAGCAAATCAAGGTAACTACAAAATGATAAAGTACCAATCAACAAGAAATAAAACTCTCATTTTGTGAAACTCAAAAGAAGCGTTTCGCAGTCAATACCAACTTGGACCAACCTTATCAATGAAAAGGTCATTCTACCTATAAAAAGTCCTTGTTCCCCACACGTTGCCTCCATATGACACTGCCCATTTTCTTTTGTGACATGCTGGAATGTCTTTCACACAGGAATCATTCCTTCCTTGTGTGTTTATACAAGTACAGCAGGATCCTCATTCATGGCTTGTCTTCTAGATGGTACGACAACATATATGAACTATTACAAGCAGGATTACTAGAAATAATGGTCTTGGTTGAGTCCGTGGCTGCAAGTTCAGATTCTTATTTTGAAAGTCACTGCAGTGAGCTTAAACCCCAATTTGACAGGATATGCAAAACTCCACCCCTTCACAAGATAAATCAGCTTGAACAGCTCTGAACACAAGCGTAGGAGTTTTAGAGCACATTTTATAATGTCTGCCTAAAACTACCTGGCCCCAGAATGACATACTTCACTGATCATTGTTACCTGGAAGGGAGTCTATAGCCAAGAGAAGCAGTTTAATAACTCCAAAGTTCTGTCTGAAGGTAGCTTAGGAAAAACGACATTTTGCTTTTCCGCTACTGCATCTGAGAATATCTACCACAAAAAAGCCTAAATGCTTTGGATGTTATATTGCATCCTTAAAGTCTGCTAAAAATTTAACTAGCTGGAATCCAAAACATGTGACCCTAAATTGAGAAGATGTTAAATAAAACATGTAGGAACACTCTCAAAGCTTTCATTTGGAATTCCATTGTGGCCATTTTATATTTAGAGCTTAAAAGTCTCAAGAATTACCTCAGGTAACCTATGAAAAATCTGCAGGAAAAAAAAAAGTTTGTGGCTTAGAAGGCAAAATAAAAGTAAATCCTATTTTGAAACCAAATATTCCTGCAGCCTGCCTGAACAGCAGAAGTAACCAAGCAGTTAAAAGTGGGCTTTGTTAGAGCCAATAGTTAGTTCACCTAATTAAAATTATTTCTCTATTTATATTTAACAGTGCTTAACTCAAATGGATAGCCAGAATGAACAGCCAGCTGACAGAAAAAGTCAGAGAGATGTATATTCATGCATGAGGGGAAAGAAACTGTCCAAAAGTTTTGCTGTCACATTCAGTTCTTACATTTCCCCTTTTTGAGGGCTGAAAGTACTCCCCTCCTTTTACTACTTTTTAGCTTTTTACTACTTTTTACTGCTTTTCAGCTAATAATATATAACAACTACAATTCTAGTGAACGTTAGCTAAGGCTGGTTGATATTGCTTTGAGGGCTTGGTTTTCCATTATTAGACCATTCAGTTAATTAATTGATCTGGATATATGAAACCATACACGTAGGAGAAATCAAATCCCGATAGTCTGATAGAAGGGGTAACTGAAGACACACTTTTCCTAAGAGAATGTATGCGCTTTGCGAACAAGAACAAGACAATACTGCTTTTAACAGCCTCCAGTCATGAGCTTACCAGCCTCAGAAACTTCTCCTCAACTTGTCCACTCTGGTAAAACTTAGTTTTTCAGAAAATACGCTATGTTATAAGATGCTGCTTTATTCAATTTCAAAAACATTAAAATGTGCATGCACCTTCTGAAATGATAAAAATAAAAATGAATTTGTTATGACAGAATATAACAAGATTTTGGAAAACAATTTCTTCTGAAGATTTTTCTTAGAAGTAATTTCTGGCAACTTCTTCTGTTCTGTCCCCCATTACCTTCTGCAACGACAACAGATAGAAGTTGGACTCCTACCCAGACATTCAAGACTGATAATCACCACAATGATGATTAATTTTATAAATTAATTTTCATCTGCCCAATATTGGTACATTATTTGTAAGCTGTTTGGTGTTTTACAGGGCTTTCAGTACCACATGTTTGAGTTAGGATCAGGACACTATTTAATGTTCCTACCCCAAAAAAAGGTTGCATAAAAGTACAGTAACAAAAACGTTTGACTTGAAAAGTTGTTTTAGCAGTTGTGGAATTACGTACAAAAACCAATAAACAGCAACATAAAATTACTGGGTGATTTCTAAGAAACTGAATTGAATTATGATTCAAGATAAACTGAACAGGGCTTCTCACTGTAATGCAACGGCAGTTTCATTTAATACTATCACTTAAATTTTAGAAGCCAGATAACCAGAAGTAAACAACTAGCTACCCATACTCAGAATGAATTCTGAATTTTTTTGGTTAATTTTAAGGGGACAAAGATCTTTAATGAGTAAGACATACTTTAGCACAATCTCATAGACACTGAAATGCGAGGGTAATTTTGCCAGATAGACACCTCAAAGTCTGTCAGGGGTGCGCGCCTCAAAATGGATATTAATGGACACTTTTACTGGTTTTACCAGTTGGACAAAGGACTGAACTGACATAGGTGGTGAAGTAGCAGGACATGTGAAAGTAGTCCAAGACACATTGTCATGACAGTGACTGATAGATAAATCAATATACATCAATTGCAAAACTCTACAATTACGAAAACATGATTTTAAAAATGTGCTAAATTGTATTTTTAACTTCTAGTTTTAACGTGCTTTCATAAAGAAGAGATGACATTCAGTGCCTGATAGCCGTTAAGAATAATTTTTTTTTTACTACTACAGCTATTACAACAAGTTGAAAATCTTTTGTTATAGACCTCTTACACCTATACAAAGTTGTTTGCTTAATTAGTTACATCTTATACGTACATATTCAGATTCCTAAATTTTGCATGTTTTGTTTAAAAGTTGTGAGGTGTTTCTGATTTGTTAATTAACAAACAAACGCTAAGATAGACTTTGTGAATCTACATTATCTCTTTCATGGCTCATTTAAAATTCTTGTTCCAAAACAGTCCACAAACCAGATACCTGTAGTAAGTTTAATCGCAGAGGAATGGAGAATTGAACAAGGTCTACCTTTTCCACAAAGACTGTCTCTGATATACCAACAACAAAGCTGTTAGAGCAGTCATACACCAACCCTGACTTCTTTTCAGGCGATGCACACATGACCTCTAGGAGATTCTCCTGGAGGATTCTCATTCTGTGTAGCAGACCATGTTACACAGGTCAGTGGATGGCATGGGATCTAGGGGGGCAAGGAGAAACACACAAACAGGGATTCCTATTTCCAAAAATTCCATTTAACCGAAACAAAAAACCCAACACCAAGAAAAATCTCTTGACTTCAGCCAAATCCAGAAAAGGTGATTGCTGACATTCAAATATTGACTTTTGTAACTTGTAGGCTACCAGCTGTGAAAGCCGGATGCGCACCAAACTTTACTGTGAGCTGACCCAGCAGCCAGGAAACAATGAGGTGAAAAAGATCTCTGCATCTGTAGGTTACTGTAATTAGTAAAGCGCATTCTGTGAAATCTCCTAGGACACAGAATTAGAACAGGTTCATATGCATACAAAATAAGGAATTTCATTATGACTACATTTGACTTTCAGTTGTTAGCAGATTTTTCAGAGTGGAAAATAAGCAGACTACAGATGGGGAAATCACTGGAGCTGGCTCAGCAGGGTTAATTCTGGCATGATGCTGCATTACTAGTGAGCTGCAATGCCTCAGCACCACACTCCAGGGGCCAGAGTAATTGTGCATGGAGCTGGCAGGGAGTCAGGAGCTTGGTTAGCTGCTGATCAGCATTAACCATTCTAAATAAAGCTCAGCTCTACACAGACAAATGTAGGTGACTCCACATGATCCTCATCAGTACCATGGAGTTTTCTTCCATGAGGAGTATGCTATTTCCACAATAATAAAGATAATGGAAAGTGACTACTAGCAGGAGGAGGACTTTGTTCAAAGACGTCCCACTCCATGCTTCCCTTCCCCCAAAACACATACAAGGAAAGAAAGAGGTTAAACAAATTAACCTGTAGAAGAAAGCAGACCCTTTGCATTGTCACAGGTGCACAAATAAAAACCCTCAATAAAATAAAACATAAAATGTCTATTTGGTGTGGTTGTTACTATGGAGGGAAAATGCTTCACTATAATGAGAAGAGTTTTAACCATTACTGTGCATTCCAGAAGTTCATAGTCTCCACAAGGGAACATTTCCAGGGACACAGAACCACTCTGCAGAAATCAAGACAAACCAGATAAACAACTTCCTCGAATAACATCCTGTGGCAAGGTAAAGTAGGAAAAGTAAATATAAAAGGGGGACCAAATAAAGACCTTGCAACAACTAAATACAGGACCAAAACCCACCAGATTGATAGAACATATACCAAAAATCTTCTAGATAAATCTGAAATGGACTATAATGAAAGTAAATTAGTATCAGCAGGGGAAAAACTACAGCATTTATCAGTTCTGAAGAGCACCTCTAGGAGCTCTGAAAGGTATGCTTTGACTGTACAAGAAAGTTTGTACTATATTTGAAATGAAAATTACAGAACCCATGTTGTGGACTGACTCATAATGTCAGGAAATATGCAGAGTGAAGTGTGAATGTATCTTTTTTTCGAACATTATAGAGATACAGAAAGTTTTGATGTTTGAGAAAATTTCTAGGGGCAGATTATAAGCCAAGCCTTGCAATACCAAGTTTCCAAACCTTTAGATCAAAACCACAATGTTAACAGATGAGGCAAGAGGCAAGGAATAAAAAGCAGAGTGGGGGCAGAATTTTTTCCTCTATCTATTGATTGTTTGTAGCCAGAACTATTTAACATGAATTGACCAATGTGATCTGGCAGATACTGGTCACTATTGCAGACTATTGATCCAATTAATAATCAGTTCAAAGCGATGGAAATGGTCTTTAATTATGAATTTAAATATGCCTGCAAAACAGGTTCTTATTTCTTCCTTCATTCCTTCATCTCGAGTCATATCAAATCTTTTCTCTTCACACAGAATCAGACATAGAACTCACTCTATAGCAATGCAGAATGAAAGCACAAGAGACAAGGGTAGCCAGGACAAACCGCGCTTACCACATCTATGCAGCAGAGCAAATGACTCAAGGTTTCAGAGCAAGGCTTCTGAGCTGCACAGCTGAAATCAAGCCACTCAGAGTACCCAGACAATCTGGGCAAAACTGATGGCTAATGAGAATAAGCTTCTTCAAGATGTCAGAAGCACCGCTACCCACTGTCCAAAAACTGAACCACAGTTGTCTCACCATTCTTAGTTCATTTATATAGATATATTAACGATGGGAGTCAAGTACAATTGTTAAGTTCAAATATATCATTGTAGACAACTATTTAAAATGTTGCTAGGAAGAAGTTACTGTTTCACAGCTTCAAAATCTATTCCAAAAACCATACAAAAATTGAATCTCAGATTTTACTTACACTACCAAGGTGCTCTGAGTTATCTCAAGTATAGAGAGAGACAGAAGCTGCTATATGGTCTAGTTTATCAAAACAGAGCAAAAAGCTGAATTGTGACACTAGTAAGAGATACACGGTACTTTTATCATCTGGTTTTCAACAAAGCATTTTTATTTTAATGGTAAAATGCTGAAAACAAATTTGTTCCCAATGATGTCTCTGTGCTCCATAGGATTTGCAGGCACAATTCCCACTCTCCTGTACGAGCCACCCTCCTCAGCTAACTTGCTGATAGGAGCCATCCATTTGCTTCAGAAACACTTCTCCAGGAAAAAACCACAAACAGTAGAACAATTACCAAGCTGCAACCGCATCTGGAAAAACTCATTCAAGGCCTCAGTCCCTCAGAAATGCAAAGCGATTCATAAAATTAAAAATTACTGGCAGCAAATACTGAACCCCAGCATATTTAACAGAAAGGAATTTGAGAGAAACAACTTATTTTTCTAGAAGAATCATCTCATTTGATCTGGAATAAGAATAGATGCAATCCCCTCCCACTTCCAGATTGACATGGCTGACTACACACTATGCCCTTACCAAAAAAGTATGCAACATCTACATCAGTTACTGGCCAAAGTGGAAATAAGATCTAATAAAGATCTAAAAACCATCCTGAAATAACAGAATTACTTAAAATTGGACAGGGTTAAGTAGTTAGTCAAAGGCAGGGAAATCTACTAAGTTTGTCAAGTGCTTAGCAAGGTTTACTAAATTCTTCAGAAGTGAAAATTTGGAAAATATTTCTAATGGTGTTAAGTCACTGCTGTAGTTACTGCAGCTGAGCAATAGTATTTTACCTGTGAAAAGACTGTAATTTGTCTAATAGGAATAAAAGAAAACTAACTATATCACTCTAGTTAGTTTTCTCTAGCATTCACTAGGGAAATGTAAATCAAATTTGCTAGAGAAAAAAAGGAAAGGAGAATAAAATATCATTATTATATTCAGAAACTCACCAGCAAAGAAAATTAACTATCTTTTCTCTAAACTATGTACTGCTTACATATTCTGATTCATGCCTTGATGCCAAATATTAGTTCTTACTACTGTTCTTGTGAAATCCTACAGCAGAGTCTAACTATGTCTGACTCTGTATTAAAGAACAACACTGAGGGGAAGCAAAATTTAGAAATCCATACAGATGACTGTGAAAATTATTTGGATTGCTAAATCCACTTGAACAATGGTACATAACATATAATAGGAATACAGAAATTCATAATCCTTTCATACCCATGAGAGCGAGAAAGACACCTGGAACACTATGCAGCATCATTAATGCATTTGTTCAGTCCTAGAATACAGGCAGGTGATGAAGAAAAGGCCAACAGTCAAATTCCCTAAGACAAACTATGTGAATTCACCTAGCTGAGACATAGAAAATTCAATCCAATGATCATTGTCCTTATACGTAAAGGACTATGAAACTGAATGAGAACTGCATGAACAATACTGAAATCAAAATCCCACAATGCCACTGAAATGCAATTCAAGCAAGAAAAGAAGCTTCCACGCTTTTTCAGCATCTGAATCCTCTTTTTCTAAAAAGGAAGTTAGAATTATTTTCAGAAGTTAACTTTCTTAATGCAATTTGGCATTAAAAGACACAAAGAGAAGCCAAAGAAATTGCACTCCTACAACTACAGTGAAAAAAAAAAAATCTTAGGCTTTGAAGGGATGCCTAAGTGTTGAGTGACCTGGGAATTGAAACACACCTAGAAATTAGGTCAGATAGATTGCCTTCTAACAGTCACAGGTTCTACCCGTTTACTCTTCTAGCTAGCATGCTCAAAATGATTCCAAACAATGCAAAGGTCAAAGGCAAGGGCAGCGTGGTGGTTCACGAGCAGCACTGCTGTAGATGTGGATAACAGACTAGGACCCTAGCCCAGTCCTTCCTCTCCAAACTGGCAAACACAACACCACACACTTACTTCCCTTGCTCAGAGTATATTTTGTACATTAAATCAAAGCTTCTATAACTGCCAAATTCCAGAACATAGCTACAAGGGCTCTATGATTAAGCCTGAATTTATTGATTTCTTCATTCTATTATGAGTATCTATGGCAAATATTTCAGCTTCTCTGTTACACAAGCTTAATATTCGAGCCATAGAGTGTAACTTTTGTCCTTTTTTCCTGATGTTGCCTGTATTCCATGTCTTCAGTAAAGAAACACAAACACACAGCATCATATTCTATACTGTTCTTCATCTCACTTATTTCATAAGATCTAAAGAGACTACGAACAACTTATTATTCTACTCATCCCACAACTCAATAACTGTAACCAAATCAGTTTCTGCACTGAAGTGTCCCTGCATCACCTTCTGTTTCCTCTGGGTTTGACACTATTGTCTTTTGAAAGTAAATTCTCCTAAAATAAGGAATACAAGCTCCATCAGCAACTTTCCTATGTGACATTTTTGATAATACAATGGGAAAACAAAAAAAAAAAAAAAAAAGAGAAGAGAGAGAACAGTACAGTGAAGGTCAGTAACTGAAAACCAGTTGGATTATTAAGATAGCCTGAGATATACAGGACAGAAAAGAATTGGGTACAATGAAGAAGGAAGATACTTTGGATATAGAGAGAATATGAAAAAAATGTAACTAAATACTTTATTAAACCAAATAAACCACAGATTTTAACATAAGAAATACATAAAACCTAGATCATCTCGGCTCTACCAGAAAGATGATTTGTGAATCGCACTTCCAACTGGCAGCATTTTTAGATCTTAGTAATTAGTTTCACTGATGTGTATTTTCATAAACAAACAGGCAATTTACTACAGGATAAAACAGGAGATGAGCTTGCAGAGCATCAGCTACTTGAAGACACATACTTATGTGCACAAGCTTACATAGTTGTACCCCACAGTAAACACACGAGCTGTCTAAATCCAGCCTTATTTCGTGTAGCATTAACACTAAGAGCATTGGTAGCTCAGACGTAACAACAAAGGTAGCAAATTTACACCCAGATCCTTGCAGTCCTGCTTTTATGCATCCATATATTAAAGTTTACCAAAATCAACATAACACCTCTTTGATCCCCTAGAAAAATGCAGAGAGCCTCATCTGTTTTATTTTAAAAAGAGAAAAATAAACTGCGGATCCAGAACTGATACTCTAAAGGTTTACAATTATCTCCAAAATTACATTAGATAATGGTAATATTAACATCTAAATCGATACACAATTAAATACGCGGGAACTTTTTCCAACAGACACCATTACACCACAATTCTTACTGTTGGTAGACTGACTGACCATAGGAGTTATCAGAAAATGACGGTTCATTGACTAGAGTTTTGTGCTGACAACTCTCATCAGAGGAGGTCAGCTCATGGGTATGTTTCTGATGGAAGCTTTCTGGTGAAGCCACCCTCCCTACTGCAGCACTAGTGCTCTGCTCAAAGATCTGTGAATACAGCATCTTGAAAGTCCAAGCTGCAGCCCCGCTCTCAAAGTCACAGAAGACAATTTCAAAGCCATAAGACTACCAGAGTAACCTGGAGCTCTTGAATATTCTGAGCTTCACAGAATTGCCCTGCTTAGTGTCAAGGAGCTTGGAAGAGCTTCTGCCAGCCAGCAGCTTCAGGGCTCAATAGCTGCATACAGTAAAGGCCTCACCTCCAAGTGCGATCTATTTCACACCCTAGGCAAGGAGCTTATAAAATCTATGAATACGGAATAGAACTGGACGTAAGTGTATCATGAAATCATCCTTGGAACTAGAAATCCCAAGCTGGAGCCTGCTGCAGTGCTGATTACAAAGTGAAAAGTGTGTACATCATGCAGAAATCGACTAAGATGCTATTACTTGCATTTGCTATACCTAACTTGATTTTACTTCACCTTTAAGAGATGTCCTACTAGAGTCTCAAGTAGCCCTTGAAAGATGATGTTCCACACTTGTAGTGTGCTCTCTACAAGCCAGATACCCCCATGACCTCAGAAAGATTATGAAAAATTTCTATAACATCAACCTAGTACCTTCCCACTACTTTTAAGGGGCAATAATTAAACAAATTTCAACACCCAAGTCCTGTTAGAGTTATGTAAATAAAGTCAATTTGTCCTTCCTTCAGTTAAACACGTTAATTTCCCATGGCACTCAACACCATTTTCTTAAGTTGCCACATATGCCATCATCACACAGTACGCGGCAGCCTTAAAAGGAATTAATCAAGTATCTGGTCTTACAGACCCTACCTACGTCAGTAAACCTCGTGTAACTCAACTCATTGAAATTCAAAGGCATTCTCCAATGAGAAAGTTTCTCAGATCCCTACAGACAAGAACAAAACCTTGGTGCTCCATACTGATAATAAATACCAGAAAACAACCCTCTTGCAACCAGACAGCAGAATTAGGACTCTCAACACAAAGGCACTCATAAACTATTAGACTGCTACATGGCCATCTTTACTTCCTTCTGTTTAATAATGCTCGGTTACATTTGCCTGAAAATTAGATTCTTTTGTATATCAGTTTTCCATTACTCGGTATTTTATAAAAAGAAACAAAATGTATGACACTGTAAGCCTCCTCTTACAGTTAATAAAAAGAATAACTGCTATGAAAATATTGCCTCTTTTATTAGAAAAACAATTAAACCCAGTTCCCCAGGCACAATCCCTTCACGGTAGGTGTGATGCCAGCAAGCATTATGTTTTACTGTCTTTAGAAGGGTCATTAATCTTTCAGTCACGGATCTCAGACAGTGAAGTCTAACAGCAACAAGCAGAAGCAAACAGGCAGCCTCTCTGTTTCTGTCTTCGGGGTGCCAGAAACATAGTAAACTCTTGAGAGGACAAGAGCTAAAATTACCCCAAAAGAAATCTATTTAACTCACTTTCATCTCTCTGATTTTACAGAATCTCATTAGCGTAAATATTTTCACTTTCATCGGTACTCTGAATCAGCTGAGACTTTCCAGGCAAGCACAGAACTCCATGCATAGTTCTCCGCTTTGTAATGACTTTTATACTCACCTACACATTAAGTCTTCAGTAAGCATATTATCTCTTTCATCTATTCAACAGTATAACTCAGATACCACACGACTAAGGCACATTAAAAAAAAAGAAATCCTAAAAAGCAGACACAATTTACTTGAATTCATTTGCCTCTGTGTTAAACCCTCATAAAAAAGAGCGCACTCGTAAAGAACCGGTAACTGATCCAGTGCAGCAGAAAGTAACCCGCTGTACGCATACGCCGGAAACAAACCTCTTTGTCCCTGCATCTGCTTTTCCTTATCTGAAGGTATGGAAGATTAAGTTTCTGTGAATTTCTGAACATTATAACAAATGTTTTCATACTTGACACTAGAGACAAAACCAAAACAAAATCACAATCTCCATGTGATGACAATTAGATTTGATTTCTATTGTTCATTAAATCCCAATATGACCAAGCACGTTAGAGAGTGCCTACTGCCTCTCCGTGTTTTAGATCATCATCACTGCTCTGAGCATTCCAACCTTCCAGAATCCAAAACCAACCCACGAAGCACCTGAAACGTGGGAGCAAGCATTCCTAACCCGTGAAAATGACCACTGGAGACAGGACTTAATGGTCAGCGTTCAACGCAACGCAGCACCCACTTCCAGGGACCAACCTTCTCACCTTAAAACAAGTCAATACATCGCGAGGACTGGACGGTGGCGGGTGGCTATAGCGCTGAGATTAACCTGGGAGGCACTGGCTGAGCTCAGCCCCGTGCTCATCCTCCTCTAACCGAGGCCCTTACACGCCGTCGGTCCGTTTCGTGCCCAGGTATAACGGCTCTCTCCTCGGCTCGGGAGCCAGCCCACGGCACGGCTCCACGCCCGTCGCTCGCAGCACCGGCACCCGCTATACGCGCCCCCCGGCACGAAGCGCCGTCAGCCCCTCGGGGCAGGGCCGAGGCCGCCCGCAGCGGCCGTTAACGGCACCAACCGCCGGGGCGCAAGGAGCCGGCGGGAGGGAGCCGCCACACGCAGGGGGGACACCGCCCGGCAGGGGAACGGGCACCGGGCGCTGCCGCGCGCCTCTTGGGGAGGACGGGCCGGCAAATGGGCACCGGACCGGACCGGACCGGGGCGAGGCAGGGCTGGCAGAGACGCCCGCAGACAGGGCAGGGGTGAGGCGGACCGAGGACGGGAGGCAGCCAGCCGCAGACCGAGCGGGGACACCCAAGGGCAGAGTCGGGCACAAGGACGCAGGGAGGCGGCGAGGCGGGAGCTCCCCGGGAGGGGCCGAGGGGGGCGCGTCCCTTACCTGGCAGGACGTCCCGGTGACCCCCGCGGGGCAGGCGCAGCTGTAAGCGGCCGGAGGCTGGGGCAGGAGCAGCTGGAGGCGGCGGGGCGCGGCGGGGCCCCGGGCCGGAACCGGCGAGCAGGTGCCGTTGTTGCGGCAGGGCTGGCTGAGGCACGGGTCCCGACCGGGGAGCGCGGCTGTAGCCGGGTCGGGAAGGCAGCCACGGCGCTGGGCCAAGGCGAGCAGCAGCAGCAGGAGCGGGGCGGCTCGGGGCATGGCGGCGGAGCGTCCGGGCGCGGGTGCCGCTCCGCTGCGGGCGGCGGCGGAGAGGGAAAAAGGGGATGGAGGCAGCAGCCGCCCCGCTGCTCCCTGCCCGCGTTCCCCGGGCAACCTGAGGGCGGGGACTGGGCGGGGAGGATCCGGCTGCCGCGCGCCCGGCAGGGGGCAGCCGCCCGCCCGCTGCGCGCGCCGGCCGCGGGCGCGTGGCCGCCATCCCGGGTGCGGGCGCCGGAGGGCGGCGCGGAGCGGCGGTTCGGAGAGCCAAGGCCGAGCCGTGCCCCCGCCCGCGCCCCGTCTCCCCCGGAGCTGACTCAGCGCAGCTCAGCGCTCTCCGAACGTGAACGGGCTTTTACACGGAAGTCTTCCCGGAGTGTCGTACGAAAACGGGGTCTGACATCTTGGGCCTTCAGTCAGGGGGCCCCTGAAAGTCAGAAATGTGCTCAGGTCAGATTTTTCAGTTTGCATTTTTTTAGCAATAGCACGTTTAAAAACAATTCCTTAACAAATTATTTAAAAACCACTGTTGAAACACGGATGGAGGCTCTTCTCGATCAAGGAGTGCTTGGCAGGCTGTATTCGATCCTCCCCGTTTAAGTCTGCCTGTCGTTTTCCAAAATAAACAAATAAATATGAATCTGAATAGATATTAACCTCTTCTGTGGTGCAGAGCAGAACAATTGCATTGCTTCAGTGCAGGAGGCTGCAGGCGTGCTCGGCGAATGGATGATCCTGCTGCTTGGAGGAACGAATGGATGAGAGTCATTTCAGCCCTTGCTTCCCATTAGGAACAGTGGAAAGAGACAATCACCAAATTTGAAAATGCAGAAATCAGAAAAATTATATATATATGTTTAGCATTTGATTTTTTTCAATAGAAAGATATAAAGGGTACTTTTTAGAATTAGGAATGGGGCTGAACCTCCAGGGAGAAGGTCAGAGAAGCTGCCCCAAACGCTTATGACAACAGCTGCATTCTTGTCCTACTGTGGCAAAGGTGGCCAGGTAAAAAACCCAGTCAAACCAGACTGTATCTTAATGGTAGGTGGCCATTATTATTTGTTAGCATGTACTACACAGTAGTATGAGATCTTTTAGCCTACATCTTTATCCAACTTTATTTCATGGACGGTACTCAGTTCTTCAGCTGTTCTTGGCTGCTCACAATGTCTAGGGTGCCAGGGAGAGGCAGAACTGTTCTTGGGCCACTCTACATTATGTCAGTAACGAACTGCTCAGCCCCAGAAGTTCAGAAAGACAATCACAATGTTAAGGAAACTTTTCTTCCCCTCCTGCTGTAAGGTGTGGTGGTCCTATGGGTCTGAGCCAATGTCTCTGGAAGTACCAGTGATTGTGTTTCCTTTGAGAGTGGCTCAGACCCAGGATTCCAGCTGAAATCAGCTCCACCTTTAGCCATCACCTCTTGGATGAATGAGCCCTCTTGGGCTTCTCTGGTTGGCTTGGTAGCTTTATGTAAAGAATGCATTTTAGACTGAATGAACTAAATTCTGAGGATTTTTTTTTACCAGTTCCTAAATCATGAGAATGCAGCAGTTAATACAGCTCCCATTAAAAATGCTGCCCTGTCTCTCCATTTTGTCAAAAAAAAAAATTGAGGAGAGCAGAGGTCCCGCACACTGCAAACGTGCTTCTGCTAAAGCAGCCTATTCCTGGAGGAATAAACACAGACAGCATCGAGTTAGTTTGTCATCATTAGAAATTGTCAGAGCCCCATAACGTTCGGGAGAGCAGACAGGTCGGCAGCTGCACAGAACCAGAAAACAAATGCTCACACTGAAAAATGCAATGAAGTTTTCAGTCTGGTGCACGCAGCCTTCTTCAGCTGATGGCAATGAACAGAATGGGTGCTGAGAAGGAGCACAGCGTTCAGCTGCTTCAGTGGCTGAGAGGGGAGAGGGCTTGCTGGCAAAAAACGCTCTCCTTCGTGTTGCACCTTAGTGAGGTAATTTCTTGGTGAATGGTCAAGGAAATTCTTTTCTTTTGAGAAAAAAAGATAATTATTATAAAAAATTTTCCAGGAAGATATAAAAACAGTCTTGTAAGTATTAATAGCCCATTCAAGTGCTGCAAAAGAAAAGTTCTTGTGATTCAGATTTTTGATGGGATGTGGGAATTCTACAACAATCATCTATTCCAACTGCAGCTGTTTCTGATGTAATTTCAGTACAAATTCAGGTATTTAATTTTATTTTACTGTAATCAAAACTTTGCCCTATATTTCTGGAATATAATCATGGGGTAAAAAAGATGGAAAAAACACCACAAAAAAAAAAAAACATACATTTTTCATGGTTTGCTAGCAAGAATATATGCGATATAACAGAGTGGCTGCTGCACAACTGGTTTTACATTTCTGTCCCTTTAGAACTTTCAGAAGATTTTTGGATTTTGGGCACCAGCATCTAGCCATGAGCTGAAATAATCAAACCTCCTTCTCCCATGTTAAACTTCAGCAGAAAAGGTCCAAGTCATAATCATTCAGAATACGTCGGGTAATATGTTGTGCCAAGAATTCTGGAATCTTTAAAATGTATGTGTGTAGGTATACATACCTACATGCATCCTATATATGGTAGAGATGAGGTTACTGACTCTGATCTGTAGGTCGCTGCTGCCAGCTCTGCAGTTCCCCTCAGCCTCACGCAATGGCGTTGTCTGGAAAGAGGCTCAAAGGGAAGGTGTCTACTCACCATCAGCATTGTCGCAGTTCTTGGGGAGCTTGTGGAGATATGGCCAGCTGTTCAGATCACTTCTGCCTGAGAATACAGCGGAGCTGAGGATTCTCTGGGTAGCTAAGAGCACCATCGTGAAGATGAATACAGGCAGAGGGCGAGCCCATCCTTGGAGCCGCTAGGATCAGAATAGGAAATTGGAACCATGTGAGCATTTAACAGGGCAGAATAGAATGCAAGAGGGAAAACAGGGAGAGCCTAGAAATACTAACATAGAAAACGATGAATTTTGATAGTTTCTTGAAACTTTCTTTGTTCTAGAATCTGCCAGAACTCTCTTCAAGGCTTGTTCTTATGACTGCACTGATGTAAAATAACAAAGGACGCAGCATCTAAAACATTTGGCTCACAGGCAATAGCTTGTTAGAGCGTGAGGCAGCGTTCTGGTGTACATTTTTCATGTCCCGCTACAAAAAGATCAAAACATTGTGAAGGATATGTATTCAGCTGAGAAATGTTTAAAACGCCACTTCTAGCTTAAGACATACTTTAGGTATTATTCCCGCTGCACATCTAAAACTGTCAGGGCTACAATGAAACTTGTCACCTATATTTTACACTTGTATTAAGTGAGAACGTGAAAATTGACCTCTAGTAACACTAAGTTTGACAATTCTTGTACATGTAACTGTTACCAGAATGATTTTATAAACCCAGGCTGTCAAACACATCCTGTTGTAATCTGTCGGGAGACAGAATGGTACTCTATTTTTTCAAGCCATTTTTACAGTCTTACAGTGTTCTCTCAGGTCATATTAAATCATTTGCAGTGAATTATTCTGTTAGGCAGAGGAGCTTGTCAATGCTGAAACAGAATTGCTCTGTCAAGTTAGAGGTGCAAAAGAATATCTGATTTGTAATTGAATCCATGTATCCTTTGAAATGAAGTAACTAATCTAAAAGTAAGCAAAGTGAAATGTTTAGAAGTACAAGAGACAAGTGATATCCCTCCTGGCTGGCTTCTCACTTCAAAAGCCATAACAGCATGGCTCAGCCTTGTATGCAGAACTCTGCAGCTCGGTTTCTCTTTTTGCACGTCTTGTGTTTCTGCACGGTCTGTGCCTTGGCACCACCCAAGCCAATAGTTAGCATTTGCTTAACTCCATCTCCATAGCCTGAGCTTAATCCTCCGTTTAAAACTGGGAATATGCCAGAGAGCAAAGCTTAGCTGAAGCTTTCACATACACATTTTATAACAGACCACTGTAAATACTGAAAATAGCTATTTGGGGTTTTGTGCCACATTCCTAATACTTTTGGGAAGGCACAGAAAATGTCCAGATCAAATGTGAGTTGACTGAAATCCTGTTACAGTCACTGAAAATGAGATTCACAAGGAAGAAGCATACCCTTGGTATGCTGATGCAAACTTTGGATGAAATTTAAGAAAATACACAATATAATGCAAGACATTTTCATTAGACTCTCTTCTCAGAAAAATAATGTTCATTAACTCAAGTGGAAAAGAAATTAATTGAGAGGAGGTGGGGAAAAACCCCCACAGTGTGCAGGACCTTACTGGGCACCAGCTGCCATTAATGGAAAGGAATTGGCAAGCACCATCTTGGACTATCTCAAAGGATGGCATGGAGTTACAGCTGGTTTAGAACCTGAGAAAACCAGCTCCTTGCATAAACAGTCTCCATCTTCCCTCTGTTGTTTTAAGAAACTTGGCCAATGATATGTTTTTTCTGGTATTATCTGCTAGCCAGTGCCCTCCGCTTTGGGCAAGGCACAATACACAGTCATAAAGACAAGTGAAGGGTGTCATGTAATGTAGTAGGTGGCTGAGCAGAGGATATTACATAGACTTTTGTACTTGACTAAGTAGATTAGGCAAAGTACAATAATTTATGAAGAAAGACTGTACAACAAAGAAACTTACATTCTTTTGTAGTTTCTCTGTTTGTCTGTCTGTCATGGATCTGTTCCCTCCTATCGCAGTGGAAAAGATACATGAAAATTAATATTCTAAGCTGGGATTTTCAAAGCAGACTACGGCTGTGAAGTGTCCAAAAGCCACTGACATTCAATGGGAGCTAAGTCCTTAACCCCTTTGAAAATTCTTCACCAAAACCCATTAATGCCTACTTCAAAGAGATAACATTCACAGTCCTAGGAGTCATTTTCCTAACAGCCTTCCGTGCTCATTTCCCACAGACCCTTCTTCCCTAGATGCTGACCCCCCATTGGGGTACAAAACCAAATTGCTTCCATGTCCTTTGTAATTCAAACCTCAGCTTTAGCTCTGACTCTCTTCAGGCATTTGTTTTCTTATTTAATGACACACAAAAATCCGTGAAAGACAAAATCAATTCTCTAATATTGATTTTCCATCTTTATCTTGTCTCGCCAGTCATTGCTCCTCTTAAAAATGAGCACAGACGGTAGTTCATCTCAATATTTTGAGTCCTTACTGTGAAAAATTAGCTAATTCTCATATTGTGTCTCTTGCTTATGGTCATTTCTCATATTTTGACAAAAATTAATTCATCCCCACCAGCCTAACATCCTGTACCTTGTGGCTTGTCACATTTTTTACTTCAGTCATTTATACTAATTTCCAGCCCCGCGCCGCCCCCCCCCCCCCCCCCCCCCCCCCATCATAGCATGAGAAGACTTCATTGATTATTTAAATCGGGTACAACAGATGTGATCTGACCTGAACTTCTGCAATTAGCTCTTCCAATAACCCACCAGAAGGCAGGTTTTAATTGTACGAACAGCCGAAGGATGCTGTGGTAGAAAAGCCTCACACGGACTCTGCTGCGCTGTATTGACACCTCGTGGCTGGTCCTCACAGTGCAACGTGTTTGCCCAGACCGGTGTGAATTCGAGGGATTGTAACATAAAACCTGCAGGGAAAGCGTTTGCATTTTAAGTCCTCACAGGGGATGGGAGCCTGATGAGGGGTGTCTAGATCAAACACAGTTTTAACTTCTAGTCCAATCCCAGTCCAAATTCAAGTATTGTCTTTCAGTGCTGAACATGGATGGGGTCAAAACCTAACGTTTCCCTCTTTCACTAAGTTCAGATCTCTGTGGGATCCAGCCTTGACGCATGCGCCCAGGTCTTACCTCAGATTGCAGCACCTCTGGCTGACATGCTGTACTTCAGCCTCCACACTAAAGGTAGCAGGATAAAGCAGGAACCACTTTTGATGCAACAGCACCTGCTGCCAACATAGGAGGAGATTCAAATTGTATTTGCAGAAGGAAACACAAACTGTGTAGTAGGCATGTGAAATAACACTGTGGAAAGATCGAACGGAATGAAGATGCTACACGTAAGCAGCCTTTTTTACTGCCTACCCGATGAAGAGGGACTGGCATGATGCAGGAAGCCTATTTAAACCAGGCAGATGGGCCGTGACATACACCCAGACAGCGCATCTGCTCAGTATGTAATCGTCCTGTTTGAAACCACCGTCACACGATCATCCTGAGTAACACATTCCTACCATGACTTTACAAAGGAAAGGAACTGCTAAAACATTATTAGAGGGAAGGGTTTGAAAAGATAAAAAACCCCCGAAACCGATAAATCAGTTACAAATGGTGCTCTGGTCAGCAGTGAATCACTGAGCACCCTGTAAAGATTTTCCATGAAGGCTGTCTCCACCACACAACCCTTGAAGACAAATAATCAAATAACACTGCTAACGTCACAAACAAATTGCCCTTCCCCAAAGACGTTGAGTCTGCTTTGGTTCACTGCCTTGCAAAGCTGCAGACTACCTGTATCAGTCAACAGCATCACAGGAAACTCTGAAGTTAATGAATTCAGTGAAGAACAGTACTTGAATCATGACTTTGGCCTCCTGTGGGCAAATGCTGTCCCACAAATTAAGGGCTAATTATCCAGTTTGGGGAAAGAGAGAACTGGGCATCAGGGATTCCAGCCTTTCTCCTGCTCGTTTTCTGCTTGGGTGGCCTGGGTGCCTGCTGCTGCCCTGGCACAGGAGTCATGTGAGCCACTGCTGGAGATGGCACTCACACCAGGAGCTGGGATGATGCTCTGGTGTCCATGGGGACCTCAGACATATCTCAGATGCCTTTGGGCAAGAACGGCTGATTTGTGAGGCTGACTGCACTGGTGGCAGGGGCTGTATGTCTTGTTGACATATCCGAAGGAGCTGGTCAGGGAGAAAGCAGATACAGGGATTTTTATGTAAGGTGGAGCCTCTTGAGTCCAGAAGATGAGGCTGTGACAGTGTCTCTACAGTCCTCCACAAGTATAACACTGTCCTGCAAGCCCAGCCCCAAGATCTGGCAAAATCAAGGATGTAAAATGGAGGAGCAGGAGGGCTGGAAGGATGCCTGGACTGACTGGGTCTGCACCCATTTCTGTGTCCATCCAGAACTCCACAATCGTTGTTTTGAAGTTTAGGCAGTTCAAGCGTTATTAATTTCCTGTGTCTGTTTAGTTCTATTCATTGAGAAAAAGATGGGGTCCCTGATGGTCTTTTGACCACATGGGAGTCTCTGCCCATAGGAGGGTTTCCAGCAAGGCCAAGACCTGCTGGGTAAACTCTGCCCCTTGCAATGGATCTTAGCCAAGTAACCTCAGTTTAATGCCAGTCACTAACACTGCAAAATCCTGTTAGTTCAAAGTTTGGTAGAGTTACGTGATGATTCTTTGAAAAGAATTACAGTAATCTTCATTGTCATGGAACAGGATACGATTAAAGCAATTCTTCCAAAAATAACTCAGTGTTATACACTACTTGTTCTAAACTTTTTTCAAAGATTAAGTGAGGGATAATTTACTGACCTCAGAACAGTAGCTCAATGCAATAATAAGTATCCTCAATATTGCCACGCAAGGAGTTACTGGAGAAGAAACCAGGAGAGGTATAAAGGCAGCATGTCCCAAACCAACACTGAGACCCCGTGTTACTACTGATGGAAGTAAATTGATTGTGAACTTGCCCCACCTCTCCATACATCCTTATTCTCAGTACTCAGAAAAAGACAACTCTATGAAATTACAGAACCTTTCTAATCTGAGTCAAAGGAAAAGTGGGGTTTGGAGGAAGGTGGAAAAGACATGAGAATGCTCTAAACTCAAATCAAGTTTCCTTTTTCTTTCTTATTCTTTCCTTCCTCTTTCACTCTAGAAAAACCTATGAAATCTGCTCACTCTCTTTTAAATCCCTGCCTTCCTACCCTTGGGATCCTGCCCAAACCCCTTCCTGCCTACCTCGCATTCTCACACCCCCTCTGCTCTGCTGTTCAGATAGCTACAGGGGTGAGCACAGCGGCTCTCTGGATGACAGCCATCAACCCACCCCTCTGCTCCTGCAATGAGTACATACTGACTTGTGAAAACAATAACAGATGTGAAAAAATCAGCTTCACCGCCTGTTGCTAATGTAATGGATTTAATTACAGACAGACAGCTTGAATTATTTTGAGGTCTGTTTCAAAAGGAAGATTTTTTTTTTTTTTCCCCTGTGGGAGACCCTTGTTGAGAAACTTGTGGTTCGATAGAGGTGAGCTACAGGGGACAACCCTGTGCAGTGAAACTCCGGTTCCTTACAGACTCCTCCATGCCAAGAATTTCCCCTTGCACCATTCTCTGATCTGTTAGTTGTTTCTTTGCCTAACTGACCTGACGAATTTATCTCTGTTATATACTTTCAAACTGTCCACAAACTGACCATAGTTTCAGCAGCTGCTTTGCTCACCGTGCTGATCTTCACCCTTATACAGGCTAGTTATTCCCATCAAAGAGAAAGGGCAGTGAAAGTCAAGCCATACTCACTCCAAGTACTCACTGCAGTTGGGAGGACATCTGTGAACACATCCTGTGCGGGCACTTTTTCATTCCAGCTATGGCCTTTTTCAGTGGAATTGTTTCTACACGACGTCTATGTGGATATCTGAAACTTTATTGATATGAGTAAACGTGAGACCATGAACCTGAGTAAGCACCGGTATGCTTGAGCCAGACTGTATCCTCAGCATGTGCCTCAGGCTGGGAGAGTGGGAACTAATACTGTAATTTATAGCTGATGTCTGTTGAGTGGGCATTGAGCTCAAGAGGTTAAACTGAGCTTCTTGGTTCATTGTTGACCTAGTAGTATGCTGACAGAGCAGGTGGTGGCAAGCAGAACGGAGAATCTTGTGCTATCCTCTCCAATCACTGGTGCAAGAGCCTGTGTGTGTGTGAGCGTTATAGAAAATTCTGACCAAGTCCTTAGTTACTGGCATCAACTGCAGACATGAATGTGGGCACTACTCACGGGAAAGAGTGAAGACCCTTTCCTTGCTCATGGTTCCTTTCTGGTTAGAAAAAAAGACAGCCGCAATCTCTGTGTCCTCGAGAAACCTCTGCTTTCTTCATGGCATAACAGAAAGGATCAAGGAGGCATCGAGTGAAAGCCAAGGGCTGGCAATGCGAGACAGACAACAGTAGGAATGTTTCTCACACTGTGGAATGCCCCTGTGTAATTGTCTCAAGACCCCACTCTAGATACTCAGTTCATTTAAAATATACTTGCTTAGTTGAGAACTGTTGAAGGAGCAGTCAAAAGCAGAAACCCGTGACCCTAGAGGCAATGAGTAAGCAAAACAGGGGAACAGTGAAAAGGAAGCACTAATAGCCTTGTCTGAGCAAGCAACTAAAGCTGGTGCCGCAAGAGTCCCTTTAATTCCGTGGGAAAACCACAGCACACGTGCTGTTGAATTGTTGCCAATTAAGAGCTGGAAGAAAGAGAGAAAATAAAACCAAATAGAAGAATAGGAACGAGAAGGCCTAATGTAGAGAAGATGTAGTCTTCCTCCCACTTTCCTCCCTCTAATTCTCTCTAACCCAAATTTTCTGTACAGAGCAGCATGTTTCCTTTCATTACTATCATTTTCAGCTGCATTGGAAGGTCATTTGTGCCATCATTATTGACATGGCCTTATTGACTGCAGGGCGCAGCTCAGCTTCTGCTGGTCTTTTTCCCAGTAAGCTCTTCCCAGTCCCAATTTTTATCATTATAGGGCCATCATTAGTTGTGTTCTGTCGTTAAAAAAAAAAAAAAAAAAAGAAATGCAGAAACAAAATAAAGGCTTCTTTAAATTCAGCTATCTTCAGCTCTTTCGGAAGCTGATTAGTTCTTCTGAAAAGAGGCATTGGGGTTGCTTAAGAATAGCAAGATGACATCCTGCTTGTCAGATGGCTCATTTCAGACTGTTTCCTAGGTAAGTACAGTAATTGCACAGAAGCATCTTTTGCGGCTGACTGCCCCCTCACAATGTCTAGGTTAACACAAGGAGAAATGCTGTGCTTCAGCTACTGTACTGCAGCTGCTGGCATCTCTGTCCAGGGGAATTAAAATGCAGCACTATGTAATATTGCTTTACTTAGCAATATCTTCAGTAACACCATTTGTAGAAGAATGTTTTTAGTACTGTAAAGACACATATAGGAACAGCTGCCCTCTGTCCTGACATAACAGTAGATAAAACGAAGGTTTCACTAATGATCAGGAACAAGGGTTGGCACTTTGTAAGAAGGAGACTTGGGTTATTACAAGTCTGGTTTCCCGAAGTGAAGCGCGTGGTGGTGCAGAGAGATTGCACTGGGGGGACTTGCGCGGGCACTTGCGCACACGTCTGCGTTTAGAAGTGTTGACGGTTAAGTTTGAGCTGTGCCTGCACACCGTCGAGCTGTCACCGTTACAGCCCGCTTCCTTGTACCGTTGTCCTGCGGGTTAGCAGAGGAAGGAGCGCATGGGACACCCCGACCGCTCGCTCCTGCAGTTCTCCACGAGGCCACGCGGTGGCGCCCGAGACCAGGAATCGGTGGGCTCGTTACCGCCTTCGGGGCGGGGGGCAGGACCCTGCGGGGCCAGCAGCTGGGAGACTGCCGGGGGCGTTACCGTGTCTTTGGTGCTCAGCAAACCCGCCCTCGTCGGCGGCGAGAGGGGTGGGCAAGCTGGTTTATTCCGGCCGAGAGGGCAGTACGACGCGGGCCGTGTCCCTCACAGCCACCCCGGGGAGCGGGGCCGTGCCGCGGGGCAGCACGGACACCCCGGTGCGCTCCCAGGTGAGGTCCCTGGAGCGACAGGTCCAATTTTAGAATTCATTTTTGGTTTTGAAGTTGAGCTTCCTGCCTATCTCCTTAACTCACGAGTCTGAAAACCGCAAGCCAAATTTAAAGGGAAAAGGCTGAACAGCGGCAGCGAATTCCGACCCTTCCACGGCCATCCCTCCTGCCGCCGGCACCGAGGGCGGTGGTACGGGAACGCCGCCTGAAGGCGCGGGTCCGCCATCTGGAGAGCACAGCACTGAACAAACGGGCATCCCGGCGTTAGAGTTGTTTATGCCGTTCCAGAGACTGACAAAAAGCAAAACCACACAGTTAGCTGGTTCTAATGGCCCCCGGCGATAGCTCCGAGGACAGAAGGCTCACGCCTCCGCCACGAAACGCTTCTCCTCCGGACACCACACACGTCCTGCGCCGTAGAGCCCAGCATGACAACTCCGAGCAGGTAAAGGACACGCTTACCTCCAGATGGCGAAAAATCCCCATTTTTCTGTTTCTCTTCTGGATTTGACAGAAAAGCTGCTGTTCTGGTTTCTGGAGAAGCAAGAGCTTACGATTTAAAATTTTTATGGGAACGTTGCATTTCCTTACAGTATTTATTTATAGTGACAACTATTCAGTGTATACAATCTATGTATATACATAGATGTAAAAACATATGTCTTTGTGTATATACAGATACCCACATCTCCTCACCGTAGCCACGCACGCTTCGTCTCTGCGTTCTGCCTGGGCAGAGCTCTCTTGCAAAGGAACCGAAGATGTCCTGATGCGAAGGAAAGAAAAGTGATGACAGCGGTTTAAGTTCTAATTAATTAATCCATCATGATTAACTCCTGACACTGAAGAAGTCGTGTTTAGTCTCTCCAGAGGGCCTGATCCAAAGACACATGCAGTGGGTGTTGCAGGGAGGACTGGTTTGGACTGGGTGGAGCTGGTGCTTGCGTGTTTTTGGAGTGGGGACTCTGTGGGTGCATGGGGTGGCCATCCTTCCCTCGCCACTCGGTGCTGGACTGCAGCCAACTCTGGAGCAGAGTGGAAGGGAAACCGAGTTGTGACAAGAAATTAAGAGGAGGCTCCTCCTTGCCTCTTGCTTCTTGTCAAACGCAGGAGGGTGAACTGAGAGTGGGTGTATCCCTACTGGACCCAAAGACACGTAAAGTCTAAATCTAGTGGTTCCTCTGCGGTGAACAGTTTGTCTTGGCTGTACTCACAGCAAAGCGGGTCGGGAATTTTCCCAGTGCCTGCCAAACCCTCTAGCAATGAGACACCTCGACTGCAGTTTGGAATAGGAAAACCGAGTGGCTGGCAGAGCGCTGTAATTGAGAGTCCACCTCTTTGCCTGGCTGGCAGTGGCACAAGTAACAGCGTGCGGGTTTGCCGCAGAAGCCGCTTGGAGCCTGACATCCCTCCCGGCTGAGGCACCCCCCTACACGAGGGTTTGCGCTTGCTGTTCCGAGTCCCGGGTTTCTGCAGCCCCTTGGAAATGCTCTGAGTCATTGTCCCTGTGGCACTTGCTAGTCGGTCATCAGCCAATACCGCACGAGACACTTTTGGTAGAACATGGTATTTACGTTGATGAATTCATGAATTATGCAGCTGACCTAATATCTTTAAATATTAAAAGTGGAATTTCAGCGTGCACATGAAATGTAAATAGGTGATTGAAGAAATAATAGAAAATAGCACCACAGAAGCAAGATGAAACGAGTTAATGCGTAATTCAAACAGCATAGCTAGGAGCAACATTTCTATTTTAATACTACGAATGTTTCTAAATCAAAACCCTGTTCTGTTTGATTTTTTTTGTTGTTGTTTTTCTTTGAGCCTTTGTTGTTGTTGTTGTGGAGATACCAATGGTAATTAAAAGCAATGGTGACTTATGAGGCTATTAAGAGCTGAGATTAAAAATTAAATAATGGAAGTACTATGATTTATGTTTCTGAGCTCCTAAGGCACGTTTAAAGCCTACTCACTAAGACAGTCATGCTACTTCCACGTCAGCCATCTTATTCAATAGGAACAATAAAATACAATAAATAAGTAAATAAAATTAAATAAATGAAATACAATAGATAAAATACAGCTGAGATCCTCGTGCTTCTTCTCAAAAAGTAATGAGATACCAGTGAACAAATTAGAAAGAGCAGTGAGGGGATCTCTTTGCATTCTTCTTTTTCAAGGCTGCTGTTTTAATACCACCACGTATATGAATTATGAAGAACACTAAGCTTCCAAAGGACACTTAACAACAGGATCTAATAGGAGAGAGTAATTAAACACCTAATTTCTATTGCATAACTGCTTTGAAACCCTACCATATTTCAACTTTATGTAAAACATTTGGGAAGGAGCCCTAGACCTACTGTGAGTTTCTTCAGGATCTAAAAATAAGAACTTTAGAGATGAAGCTCCCACAGTGTTTCATTATTTTAATTGATGTAATTACTGTAAGAAACACTATCATTAGCCCACTTTCTGTTATTTATTTATAAAAAATTCAGGTGTAGCACGATGTTTTATTTCATAGGCCTTGACAACATCCATCAATAAAAAAAGATTATTTTTAATTACTCAGCAGCCCAGAGACACGGTCAATTGCTTCTTTGAAGTACCGTGATGCAGAAAGAAAGAATATATTTGTTGTGCTTTTTTTCTGGGAACCGACACAAACAACGTAAAACCAAATGCATGTTCTCTTTTGTCTAACATCCAAACCCTAGGGGACAGGTTTATCAACTGATGGAGAGCATGCAGCGTCAGGATGATTCAATTCACAGAGGCTCCATTTCTCACCTTTAATGAATGACAATAATAATAATAATAAAAAAATCTGTTAAAAACAGATCTTTGCACTGTCACTGCTCCCCGCTGGGACAGACAGGCTGTAGATGGACTGAAGGTATGAAGGGGCCAACATCCAGCTAGCATCAAATGAACCAAAACAAACCTCAGCAGCAGGAAACTCCGCTACATTACTACGACGCTCTCCCTTATCTACGACAGCAGTAACAACTCCAAAGGACTGGCTAATTATCACTGGTACAATCACTTTATTCCCTTTTCCTTCTTTCTTTTAAACCAAAATTAGGTCAGCCTGCAGCCAGATAACAAGATCTCGATAAGGAGATGGCTTCACAGAGGCTGGGATGCATACCAAAGCTGCTGCTGCTGCTGGAAACTGAGTATACCTTATCAGACAGAATTATTATACCTCTCTTTTCACGGAGGGGATATTTTATCTCAGAGTGCGGTGCAGCCAATGTTTTGAGGTGTTCCATAAACATCTCTTGAAAGGAGAAGCTAACAGGTCAAACTGTTCCTTACTGCAGAAGAGAAAGCATCGAGGTCCAGCAATAAAACTGAGGATATGTATGGACCTAGGCAAGAAACTGGTGAAGATCAGAGTAAGAGGAAGGTAAAGATGAGAACCGTGGCTTACCCTGTGCATCTGCTAGATCACGTCACTCAGCTTCTGTCCCCATGCACCTTGAGAAGAGGAAGTGGGACTTGTGGACACAGAGGAGTGGCTGGAGTTTGCAATACAAAGCCAGTTTGTTGTAAAGCACTGCTGCTCTTCCTCTAACAAAGCACCCACTCGGTTGAGACTGGTGCTTCCTCCACCAGAGGGGACCTCCCCAGAGCTTAGCACTAGGTTTACCTCTGTGTTGTGCTTCTCATCCAGCTGCTGTTCCACCCACAAGCAGTTTGAAGCAAGCAATGACATCTGCGGTAGCGGTTGCAAAGATCCGTGTTGCGAGGCCTAGGTGCACAAAAGAAATGTTTAATAATGCAAAACACAGACGTGCAGTCACACAGTGCCTGGTAAGGACAAACACAACAGCCTTGGACTGTTTCCTTCTGATTTCCTGGTCCTGAAGCTCACTGATCTCTGTGAAGTGGCCTGGAGCTGAGCCTGGGCCAGTCACTGGCAGCTCTTTAGGAAGTTTGTCTTACCTAGACTCAAGGTTGCACAGCAATATATAACCTTTTATTTTATTTCCCTTAATGGAGCCAAGGCCCTGGAGGTTCATACTCTCAAACTGCTGGATTAAAGTCCTGCTATAGGATTTGCCTAGACCTATCCTTAGTTACAGTATCTTCCTGACTTCACTGTGATTCTCCTCACTGAGTACATTTCTATTGACAAATTGGAGTTGAGGCTGATAACTTGGAATAAGCTAAGTTTAAAAACAGAGCAGCGGGGAAGCAACATGTAGGCAAAGGCACTCCTCTTTCATAACGCGAGCAGTGCTTGGGGGTTTGGCCCAGAGAATCAGGGCTGCAGGAGAGGGAGCGATCGAGCTGTCTTTACATCGCCTACAAGAAAACGACTCTGCCAGAAGGTGAGCAAACCACAGCTGGAAAGGAAAAAGCAATATTCTCATCACCTGGGTTATCTGAAGGGAGCGTGAATAGTATGATAGGAATTAAAAATGCTCCAAACAAATATGTCTATAAAGGTCTGAAGCCTATGCCAACCCTGAGGATACATGTTATATGTAATAATATTTTTGGAGAAGTAAATAATCCAAGATGATATTAATGAGAAATTGTAGCAGAGGTTGTGGGCTCAGCCGGTACTGCTATGATATAGGATCTGTGCTGCATGTTTTAAAAGCACCAGAACTTTTTCTAAAAGCATTGATTTGATGACTGTTTCCTTTTGCTCACCATACCATACCTTTTTGTATTTTAAGAATACTTGGTTTCCTCTCGTTAATTCTCCTCCTTTTCCTGTCCTCAAGTCTTGTTCACTGACAAGCGCCTTTTCACTCATCTCATCTGACGGAGCTGTTCTCTGTCCATTCACGCCCTTACCACCTTGCACGACCTGCCCTTCGAAGCAGAGCATCTCTGTACGCCCAGTATAACCCCAGTGCTGCGCTTTCTTTGCCCATCGCTGCCACATTTTCTTCACATTTAGAATATCAGTTCTCTGCCTGAGCAAACCTTAACGGATTTGATGACAGGCTGCTCCTCGCCAGGCAGATGAGACCTTCAGAAGTAAAGCTTGATAACGGTTCCTTGTTCCCTCCCGCAGTGTCTGAGCAGAACAAAAGCACAGGGGATGCAGGGTCATGTATTTGCTCAAAAATAATTCCTGATAAAGTAAAAATAAGGGAAGTTTCTTGTTTCATTTATAAATGGAAGTGCTGTTATCCTGACTTTTGGAGTTTTGATCACCTGCACAAGTGACTGCTGTAGTGAGTGGCTTTCACTAGCCACAAACTGCCATTCTGTGTTTAGAGACACTCTCTGGGATTATCAGACAGATGCTGCTGGACAGCTGGAAATCCCATCAAAATGCTGACCACGCTGTGCAAATCTTTCTAAATCACACCTGACACAATCCGTAGGCAGCGTGATGCCGATCTGGGCATCAGTTTGCCTCAGCAGCTCACGTGCAGGTGGTTTTGCAGGCTGCTTTCTTTAACTGAAACGGTCGTAGCTACAGAATGGGAATGTTCGTCATTGTAACAACTCTTTTGACAACCTGAAGAAGAAACAGTGCTATAAATAAGGCAGCTTAAATAAATTTCTTGGCAAACAGAATGTTTTAATCCGTCTGAACCCCCTGCAGTTAGCTGGTTAGTTGTGCTAAGCATTAATATCAGAATAAACATGACTATCAGAAATACCACTCACAGCCCGTGGTGTTTCCAGGCGTAGTACACTCTTGTTGGAGTTTCTGGGACCGATGTGATAGATTCGCACCCACACTGTCATGCTGAGACACAGAAAAACAAACCTCAAATTAGTTTAAGGAAACATAAAATAACAACAGAGCTCCCCTGGGGAAGACACATTTTAAATTGCTTCATTCCAAAGAAAGTCGTGCTTCCGTTCTCTTACCGATGCTGGCCAGGCCTCTGCCTGGGTCAACTTTGGTGTGGACATTGTCGTCCAAGTAGGGCAGAAGACGGCCTGTTGTCCATGCAGGAGAAGAAAAAGGACATAATGCTGTTATGGAGAACGCAATGCACTGTGGAGAAACACACTGAGCTGTCAGCTATGCCACTGGAGCAACCAAGGCAGCTACCTGGGCTCTCTATGAGAAAAATTAGTAGCATGAGGGGTGAAAAACATGTGCAGGACCTCAGGGTTTGTTCTGTAAGAATCAAAAAAGCTGTGGGGAATTCAGCTCAGAGGGAGGTCCCTGTCTGTAGGCACACTGGGGCGTGCATCCAGCAGTGGCTGAGCGCTGCTCCTCGCTCCAAGGGTGTGGGCACTGACTCTGACCACTTCGAGGGCAACTTCACACGCATACGAAAACCTGCTGGTAACAGCACCTTAACGTGGGCTTCAGCCTGGCTGTGAGGATGACCTTCCAAAGGCACCCCAGTCACCCAGCCACAGGAGCAAGGGCATGGGGCTGCTTTTGTAGACACTAAAAGGTAACAGAGCACAGGGTCTGCATTACATGTATAAAAAAAAAAATTTCCTGCTCTTTTACCTTCTTGGCACCTGTCATCAGCTTACCCAGCTGTGCCTGAAAGCTGATCAGATTTTTATTTTAATCTGATATTCCTGCTGGAAAGCAGCTCCAGAGCCTCAGACTCATGGTAAATGTGAATTCTAATTCCAATTTTCATTCAAAATGAACTTAAATTCTGCTTTTTAGAATGTTCTCCTGTGCTCAGCCCTGCCCTCCTGCTTAAGTAGCCATTCCCCCAGCCTGCCACATACCTCTGACACCTACACCTGGCAAGCCTGTCCTCCCTTACTCTCTCTTTTGGCAGGCTGCATAAGCTAAGCTTATTACAGTCATTGTGCCCAAACAGCTCGCCCATTCCTGGTTGTCTCAGGAACACTCTTCTTCACCTCTGTCAGTTTATGACCATTGTTTTCTAATATGGGTGGTCAGAAATGGGTGGTGAGCATCAGGATTTCTAACAGGCCATGAAAAGCATCACTAGAATCATCAAATCATAGGATTCCAGTTGGGGAGGATCCTCAAGGATTATCTGGTCCAACCTTTCTTGGCAAAAGCACGGTTAGACAAGCTGGCCCAGCACCCAGTCCAGCTGAATCTTAGAAGCGTCCAATGTTGGGGAATCCACCACTTCCCTGGGGAGATTATTCCAACAGCTGATTGTTCTCATTGTGAATATTTCCCTCTTGTGTTCATTCAAAATCTCCCCATACCCCTGTCTTTTCTGTGGGACTCCACCTTCTTTGCTGCCACCCTTTAAATACTGGAAGGTGGTGAACACTAATAATTCCCTGGTGCTGGGTGTCCTTCCCCGTGTCGTGTTCAGAAATACTTAAAGGTAAAACACAGCTCTTTGGAAGAATCTGGAAGATAAACTGTGTATCGCAGCATACATCAACCTGAGCATCTGGAGAAAAGACTGTCAGAGGAAACCATCTCCAGAAATGCTGACCAAACCCCGTGTCTAGCGTTCCCTCTCTACGCTGCTGCAGATTTATACCAGGATTTGTATTGCCACTAGACTTACAGGGCCAGGCTCTCGCAAAGGACTAGATAGTCTTTAAAGGTCCCTTCCAACCCAAACCATTCTGTGAGTCTATAAGAAGGAAATGCATGATTTCTTCAGAAAAAGAAAAAAATCTTTTAGAATTAGCATTACTGCCCTAGAAAGTAGTCTAAGAAGTCCTGTGTTATGGGTATGGCACTTCCCTTTCCTCTTTAGCTAGCAGCTCAATACCTGGAACATCGTGAGATATATGCATCTTATGAAACGGCTGTTGCTGTGGAGACTTTGTGTATTTAATTGGCGAAGAAACAGCTGAATAAGCTTTCATTTACAAGCCCACAAAAGGTGCTTTGTCAGCCTTAACTCCAGGAATGCTTTGCTCTCCCCCTTTGCTGCCCTTATGCTCACTATTTTAGTTCTGTTATACATTCACAAAGCAAATGGTCTCACTTATTTTTGTATCCAGTTCTGTCTGTATTTGAACAGAAAAGGTCTTTAGGAAATCCGGAATGAGGACTTTCACTTGAGATAAGAATGGTGGTGGCCTTTCTACAGTTCTTGTGACAGCAGCCCTCATAGCAGAATGGGCGCCGGGAGGAGAAATTGCTATCCTGAGCACACACAGCAATACTACGACTGCAAAAAAAGTCTGTGCTCCTCATCTCCGACCAAGTAGTCTCCCTTACAAATGCCTTGGACTGATCTGATGGGTTTGGGACGAGTGAAGATACTGCTTTTTAAAGGTAGCCCAACAGTTATTTCTCGTTTACACAGACAGGCACAGAATAGCTGGGTTGAAGTTAAACGGGGCTCTTTACAACTCCCAGCTTCAGCCTGTTTGGTTTTGGGGAAGAGAAGTCTGCGCACATTTAACTTTTGCAAGTTGTGCAAATCAACCAGAACCATCAGCTATGTTTATGCTTTCACCAGTTTCAAATTCTTTCAAACTTGAGATGGCTTAACACCCCATTTGCATTTCTTTTCTGACAGAAAAGTGTCAAATATATTCCTTCAGTAATCTCTAGAAAACAAACCGATCTTTCTTTCATAGGCTTCAGAAGAATTTCTGTTTCCTGACAACCTCTGCACATTAGGCTGGGTAGAGCTCTGCAGTTTTCCCTACTAGAACGGCTGATAATTGCAGCAGGGCTGGGGCAGGAGCCAAACTGCAGTTCGGCAACGGCAGACCAACATGGAAAGATCTGGTCAGGATTCAAACCCTAACTTGAGCAGGGCAAGTTACTGCAGCCCTGATTTAGCCTCTGGGTGGATGGCTGATAGGGTAAGGTCAGAGCTCAGCCATATGGTGAAGCCTGGTGGCCATATGTTCTGCCACATGCTTTAATATTACTTGTGAAATGCCTTGATAAGTTAGTACAAAATTAAAGGGGTATCTTGCTAAACCCAGATTTAATCAGTGGCTCGGCTGCTTTGCCTCACTGCTATTTTCAGTTTCTAGATTTTTTTTTTCCCAAACCATCAGAAATTCTGAAGAACGAAATGTCAGTATTTGTACAAAACATATAGAATCTGAGATTACTGAATCTCGGTGCGCTTACAAATGCTCAAAAATCCTAAAAGGAATTCACAGGTTTCATAAAAGCAGAATATTCACTTGGTGGCTCCTGATGCCTGGGATACTTCCAATGTTTGTTCAATTCTTCTGTGATCCTTTTATTTGAATTTGAACTATTTAATTGCTTAATATTTAATACAGAAAGAAAAAAAACTATGAAATTTAACTGATCTGTGTTGTATCAGAAGGTGGATCATAGCTTTTAGATGTGATTTTATATCCTGGAAACAAACAACTTTCTTGACGGAGTCAGTGACTCTTCTAGAATTGATGCCTCGAGGTAGATGAAGTTACAGCCAGTACTGAAATGAATAGAGCACCTTGGAAGCAGTTGAAAGATGCAGAAGAGGTGCTGGCTTTACTCTTAAAGGACTCTACAGCCAAGTGCATCTGGCAGTTGCTCTAGTGCTATATCAATGGCAATAAGGTTTTAAAGCCTCATAAAACGAGTATGAGAGTAGCATGATGGCTTCACCCTTAGAGGGGTGGTAACAACTGTTAAAAAGTCATTGCCTTCTCCACTGAGATCAGGTCCTCACATGAAACATAGGTGTCTCAATCAGTTTGGGAATGGAAGAAAAAGTCACAACGTGGGAACTTGCCCAGGGAAAACCAGGCTTGAGGTACTTACCGCATGCTGAGGCTTCCCAGTCACAGAATGTTCTTCCAGGATGGAATAGTGCACTTCTGTTTTTAAGGACTTGAGAACTGCATACATTTCGTGCAGATATGAGGGCACCACAGTGTTGGATGCTGCGTGAGATTCTCCCAGATTCTTTCTTGATGTGTTGGAAAGTATTTTTTTTTCCCCCATAAGAAATCAACAATTCAAACAAGTGGGAATTATGCTTCCCACTATACCATCATGGGAACTGTTGATGTGCATAGACAAGCCCTGAAATAAAGGATAATTAATGTAAATAAACTGTGAATTGAATAAAAAGAATTCCTCAGCTATTCTGCATGAACTTCATGAGCAGTTTCATTTGTCTTTCCTGAAGGGTCCCTAGTATCCAGCTGGGTTTGTCCATCTCTGAGAGAGCTTGAGCTGCACTGTGTGAACACTGGAGATTCCTGCCGTGGTTCTCCACTGATTTCCCACGGCAGACACACTCCAAATGAGGCTATGGAAAAAGGAAAACTTGAAAATAAGTCTGACTTCTCAGCAGTGATTCAGGCAGATTTACAGGGCAGGGAATATTTTTTTAAATTATTTTTCAGATTAAACCCAAGAAATTAAATGCTCTAAATGTATCTACTATTACGGTATCTCTTTCCACAAACATACAATTTTTCAGCAAGCGTTATCCTTTTTGATTTAATAACTTGCCCAATCTAGGGACTCTGAGGAACAAAAATGAGTAATATTTGAATCACTCACCCTCTGAAAGTCATCTGCATTTTCGTAGAAAAAGACTATAAACAGAGATGATATGTTCTGCAGCTCAAATTCCTCTCCATGGCCAGTGGGTCTTCGTTTTGCCCTCTCCCCTGGGCGCTGCGCAGTTGGCACTGTGAGACCAGTGCTGGGCTGGCCTTTCCTCTATCTAAAATCTGATTTTGATTAGCATTTTAAAATGTGCATAGCAAAAAACGTACCAACTTCCAGGAAAAAAAAAAAAAATTTCAGCTTCAAATAACAATGTTATTTCCTAATTAAGGCCAATTTTAATGGTATAGCAGAGAGGTTTAAAGGGCTGCAGTTACAGATCTCTTTGCAGATGCCTACTTTTGGTCTCAGTTTCGGCTGTTAAGTACAATTGCCTTATTTTAACAATTTTGATAGTCCTGCTGGCTTCGAAGGAGACTACTCTTGCATTTAAATCCCTGGACGAATGAGGCCCTTAATCTCTGCATATTAAGCAAATTGCATTATGTATAAGGAAACTCTCAGGACTTGTACTGGTATCTCCTGTGGCAATATTTGAGCTAAGTCAGTGTCAACGAGACTCACAGCTTTATACATATGTAAGACTCGGAGCTTTATGATTCATGCAGTGCAGCACAAAAACCTGTTTCTGTAGCAACAGAAATTAATTTAAGCTGCAGATGTGCTAATACCCAGGAATAAGAGTTCCAAATGATTATTTATCCATGTAAGTGTGATGTATATCTTCGCTGATTTTCATGTGAATTTGCCACTGATACCTGCATTAATAGCTTCACAGTATTTTATGTTATCAGACAAAATTAGTTTTAATGAACTGTCACTACAAATATCCTAGTTAAAATGTTTTCAAAAGGCCTCTTGCAATGTGCAAACAGACAAGGTGCACTTACTGTATCTGTAGAGTTTGTGAGTTACCTGGATTTCTGCCATGAATTGTGGGGTTCAGCTACACTGTCAGTCTGACAGGCTGCGCATTTTGTCTGTCTGTGGCACTGTGCAAAAAGCTTTTCAAGCAAGTCTTAGAATAATTTTTATCTGATCTCAGTGAGAACAGTTTTGTTCTAGAAGAATTTTTCCATTTTACAGCAGCACCCTGACCCAAGAAATCATGAAAACATGAGCTCTGTCTTTGCTTAGCTTTACACAGTCCCACTGACATCAGTCCCTTGATAAGAAACTCAGAATCTGGGTAACAATTTTTGCACAGATGATAATCCAAGAGACTCAATATCCTTTACTCCTTAAAAGCTGGGGGGAAAAAAAAGTTACTCTAAATCAGGGAATTTACTTTTGGACTTTTCAAAACTCTCCCTACCTTCGTAAAGGTCCACTGCAGTCCTGCTTGAGACTGTCGCAGTGTTCTTATCATCACCGAGGTCTGGAACCTAGAATAAGTTGATACTGTGTGTGTCACGAGCAAAATTTATTTTTATATATGAAGTGTTTTTTTCTGCTTACATAGGCATGAAATTTAGTACTGTGGGTTTGAATAAAGACCTCGGCACAACTATACCACAACTATAAAGCAATTAACAAAGCATTAAGACTTTACAATTTTTTACAGTCTGTTGTTATTTGGGTATGCTTTTTATCCACTGTTGAACAGCCATAAGCAAATAAAATCTGATCATATAAAAAAGCATTTACTGAAATGTTTCATTTATGATTCATTTAATTTTGTCCATTTTTGCTTTTTTCTTTTTTTCATAGAAATATATACTCACATGTTCAAAGTACATAGCTGTGAACTTCTTTGAGTCGTTGCTCAAGAACTCAGATTTTGTGTTTGTAAAATCTCTGCTTCCTGCATGAGAGAACCCATAAAGAGCAGTAGCTTCCAGCTCATACCTGTGTCGAGTCACATCTACAAAGAGGACATTCCATGTCAAAGCGACTCCTCAATAATTAAAGGGAAAAAAAGTCAACTAATGAGATGCTGCAAACCCAAGGAAAATACATATACATAATCGAGGAGCTCAATTACTGTGAAAGAGAAGAAGGTGCTGGAAATTCAAATTACACAACAAGCCAGGTCTTTCTTTAGTTCCACGCTAGGTCGGCCCACCCTGACCACAGCTGCTGAAGTTTGCCAGGCTCCCAGGCAGGGAGCATCGTTCGGATTACGTATCCCTTCCCTTGTCTCCGTACAATCTATATTGTCTTTCTCAAGAAAACTCTGGTCAAATTCCTTATCCCTACCTGTTGCCTGGGTTTCGTTCCTAACTCTGCAAGCACGTTACTGGAGGCCTCTAGGCTGCTAAAACGGAACAAGTTCCTGGAATCCAAAGTGGAAGTGCTTGGTCCTGAGCCACAAGAAACAACAGGGAACAGAGAGGTTGATGATCACTTTTACACACTTTCTACCTTGTTTAGGTTGAAGGATTTTATTTTTCTTCCTTGGAAGAGTAAAGTGAAAGTGAACAGTGTTTACATCTGATAATTTTTTGGTTTTCGTGTCTTGATGATTCCTCGTAGTCTTTGCGAGTTGGGTGAGGAACGGATATTTCCTTTCGCTGGAATATTTCCTTCCAGTCTAAAGATATATGGTGTCTCTATACGTGGCCATAAGAGCCCTTGTCACAGAATCGAGATGCTCGGTGGAGTGATTAAAGACATTTTTACGCTGCCTGCAAAAGGGCATTAACGACTGCCCCAGTACAGGCTCTGGACACCCTGTGTGTTCGCGTAACGTCACGGGTGCTGTTTCCATCAGATACTGCAATGGGAACTGCTCACCCCCAAATTAATCTGACACTGCACAGGTGCTGCCTTGGATAAGGTGGCTCAGGAGCAAACTGTAGCATGAAGACACACTAGTCCAGTGTCTCTGGACTATTTGCTGCTGCAGCAATTAAAGGGAGGCGAGTTCAGCTTTGTTTTACACAGACCCAGTTTTACCCCACTGTTTCCAGTGCAGAGCTCTAGAACCGCTAGGAAAAAAACCCTAACAGCAGCTATGACAGTTCATTCAAATCAGAGAGATCCTGCCCTTCGCCTGCCAGGAAATCCTCCTCCTCCTCCTCATCTGACTTCCACTGAATTGCATTTCAAAATAATCAAGTCTGTACAATGGGGCGATATATACACTTGAGAAGAAATTATTTATATTGATGCCTGCGGATTACCCAACGCTAGCTACTCCCTCTCTGTGTACCTTCCCGTGTTTCTCGCTCTGTGTTTTCCTGATGCTGCTTTGCAGTAGAGAATGTGCCCAATACACGGACAAGTGTTCAGCAATCCGTGTTCAGAAACCGGCAGCAAAACCCTTAACATTTTCTTGGAGTTTCAGGAGCTATGTGGCTTAGTGGTATCTTTGCAGGGGGAATACTAATGGTTTTGAGTGAATTAACGCAAAGGAAGACCAGTGAGCTTTAAAAAAAGTCCATAAAGGCCTGCGTAAAGTGAACTACAGATTGCCTTAGTAATAATTGACTGTGCAACAGAGCTGGGTGATGAGCTGTAAATCCACGAGGAGTGATAGCGGGAAGCGTGCTTCAGCGTCGGTTTCCATTACTGCTGGCTGTAATCTACTGCGTGGTCATTTTAGGCTCATTTCTACTCCACTTGTTTATCTGAGAGAGAGTCAGAGTAGTAGGGAAAAGCGAACGAATGTTTCAACTGGAGCATTAGAAAATTGCTGTGAAATAAAACCCACATATTAAGACCAAGATGGGAAAAGCTAGTTCCTTTTAGGTCTGCTGTCTTTTACTGGGTTTCATTTTCACAAATGAAAGAAAACTCACGAAGAAACTTACTACAGAACTGAAAACCGTTACAGATCTCTGAGCGGCATTACAATATGTACCTGATATAGACTTGTGGAGAGTATTATAGATGTAATTACAGATGTTTGATATGACCAACATCTTTTGACTGAATTCAAGGAAGCAATAGCTAACAAAATACGGTATTGCATCAGCAAAGGTCTCATCTAACACATCTTTCCTTTTTTTTTGCAAGCTCTGCCATTAGATTTTTTAACACAATTTTCTCAAGGCTGGAGATCTGCTTAAGGTCTGAGGATAGCACTTTTGCTAACTGAGTACTTCAAAATGCGTAGGGGGCAGATTGGCCTCGGGATGGGGCAATTTCGTAACGTTACTTTGTGCTGCTACATGGTGAACTGAAGCCAGATGATACTCAGGTTATTTCTCGTCAGTAAAACTTGAGCAAAAGGCCATACGGTAAGGTCAGCATTCGTACAGGAATCACACCTCTTGTGACAATTCAAGTGCTACGTGTCTCTTTAGAAAAACTGCTGTTATATAGCCTTTCCCCTTGAGTTCTTAGAGAAATGGCTGGTGCTTTATGGGAATGGTAGACGAGGAACTGCAGGGGACAGTGGAGGAGTAAAGACATTCATCTAGTGCCTGACTGGGTAGCCGGGAACATAGCTGACAGCTGGTGCTGATACAAGATCCAGCCTTCCCTTCCAGCCAGTTCAAATGAAAAATGTCAATGTAGTATTCAGATTAATGAATTCTGAGTTGAGAAAGACTCCAAGTTCGGAGGATCTGAACATCACTCAAGGTAATCCAGCAGTAAGGAGAAATCCCTGCTACCAAACAAAACTACTACCGTTTTGTATCTCCAAAGGTGCCTCCAATACTGGCAGTACTCTGTCAATTGGTCTTGTTCTTGGTGCATCTACTGCAAGGTTTTTATTGACTTCTCATGAAAAATATTTCAGTTGAGGCACAACTCAGAGGTAATGGACCTACAACAGCATATTGAATCTTGATATATTCAAAATGGTGGAAAGGAGCAAACTGACAAAAGTAAGTCCCATCCATCTCCATTCCCTGCAATTCTGTAAGCTACCAAACACAAGCAGCTGTTGACTTTTGCTAAGATCCATGCTGAATCTTAATGAGTAAAGTCTAAGAGAGAGAAATTGGACTTAAAATATTTACCTCTGGGGCAACAGATTCCACTCACAGTTTGGCAACCACATCTGTAACGAGGAATACTTTTGAAATAAAAATGCACTGCACTCTTTTCTCTGGATGCTATTAAGATCTGACTGGAGCTGTAACAGCTTCAGGAAAAAGAGGAGACCCTCTAAGTCCAAAGAATAGGTAAGCGTGTAAGGATGTACTGTGAATCCCAGTGGTTCAGAGCCAGTCAGACCAGTGAGGGGTTTTTATAGAACCGTGCATTAGCATCCGCGTGCCAAGCCAATATATGTTAAAGAGAAAACTGATGATGCCAGCAAGTCCTTCCTTCCCTGCCTTGCTCTCCTCTTCTAGTTAAAATACATGGTACCAAAGTGCTCAACCTTGATCCGAGCTCTCCACAGCTGAGATTGCCTTTTCTAAGTTTATTATGCCAATAATCAGCACAGCCCTTGGCTGTACGTTTAATAACAATGGGCGTTATTTGAGAAGTTGCTTATACTCCTCAAGTTCCTACGTAAAACTTCGCCAGTTTTCAGTGGGCCCCTGTGCTTCTCAGCACTCCAGTCTCTTCAAGAGTCAGGTGAGATAACTGCCATAGAAAGAAACCTTTCAATATAAGAAAATATAAAATACGTGCTTCTAGAAGGTCAAGGAATGTGCTTCCAGCCTCTACTCACCGCTGCATTCCGAGGGTGCTTTGCACACTTCTCAGCAGGCTGGCTGGCACTTCGGGGACTGGCCAGTCAAAACTGCGTAGCGATAGCACGTGTTTTAACGCGAGCCTTTCTTCTCTTTACAAACTACCTGAAAGTCTCCATCAATGCACTTGCTGTTCACAACCGCCACAGAAAAACCTTTTAGAGAGTTTCCAGGTTAACACTGTGTATCCAGCCACTCTTCAGCTCGGGGGCTTCTTGGCCGGTGGTGGTTTTCTTATGGGTTTCTGTGGATGTGCAGCTCTTTTTGCCCAAGGATGCTGAGGGGACAGTTCACGTGTTTAAAGCCACCAACTAGTCACGTTTCCGTCCCTGGCTTCCTGAGGTGAGGGACGGAAAGGCTAATAGGATACAAATACGCTTTGGGCATAGGATAAGGACTACTTTTACTTGCAGCCTTCTGTACTTTTAACGCATTTTAAACATGGAAACACTGATCCACTTTTGATTTGACAAGCAAGATGGCTTGGAAATTAGTTAAAACTGTCACTGTTCTCCTTCGTTTCTGTCTTACATCTGTCTTTTGACTGAATAGGAGTGGCAGTTCTGGTAGAGCTGAGGGGCTTTGTATGCATCCCTTAAAAACGCTAAACAAAACATTCTGTGTGTGTCCTCGCCATAGCAGAAAATAGGAGTTTAAAAATAAAATCGGCCTAAGAGAAGCAGAAGCTGGTCAGTCCATCTTTAATTCTCTAATATAAAACTATTTTTCTACACCCTTCTATATAATGTGGAAGGTTTTGAATGTTACAGAACATTTTACAGTTTATTTCAAATTTGTTTGTTAGGTGGTTATTTTTGGGGGTTTTTTTGGGTTTGGTTTTTTTTGTTGTTTTTGTTTTTTTACAGAAATGCAGACATTGCAAATTAGAAGAGAAAACTTTTCCTATAATAAGGTTCATTCAGCACACATCATTTCTTCCTGCTGTCAGCTGGAATTAAATTGACTGCCACAGGAAAGCTTCAAGAGGAAAATGTGCTCTATATGGACTTCTAAATTTGGAAAGTCTGCATCCTTCCTTCAGAACAGATGCTCCGAGTCGTAACAATTCAGAGGAAGGTATCCTGACAACTCTGCCTGCTCTCCTGAAACAGCCGGTCCTCTCATCCTATTCGCACACACGGGCGAGACTCTAATCCACCACTTACCCGAGACGCGCCCTTGTTTGTCTCTCATTCCATCTTCTCTGGACTCTCAAGAACATATGAGTCATTTCATAGCTGGGGCTTTGTATGAAACGGCAGCAACAGAGGGTTGGTAACCATCCTCCTTCTTCCAATGGAATCGACAGCGCAAGGCTTGGCGTTACAAGGGGAATGTCTCCGTCCCCTGGTGGGGCACAGATGAAGTCTGTTTGGAGGGCTGACATAGCAGGCTACGGTCTAGACAAGACAACGGGATGGGTAGAGTAATGTGGCACCAAGGAATCCAGCAGCACCGCCAACAGCATTTGGAAGTGACAAAGCACCTTGTAAATGCCTTGATATGAACAAAGTTTCCCCTTTTTTACCGTAAAAATAGAACGTAATATGGAACTGGTATTTTGTGCTGGTGCTAATGTATGTCATATTTTTATTCACTCGAAACATTTATTATTACCAGAATTCATCATATGAATGTCTGTTATTTGTCTTTGTAAAATAAACAGAATCAAGATGTAGGAATAAACACACATCTCATTTTCTGCAGAGTGCAGCAGCGAATGAAGATTTGTTATAACAAATACTAAGCTCAATTAAAAAAGACAAGGATATTTTAAACTCTTCCAGCTCACCTTTCCTCTAACCTGATTTATATATATAGCAACAACATTATTCTGTTGCCTTCAGATTTCTGCTTTCAGAGTTAAGATCTCTTTCCATGCTGTGCCTTTATTACCTCTCAGTCTTGATGACATGGGGAAAAAAAATGAGTAAATACAATTTAGATAGGGGTATTAATTTATATGCCTCAGGCTTAAGCTAATCTCTAATGATTAAAGCCAAATGACAGAGTGCGGGGAAAAAAAAAATACATCTTTTATCTGCAGAAAACAAATTTTCTTCGGAAAGCCACTATGAATTTCTTTTTTCCAGGGATGACCAAGTAGGACTAAAGGATCTCTCTCTGCTTTTATCAATTATAGCTGTGTGTTCCTACGCTGTTCCTTACCAACTGGCAGATGGTAGAGATTTATAAAAGGCAGAGGTAGAGACAGAAAGGCAGGCAAAGACAGACAAAGATGATGCCAGTTTCATTTTCATAAGTTTAAAATATTTTTTGGGGAAGCTTCACATTACAGACAGGGAAACAGAAGCAGAGCACTCAGTTACATGCAAATATAAGCTTCGATTGCTGGTAAGAACCTAAATGTCCTGCAGTCAGAGTCACAGCCTCAGCAGAAAACATGTAACTGGCAGATGTTTGCACTAGCATTAACACCATCACATTTAATGCGAGTCAAAACTCAGGGCTCTAAACTTTCTCTGCAACTTGGCTTTCATCAAATCCAGCTATTTCATACTTAGTAAAAAAAAAAAAAACACCACTATCTTTAGTTTTAAATTGATCACATAACGTTTGAGTTACAGAAAAAATCGTCCCACATTTCTGATCAGGTCAGAAACATTTTTCACAGAATTGCCTCCTATCTTCTACTGTTCCATTCTGCGAACGAGCTGAGTGCTGCCAGGGAAGAAGCATTCGAAATTAATTTAGAAAACATGAATGGGATAAAGCAAAAGGTTTAACAGCACTGCGAGAGCAAATGCCGTAAGTCTTCCGGCCAGCTTTTACTCAGCAACACCCTAGTCTCTATCTGGTCCCACTAAAATCCACTGGTATTACCAATAGGGTCAGTGTCACTGAGGTCTATCAGAAATTTAAAAGCACTTTTTGTCTATGGCATAGCTATTACGTGTTCTGCCTGTGCCACAAATAAGGCAGGTAATAATTTAATAACTAAAACTAAATGATTCCAACATTGAAAAAGCAAAATACTGTATTGCTGCATTTTCTATGTTATCCTCCTTTCTGTAATAATATAACGAGAAAGTGTTTCTAGCAGTGAAAGGAGAGCTTTGGAAGAGTTAAAGATTCTTAGAGGATGAGTAAAATTGAAAGAATGACCACCCAGTAGTGTAATTATTCCAAAAATCCATTAAAAGACAGCAATGAACACTTTCACAGTGGCCAAGGAGACTCACTTACGTGGTTTTGGAAGTGCTGGGTCAAGAAATTATTCTTATTCTCAGCAATTACTAGAGGCAATAATTTAATCTCCTTAATAAATATCTTAATGTTCTAAAACACTTTGTCAATGGAGTTATATCGTGTCCAAGTGATGAAAGTCAGATTTTTCACTGTTATTTATTAAGTAAGGAAAAGTTAAAGATAGGGAAAATATCTTCATATAAGAAGCTATTTTCAAGGAAATTAAAGAATTAGCAAAATTTATTAAGCTTATTATGGTCTAAAACAAGCTCAGAAACTCAGAAAAATCTCATACTCAAAATCCCTACCACCATCACAAAGGCATGAAGCACTTTCCTCTATTAATAATGAATGTTGATGTTCTGGAGATCGTTAGACTTTCCTGAAACCTACATCCATTCACTTTACACTCTTTGAAGGTTATTTTACTCTCTAGGAGTTCATAGGAGTAAAAAATTGAAGGCCTGTGCCTCATTAAAAAATGAGATTCAGTAAATCATTCCCTCTACCTGCACAGAGTTTTTCTCCTTTAGATTTTTAAATACGAATCTTGCTCATTTTAGTCTCTCAAATGAAGCGTTAGGGATTTTGACCCTTCTTGGAAATAGCGGTGATTTCAGTGACAGCTCACGCTAATAATATTTCATCAGAACCTACAAAGTCTCCCTCAAGATCGGAATCCACATATTGTTGCGTAACGCGAACGAACAGCTAACTCATAAATATTCACTGAGCAATTTATTTGAATGAGTTTCAGACAATGGGTTTGTAATGAACCATTCCCTTCCTTGACTTGATACTACTGAGCTCAATAGCTAACTTCAACAGATTGGATTTTGGATGACTGCAACTGTGATTAAAACAAATAAAATCATAAAAGAATGAAATAAAAGGGACTTCCAGGTCCAGATACGAACGTACGGCTGTTAGCGTTAGTCGTATATACCAAATAGTACAGGCAGCGGCTATGGCGCATTAAAACCTCTGCAGAGAGCGGTGGATAAAATTCCCCCCTCCATTTGCTTACGCAGCTTCTCATCTGGAAGCTCCACATCAAGCCCTTTGGGGAAAAGCTAATTTAGGACATTTCAGTTCAACAGTCTGTCTTACTGCTGTCAAGCAGAAAGTTAGAGAAATGACCGACCACGATTTCTTTTCTCTTTCTTTCTAAGCTGACCTTTGAGTACCACCCCCTCTGACACAGCCTCCCGGCGCGCTCAGCCTGGCCTGCTGTGGAGGGCGGTGGGAAGACACCTCTGCAGGCAGGAGGGGGCAAGGCCAGAGTTACCCTGTCATCAGGGTTCCACAGGACAGTTCAGTTCAGTCAGCCCTGCCCTTAACTGTACCACGGTCAGGACACACCAAAAAGAACACTCTCTCTCCACTCACCTCAGCTCTCAGGCGGGTGGGATGGGGTTCAAACACTGTGAGCAGTGTTCCTTTCTCCAGGGTGAAAGTCAAAGGTTCACTGGACATGCCTGCCACCTTGGCCTCCAGTCCTACACACACACGGGCATTTTCAAACCGGCCGCAGCTGAGAGTCTCCTGCACACGCAAAGCATAGGGAAGAGATACGTCAGCACCCGTTCACCCCGTGAACTGCATCCCCCAGTGGAGCCTCTTGTTGTACTCCAAGGGGGTCTCACAAAACCTCCAGTGTGTTCCAGTTCCAATACAAACCCATCCCGCCTACAACCAACCAGCAACCACTCCATTTGTTTTTTCAAACACAACTATTTTCATGCAGGAAAGACTTCTATCACGAGGAAGTTAAGCAAGACAGTCCTGACTTGCACACCTTCAGAGGACACTGATTGTGTTCCAGACATGTCCTACACCAAGTGAACCGCTACACGTAAAGAAAGTGTTCTCCACTTGCCAAAACAAGAGAAGAACTCTGCTGTGGCACAACCTTTTCAGAACTGATTTACAGTTTACAGGTATCAGATGGGCAGACATAGACAGCTATAAACATAGTAAAAAATGTTCAAAATTATAATTTAATTGTAAGGAAAGTCCCTTTATGAAAAGCAGCAGAGGCACAAGCTCTGAAGATTTTTTTCCTTACTACTGGTGGATACATCTCTTCATTTATCATTTTGCCTTCAGAGAACACTGGCATCCCAATCTCTGGAATACGGAATATATTAGTTCAAAACATTCATCCTGCCACCGATGCCAATTAGCATTTCTTTCCTACTGTTTATAATCTTCTTTTACTGCCATTGCAAATAATGGCCATCATAACTGCACAAATTCTCAGACTTCTACATCTCAGATGAAATTGGGGGGGGTGGGGGCGGAAGGAAGTGTAGCTAAATATAAACCCTACAGAATTAAGTAGATGGGGGTGGGCAGCTTCTGAAAACTTGCAAAGTTTTATTGATGATTTAGTTCTCCCTCTTCCTTCAATAACTACATGTAAGAAAGAAATACACTGCTGGGATATTTAAACACAAGAAAAATTTCCCAGGTCTGAAGTTCTATTGCCTCAGTAAGCAAGATTAGACCAAGATAATTAAATGTGCAATTTGCCACAACTACTGCGAGGAACAACAGTATTTTGAAATTGCCATTTGCAGTAGTTCCTGAAGTTGCAACATTGCTTCTCAGTAGGTAAGAAATTAATCCTTCCTCCTCCTTTTTACCTTTTTACTTACTTCTGTTTGCTTAATGTAAAAAAAAAAACCACAAACAAAACAAGCAGTCAACACCACAAACAAAAATCCTAATGACAGAACACTCTCTAGCCTTTCTGCTGAAAATATTCTAAAATGTCAATATGAGGCCATTCAAAATTGTACAAAGCAAAAGCCATTTTAGTAACGTTCTTCACGGGTTGAAAATAAAAGTAATTGAGAAAAGACTATTATTTCCTACGGAAACAGAAGAGGTTTCAAACCACTTAGAAAAGAAAAATGCTCAAAGCTGAGGTTTAATCTTAGCAATTCACTTAATCGCGGTAAAAAGATACAATACTTGTAAAAAATCTTTTGTAGGAAGATTCTTCCCTTGGATACCACTCAGCTAGGCGTTATCTTCCTTCCCTCACATTAGCTGTCTTCCCAAAGAACCGAACTCCTCTGTGAGGACACGAGGTTCCGCATTTATCCTTTACGAAGTCTCTTGGAACCAACAGGGGAACCTTCACCACGCTGAAACAAGAGCCACGCTCCGCTGCTCGTTCGTGAAGACCTCTCGCTCCCGGCAGCTTTGTCACAAGCGACGTGGGGATAGTTGGAACTGCCTGAGAGCACATCCCAAACACACGGGTTCGTTACGTTTAACGAGCCTAACGACACACGGCCCGCGCTCGGTGAAATACCTCAGCAGGCGATGCTGGAGGTACCAACAGCTGCTACGGGGAAACCTGGACCTTTCCAGCAGGATTAGAGAAGAGCTGATGTGAACGACAGCTGCAACCTGGGACTCAGCTCCTGCCGCCGGCTGCACCCCGGGGGTGTCGGCGCCTCTCCCCACGCTCAGCCAGCGGATCGGAGCCACGCCTGGTGCCAGGGCGAGCAGCCCTGGAGCTGGCAGCATCGGCCGCGCAGCACCCAGAGGCGCTCCTGGCCAACTGCCGCCGATGTCGACTCACGCGTCCCCGTTATCCACGCTCAGCTCCAACGCATCAGGAGCCACTTACCCAGAGGTGCACTTTATAACGCGGCCAGCAGTGAGACAGCGACTACAGCGCTGGAGGCCGCTGACATCTGCCCCGACTGAGACAAACGCGCGGGCTGAGAGGCACTTACTGCCACGGCGAACAGCCGGGTAACGGGCTGGACTGAGCGGAAGAGCCCCCTGCCCCTGGGCTCCAGGTGACTGCTGCCCACCCTGCTCCAGCAGGGTAAAGTCCAGCAGAAACATTAAACTAGATACACCGGAGACTTGTTAAAAAAGTCTTAGTAGAACGACAGGTAGAAGTTTTTCCTGTCAACACAGGAGCAGCAGAGCAGCTGTAGCAGCGGGCTGCCGTCCCCCGTCAGCACGGGCACTGCCTGGCTGGGGAAAGCAGCCGTGGCTCTGCCCACAGCTCCCTGGACATCCCCACCGGTGGTGGGCACTCGGCTAAGTGACCGTCGGACACTCGGGGAGCCCCGACCCCACGAAGAAGAAAGGGAAGTGACAGCCAAGGAGAGGGGCAGGCTCATGCCAAATGGCTCAGTGATTATGCAGAGAAGCTGCATTTGTTTTCCCTTTGTACGTTACAGTTCAGATACAAAGGAGAGCTGTTACTGAGCGGTGCTCTTGTCAAAGCACGCTCCCCAGCTCTATTTCCAGCCTCTGTATCTATTTCCAGTGTGCATCAAAATAACTTGGGTTCATTTGCAGCATCAGCTCTGATCTCTAACTACTGTTATTTTCGTATCTAAAAATAAATCAAGTTTATTTATAGCATTATTTTGACTACCAAAGTGCTGATGTCAACCAACATCATAAAAAAAAGAGAATCAATGACCGGGCTTAGGTTATTTTCAACCACAGACAAGAAAGTTTGACAAGACATGATAAATCAGGACAACTCTGCAAGAAAGCCTCTGGAACGTACTGGCGTTTCAATTTTATTAAGAAATAATAAACAGCCTCCCGCAATACATTTCCTCATGACAGGTGTGCTGTACCAAGGGTGTGCATGCCAATGATGAGTTACTTTCACACCAGCTTGCTTTGGACAAAGCACTCAGGCCTTGCACTTACCCAGCTGAAATGGCATGGATATGGAAGGCGATGCTGCCACCCCAGCCTAGACAAGTCAGACCAGGTTTGTCCTATGTCTTCATCTTTTCTGTAGCTATCAAAAAAAATGGAAGAATTTAAAGTGGTTTTAGGATCGCAAATTGTCTCAATAATTCAGTGGCTACATTTGGAAACTGCTTCTGGAAATAAGTAGTAGTATCATTTTCTGTGGAAAGGACTTTTCATTCCGCTTTTTAAATCTTTATTATTTTCATTTTTAATAGCTCAGTTTTAATGTGGAACTTTTGTCTTTCTGTGTCATAGCTGGAACCGTAGAGCATTTTTCCAATTAAATCAGTGACTTGTGGCTGATTCATGCCTGACTCATTTTGCTACAGTTCTTACATATATCCAGAAAATCAGGCCTCACTTCAAGTAATTTATTTTCTTTCTTCATGTAGGTAGAAATCCCTTTACTACTGGCATTGCACAATTTAGGCTGAAAATAACACACAATCAAATTCAGCAGCTCAATTAGTTTTGAGAGTCTGAGGAAAGCCAAGCGTTGGAGTTATGCAAGCGTGTAAAAATGAAGCCAAGGCATTTGTCCTGGAGGAGCCTGTCCTACAGCAGTGACTTCCATTTGTGCAGTACCTGCACGAGCCACTACGCTCTTCTGAAGCTCCTACACTGTCTCTGACATGAAAACCATAAATCACAGTGTCTCAGCAGTTCCCTTTGAAACAGGTTTTGTTCCGAGGGGTGCAGTTTTGAGCCAGTTTGAAAACACCGCCACTTCACTTCTGCGGTGAGGAACGCTGAAGGCATGACTGGAACCAGAGTCAGCGTTACCTCCAGAGAAGACAGCAAACTGCATCCTCCATCGCAGGGACGTACTGACAGCTGTAGAACTGCTGTTCAGTTCCTCCGTGTCATCCTCGCCAACGGTCTGACTGGAACAGCAAGGAAGCTCCTTCATAGCTGATATTTACAGTTCTGTATTTAGGAGAACGCCATCACAAGTTTATGCAAAAGTTTGTGTTAGTTTTGCAAAGTAGGTTCTGGCTCTAGTATCAGATTTTTAAATATTAATGGAAAACTTTTGCATCACAGGTACCCCAAATCTCTCCTAGCAAAAAAATTTCTAATATGAGATGTCTGCTGAGGATAATGTTTACAGAAGAACCCACAAAAGGATGCTGAATACAGTTGAATTTCTGGGATTTTTTCCCCCTTGCTATTAACTATTACCCATTTCTTCACATCTACATGCCAATGGCTGATCCTTTGCTACTCCTATAACCTCGAACACACGTATATCAGTAAGGTGGAGAGGAGTAAACAAGTATTGAGGGTGAGGTAACATAACGGATCACCAACTTAGCATGCAAGAAACACTCGCATCAGTGAGAAATCCTTTAATAACACTGAACAGGCTTTATTATTAAGCAGGCATGAAACGGTTCAGTAATGCTTAGCTACAATCTGAAATGGATTTGCTAACTTTAACACGATGCTCTCAAACAGGGTAGAGTAGCAGAAAGGGGATCCACGGATTTGTTATTCATCAAGTCTTTTTATAAACCTGGACTTTTATGACTAAAATTTGCTATTAATGCATTTTCCAATTCACTAATTCTGAAGGAGTGGAGCAATTTACATGAAAACACTTATTTTTAATGTGCTTTTGGTGAAATGCTTATCAAAGTCAAGCACTATAAAGAGTGAAATGTTATTTCATTGTAATACATTCAATTTTATGCTGTTCAGAAGCATTATTTTTAAAAAAATCTCCTACGAATGTGCATTAGTTGCACTGAATTTTCAACTGCTTTGTTTTCTTTTTTCTGGTTAAGACATAAATAACCTCTGGAAATTCCCTCTGGCCACTTCTATCCAGACATACAAGATTACTGTCACAGCTTGGTATATGCCACCCACAGAAGCCAAAGCCCTTCAGCAACATCAGCAGATCCTTGTGCTTCGCTGGCACCTTTGCAACTGCAGAGCCAAGAGCTGCGGCGGCAGTGCTGCCCAGCCGCTGTGCTGGCACCGGTGCAACAGCGCCCTGCCGCTCCCGCTCTGCTGGCATGGACACGTTGAGAAGAAACAGGAACAAGCAGAAGTGAAAACAGGAGCACCTTTGGCATGGCATGTCCTCACAGCTCTGTACAACGGGATTTCATACCACTCGTTCATACCGTGCTTATGCTAGAAGCTGGTACCTTAGCAGCTCTTCACTTAAGGGGATGCTCCCGGGGGCGAGACCAGAGACACATTCACCCCCAACTTCCCATCAGCACAGCTAAATCCGGGTCCCCCCAGCTGCCTTCTCTGTCTGGGTGACAGTGCCCTTTGGGTCTATTTGACCCAAAGCAGAGGCTATCTAGAGAGAAAATAGCAACCAGTTACTGAGAAATATTTTTCCCTCGTGGCTGAAGCTGTTTTACTTTTTTCCCTAGTCCCAGCCCTGCCTAAGTCCGTACCTCCGGCAGGAGACACAGCTATCAAACGTGCCGATGAGGACCTGGTTCCAGTTAAAAGTAGCCCCCGTGCCCCCTCCTCAGAGAGCAAGTCTAAACCGCTACCCTTGCTTTTTGCAGTTTCTGACCCTAACTGCCACCCCCTTGCTTGAGGCAGCAAATAAGCAGCCTGCCCGGAGAAGCCTCCGGGCACGCAGCGTGAGCAGCCCTCTGCAGCCCCTCCGTGCCTCACACCCACGTAAGGGACGGGCCTTGCGGGGAGGGTGAGGCTTCTGCCCCAGGTCAGGCTGCACGCAGGGCTCACAGAAAGGAAAATCAAGAGGAGGGGTCACAGGTGAAGTGCAATAGCAACAGCAAACCTTGGGCATCTGACACTTAAACCGTGAGACCAGGTTAGTTCAGGCAGCCACCGACTACGATCTGATTCCGTTTGTACCTGCCTCGCGCACGCACGGGGAAAAGCCGACGTGTAAAGTCTTGGTACGTTTGCATCAACAAAGCTGTCACGATTAGCGCAATGGGCCAGAGCACGGCACTGTCCCGGCGCGCGGTGCGCAGCCCAGCGCACAGAGCGCAACTGAGGCTGCGGCAGTCTCTCCCCACGCCGCCATCCTGACTCGCCATCCAGCCTACCACAGCTGTATGCCACATCTTGCTCCCCAGCCCTCTCCCACTCACCATGCGGCATCCCGCTTCTGTTCCAAAAAACATTGCAGTTAGTGTTGTCCTACACCGAATTCTTCACAAAAAGGAGCGGGTCGTTTTCTCTGTGTTTAATGCATGCACGTAATTACCTACAATACTAAAACACAATCCAGCAAATGCACAGGAGAGATCCTGTCAGAGTAACGAGTAAGTGTCCTCCAGCTCACCACATGATTGATCTATCCTGACTTTCATTTATTTCCTGGCCTCCTCCTTAGTGGACTTCCCGCAACAAAAAATCTGAGTTTTTTTCTGAATAGTCACTAAACGCTGCATGCACAAATTTCCTTTAGCGTCTCGCTCCAACCCGCCGCTGCTGCTTGGAGAGCTGTGCCGTGCCTGTGGCAGAGACGTCGCATGCAATGCATTAATCATCGGGGAAGATGGTGCCAAGCCACTAGGTAACAGCTCTACTAATATTTGTGCCATTAAAGATGGAGAAACAACAACTGAACTTTAACAACCTTCTTAAAATACAGTTTTCCTAAGCGAGCTCACTACTCCAGTGTATGACAGCTCGTCCATTCTCAACACACAGATTACCACAGAACAGTCAGAGCTGGGGCTGCTGGCACCTCATCCTTGTCTCCACGTCGGTTCGGCGTTATTTGCTGTGCAGAAGGGAGCACACGCGGAGGTTCCGCGTGCACCCCGGAGAAGCTCCAGGCTCTGGAGGCCAGACCCATGAGCAGAGGGGAGGAAGGGCTTGGGTGCAGCCAGGAATTACGTGAGGCTGGACACAGCTGCTGAGCAGGGCTGTGCTTCCACCACAGCAGAAGGCAGTGTCGCCTCCACCCGGAGCGGAACCACCCAGCAGCAGCTGTTCGGTCCTGCTGCACGTCGGGAACGCGTGCCTTGCCCGTACTGCTGCCTTCTCCCCATCTCTTCAGATGTACTCCTACAGCTCCACAGCTTCGTGCTGCTGTGTTATGCTCTATCATATCTGTCTTTCCTCACGGATACGATTACCCCGGTTTTGTACATTTAATTTGTGACATATTTGGAAAACAAGGAAATGTCTATTGTGTTCATCTGCACCGTCACGTTTAATGTCATCGGCTGAAGAAATAGTTTCCGTTTCATAATCTAACATCCTCACAGGAGAAAATTAATGGAATTCCTTGTCCTCTTACCATTTCTTGTGAGCTTTAATGGCAAACTACTACAGACTTAAATAACACAACAAATTTTACATGTAAATACAATAATCCGTAATTAATTCAGACTGGCTACATTGAACAGAGAAGTGCGGGTGGATGGGAGGAAGAATCGTAAGGAAACAATCATTTCTTTTGACAAAAAGCCACAATTTGATTTCGTTTTTTGATCATTTAGATTCACAGCACAGAACAACCTCAGATTTTAAAATTCTCCTTACCTTTCCTTTTCATGTGTTATGACTTCAGATGGTCACTTTTCTTGTTTCACTACTAAAAATAAAAGGGAAATAAATTTGGAGCCATAAAACTGTTATCTTCTAGCTGAGTTCACAGAAAGGAGACTAAAGAATCAATGACACTCCACCAGCAGAAAACAAGTGATGGGAGAAGTACCCTTTCAAACAAGAACTACTTCAAATGTTTTTGTTCAATGGCCTGAATTACGGTGTTGAGCAGTTACAGTTCCGACCCACAGAGTTCAGAGATAATTCCCCCAAAGGCCAAATTATAAATATTGTGTTCACAACAGTAAACACTGAGTTGTTGCCTTCAATGTGACTGAAAAACTGCCTGAAAGTCTAGACACTCCCTGACAAGCTCTCAAGACTCCTATGCTTGTTTCAGCCTCAATATTTGAAAGTAATCCAGTAATTCACTCACGACTGAGTTACCAGTGATGAATCCCAGCTGGCAAAGTGCTCACAACCATCTCGCGCTGCGCCATTCCCTCTTGCCCGCGGAGCTGATGCGTTGCCCGTGACAAAGTTCACACGAAACAGTGTCCCTTATGACTTCTCTGCTCCTCTAACGTAAATTAATTTTATAGTCAAAGGACATATTCTTCATCCAAAATAATACTTAAACTTCCTGCTTTGGAAATACAGCAAACTGTATTTATACCACTTTCTTTGTAGGATCTTCTCTCATATTAGAAATAACGCAAAATGGTGATACGAGTAAAGGCTACCATTTCCTAGGGTCTTGCCTCAGCCTCTGGATTAGGGACTCCCATAGAACTGTCTGTGCCAGTATGGCCTTCTGCTCACATGATGTGTACGTGGATAATTTGCATTATGTGGATTTATTGGATATCCTGGAACAAAATGCTTATGATGAGGAAGATGTCTGGATTGAAAAAATCTTCAGTCTGACCCTAGTACAAACAGTTCACCCTAAATAATAATTTCATTTTCAAAGTGAATTCTTCTGAGCCTCCCGTAAAGCCAAGGGTCTCCTCAGAGTAGGTGCAATAATCAACACATGGAAAACTACCCTCTTAGAACAGAGCAGCCCGTTACTGCGCTTATCCAGGTGTAGTTACCGAGACGGCTCTCTGCAGACACCTACACCCCTCTGCAGGAGGATCGCAGGTTCGTATCCTGTTTGCAGCCCACTGCACTTGTGTTGTGCCAATGCCTCCGCAGCCCTCTGGGGCTTCCAGGTTATGGGAGAAATTGGCCACTTCTCTGGCTGGCCTTCTATTGGCCCTTGGACATTAAAACAATAATAACGATCAATAATTTTGTACCGATTAGTGACTCGTCCTTCTCCGTGTTGTCTGAAGCTGTGGCCTGGCCCGAGATACAGCACTGCTGCCTGCACCGTTCTGTCCTGCTCCCCAGCGAGAGGCCACCAGCTTCCCGCAGACAAGCAGCTGCGTGCTCTCTCCCCAGAGCCTTTGGGCAAAGCAGCCAGCAGCAATTAGCGTAGTAGTATTAATCAGTATAACAATATCAATAATTGAATCAGCCCGCTTGACTCAGACCCCCAGGCTTGTTCAAGTGGGTCACGAGATAGCATGATGCTGCGGGAGCCTGTGCCTCTGGCAGGGCACTGAGAGGAGACGAGCACCTCCACCCAGCCAGCTGCTGATGCCTGAACCTCTGTCCACAGCCTCGTGCCTCTGCCGCGCCTCTGCTGCTCCTTCTGCTGCTTTGTGTTTTCCTCCCGCTGCACTTATCTGACATCCTGAAACGGAGCCCAAGACCAGGACTGAACGTTTTTGTAGGCATTTCGGCACACAACCCCCTTGTCTCTTGTGCTCCACCTGTGTCCGTGATAACAACCTCCATCTTCCCCTCCCGCGAGGAAGAAATTTGGTTTGTGTGCAGTTTGTATTTTTCACTGCTGCCAGACCCATTAGCATTTTCTTAAAAACTGAATTTCAGAAAAAACCAAACCAAACCCACAAACCGTCCTTGCTCATTGGAAAAGGCTCAACTTAAAGACTGTCACGTGTTGCAAGTCAAATGAATTATTGCTCAGCTCTCTTGAACAGCATAGAAAACCCCAGTCATCAGAACAGACGTGACTCCAAGAGCCCAAATGTAAGTCCTGGAACATTCACATCCCAGTAAAGCTGGAAGCAGTCCTCATTATTTTACAGCAAACTTAAAAAAAGGGTATTTGTGTTAAAATAAGTCGACTGCCAGACGTGACCGAAGGAGCGCGTGTTCCTGAGCGTTGTGTGCACGTGCTGCAATGTTCCTTTTTGAAACAGCTTCCACCACACTTTAGTAGTGTGTTTTTCCCTCTCAGTGGCCAGGTTGAAAGCAGGCAGTGATGGCACTTCTCTAAGCAGAGACTCAGTTTCTGAGAGCAGCAGGTGAAGAACAGTGGGTAATTCTCAGCTATGACGGGGAAGCTTCTTCAAGGCCAATAGACACAGAAATAAAAGGGACAGAAATCAGGACACAAAAAGATCCTACTCCAACACGCTGCTGTGAGACAAAGCGCATCGTTACCGCGGGATACAGCAGCACCCGGCGGGGGTCCCACGGCCAGCACCGGAGCAGCCGGTGTCTCCAGGGCCATGCTAGGGACGGACCGAGGTCAAGCCTGGGAAGGCGCCTCCCAGGAAAAGGGAGAGCATGTCAACGGACACCACTCGGCAAGGTCACCGCCTCTTCTCCAGAGAACGCTCCTGTTCCTCCGGCTTTGCGCCGTGGCAGCATCTGGTTTTCTGTCTCTAGGGCAGGCTCAGCATCGCAGAGCCTCACGCCACTCCAGCGGCCACGAGCAGCAGGACGGAGGTGAACCTCACCGGCGCGCCGAACCGAGCAGCGAGGCCACGCGCCTGTCCAGACACACCGTGTAGCACACCAGCGTTCCGCTGAGACCCCTGTACACAGCCACCGCCAGCTGCAGCCTGCCCCGGCTTTGCCCCCATGTCCGTGTGCCGCCGGCCCCTCTGCCTGCCTTCCTGAGCCCTGCTGCAGGTATTCGATACTCTTCGTGGCTGCCTAGCTTGCAAGGTAGTTCACGCGGAAGGCTACTGTTCGCGCCACCTCCAGCAAGACTCGGGGCAGCGTTCTTGTCGCTTTCTTTGCTTGCGCACAGCTGTACTTCACAGCAGCTCCGGGATCAATAGTCGCCTGTCTCTGACGCACAGGCTTCCTTGCTGGAAACAAAACTGCTGATTTTCAGCCCCTCAGAATTTCATGCTGGTGATCCTAAAAGGACTATGAACTATTTAGCTATTACCTAACAGTGTTATATAGGCAAAATAGTTTTCCCACTGTTTGCATTGATTTTTCTGCTAGCTCATTTGACTGTGCAAAGGGAAGGTGTAACGGCACACGCCTGAAACGATATCTTACAAGGTATGGCCGCAGGGACCGAGTCCTGTAGGTATTACGACGTAACTGCATGCTTTCTTTGAGTTCAGAAACCTAATTCACAGAAGAACAACAAAATTCTTTGTTTTGGAGCCTGTCAACAGAGAAAGGCTCCAACTGCCAAAACTGTAATAAACAGAGGAAAATTAATCATAAAAAGCGTTTCGGATTTCTGATTGCCTTTGGCCCAGAAGGACCTTCTGAATTGAAAGGAAATGGTTATTGTACTACCGCTCAATTAAAACCAATTAAGCTGTTGCAGACTGCACTGAATATCAGTATCATAAAGCACTGAAGATCCCAATTACTCACTGTGGTATTCCAGATGAGTTAATAAAGGATAAACGGTGCACAGTCTACGCGTGACTCATCCCAAAGATTCTCTTTGAAACACACATCCAATAAAACCAATCGGGAAATGCAGCATGTTGCCGTACTATAAGATCCCTTCCAACTGTAGGAAATCAGAGACTGTCACTGGTTGACAGACAAACAGTTCTTGCCACATTACTGACCAGCTCTGCTCCTCTGTTCTAGCCTACCAAGTATACTCCAAAATAAAATAAATTTAATCAGAATGCAAAACATTATACATTTTGCACAGGCAAATGAAGGCTGATGAGCACTAGCAAGGAAACTGTCAGTAGACCAGCATTAAAATGTGTTGATACAAGGTTGAAACAACACATTGAAGCTATGTGAATGGGTTATCTGCATGTACCTCTGGTTGTCTTGGTGGAAAAAGTGGGTACATCACCGGGTATCTAAAAAGTCCCATTACTTTTTATTACAACAGAGTTAAATATAATTATATTAGTCATTTTTCTGCCCATTTTCAGATAACCTAATACAAGTACCAGAATAAAAGCACAATTAGATTCATTGATTTCTATACACTCAAGGCCCCTACCTTTGTTACGACTCGTGCTGGCTGTGCCTCTGCTCAGTTCGGAAAGCTCGGCCCCATCCTGCACGCTGAGTCTTAAGCACGACCACAAAATGTCATTTCCAGTGAAATGTCACGTCTGGCTGGTATAGCAGCTGCCCTGCACATCTGCCAGATGTGGCTTTCCTGCTTCCCTGGTCACCTTGCTGCACCTGTCTGGTACTGTTCATCAGGTCCCTGCTAGACGTGGACCTGCCCTGCCACCCCCACCCCGCCACCGAGTGCTTAGGCTTGGCCTCTGCTGTCAGCAGCCAACTACCGCTTGCCCAGGATTGTGCTTTACGTTTTTGGAACTCCTTCCCCAAATACATCACTGTTCAAAATTCTCTGGAGAGAAGTTTTAATGGAGTTGCTTACCGAAGAAACTTGCCATCAGAAAGAGGCAAACACATTGCAGTGGATGTCCTTTGGAAACAGGGAGTTTATTACACAGAGGATGTTTCACTGAGGTTTTCGCTGCTAAGGAAAGACTGAGGGTGTCAGACAGCTTGTTTGGTTCCCCCCCGCCCCAACAGTGTATAATACAGGAGACTATCTTTCCACAAAACCCTGTTTTGCTTGTACCTTTTATGGCTACACCATGGCAACAATATTTCTGAGACAGGTGACAGCTTTCTTGGGAGAAAGGGCTGGGATTACTCTGGAGATGTGAAACTCCTGTGCTCTGAAGATGATGCTTCTAAACACGGTAATTTACACACCTTCTTAAGCTCAAGGAGCCATATGTTCTTAAAGAATAAATCTATATTTTCAAGGTTCATACGCTATAAACCACTAAATTTCAGGATCATAGCAATATAAAACTACACATAAAGAAGCAGCTGCAAGTTGCAAACTCCAAAGATAACCCCATAAAGGTCTTTAAAAGTATTTCTCACTTCACTCATTGTAAGCATTTTGTATCAGCTGGCCCTAATATATGTATTTTATATGGTATTACGTACATCTAGAGAAAACCTACATGGCAGGCTACCCGAGCACGTGTAGCAGGTCTTAACAGAAGAAACTAAAATAACCAGAATAAATCAGGCCAGTCTCATCTTCCACTCTTACGGGGTGCTTGCTCTACATCCCCTGGCTCTATGCCTTTACAACTGACTAGACATCACATTTAAAATTCTGAGTGAACAGCCCTGAATTCCAATGAATGATTAATAACAAAAATGTTGCCTATAGGAGAGATCAATTATTCTTTTCATGTGGAATTTAAAAGCCAGACAAACATCCAGGAACCAGAAACATCAAGAGATTGTTTGTGACTAGTTTAATTTGTTTCAAGAGCTCTTTCTATGAGTTTTTCTGGAGAAGGGTAAAGGTGGAGGTAGTACATCACAGGAAGATGTGCTGGATGAAAAGTTTAAGTCTTGCAAATAGTGTGATGTGCAAATATTATTTCTTGATTTTTTTTTTTTTACCTTGTTCTATAATTGCAAGTGTACTTCCATAAGAATCCATCGTGTTAAATATAATGCACAACAGCGACAGTTGTAGCTTCAAGGAGGAGGATGCTGGAAGTGTGAAGTGAATCCTCCACTGTATCTGCCAAGCAGATACTGCAGCTCAGCTGCTCTCAGGTGTGCCCTTTGCCTGCTGGGCTTACAGGGCATCCTCTGTTTGCTTTAGCGGACCCTCAGGTAACAACAGTCCAGAGGGCCACAGGCAGGGCAGACCTCTCTGTCAACAGCAGCTTTTAGGGATAAGCTAAAACGGAGTCCTAGCCTCTTGCAGCAAGAAGACTCCCAACCAGAGATCACGTATTGCGAACGGGTGGATACACTTATTGAATATTTCATAGCAAAAGCAGCTTACGAGAAATTAAGGCACAAGCAGGCTTTTCTGCATAATCTATCCTTCTTCTAGAAGAATGAAGCACTTAAATCCCATTTAATTTATAAAAAGTGATCGGCACCTTAGTCCTTTCCTCGCTCTAGGGTGTGCAATACCATTAAACTGGTATCCAAAACCTTTAGTAACTTAGAGAAACACGTAAGACTACATGAGTTAATAAAAAAATTGGGGGTGGGGGGGAAGGCGATTCTGGAAGCTACCTACATTATAGTGAATAATTATAGTTGGCAACAGAAGATTGTTTTTCAGTATATATCATTCTTAGATAGTACTATATTGAGATGGCAGAAGAGGAAAGATATTAATAGCTAGTAAAAATGAAATTAGAGCCTTAAGCAAAACAATAAATGCCATTATTGGTTCTCAGGTGGAGCCGGTGATACTGAGATATTCTGCTTGACCAGATGTTGTCCTGTACTTCACTATGAGGTACATCAAGTCAGACAGATGCTCATAGGACATGCACAGAAAAGATAAACCCATTTCTGAGCACAGCCACATTTGTACCGCTGTCACAGAGGGTCCCAAGAGCCTTACTCAGAAATCTGAAGACAGAATTCAACCGTCAACTTTTTAAACCGATTTTCATTAACTTGTTTGTATTTAACCTCAGGATTTGAGAGGAGTTTAATCTCGTTCACACTCTTCACAAAAACCCTAGAGAAATCTATCTTCAGAAATGATTCTCAATTAAAGGAGTAGGACAAAACCCACGAATGAAGCGCCAGAAAATAGTCAACTTTTTAAGAAGAAATTAGAGGTTTCTATGCTATTGCCCATTTGTTTGATGGCTTTATTCTTAGATCGGTATCCCAGGCACACAACGTTCAGGAACACTGCAAATGCCTTGTGGCCTTGGGCCACTCCCGCTGTGGCGCGGTTACTGTATGTCTGGCTAGAGCTGGCTCACATGAAGAATGGAGGAACAGACCCTTTGAGCCCATGAGAAGTTACAGCTATGAACAATTAGGATAATTGCCTGAAAAAACTCAAAAAGCTCAGAGATTTAGCTTCCATAAGAACCCAGCATGGAATAATGATGGAAAAAAATAGCCAGCTACTGTCACTGTTGTGTTTTGGAATCTTCTTTACTCGTTATCCTTCATTTAAATGTCTAATACGATACTCAAGACCTCATTCCTATCCTCCAGCGATTACAAATTACTTTTGTAAGGGATGGGTTTTGTTAATTGCCTCCACAGTGGTCACCAGGCCTAAATAAATCATTATGACGTAAGATGCTGTTAAAAGCACACTATTACAAAGGCTCTCATTTCCCGTGGACCTTAGGGCAGCAAGCAAAACGCCGTTCTGCAAAAGCAAAGTGTTTACTGCTGCTTCTTTCAAGTAAACACACAATTCTACCTTGGGGTATAACTACCTGGAGAATTTGCCACACTGATGGCTACTGGTTCAGGTGAGATTATGAAGAGAAAAATTTATCACTGACTTGTGAAAATATTACAGATTTTTGCAGACTCATCTGTTACACAACTAAGCCTGAGCAAAATTTAGCCCAAAGTCAGCTCACGAATTTCACATGCCTTTTCTTCTTGAATTAAAAATTTATCTCGTTTGCAGGAGCACCTTATAAACCCTGTGTTAGCTGAAAGTACAGAAAACCACAGGCAAGAGATGTAAACAGCCTGGGAATGCAGGACGCTGCCTCTCACCCTCAGGCTTTCCTGTCATCGGCTGTCACACACGGAACGCACCGATGCTGGTGCCAGTGTTTCTGCTGTCACTGCAACAGGAAATCTTGTGGCTTTCAGGACAGCCTAACAGCCTCCTCTATTATCTGTGACCTAATTATTATTATTTACCTTCAGCAAAACATAACAACTTTGATCTATTAGATCTTTAAAACCTATCAAACCAAAACAGAAAGCTCAGTTAAATGCACAAATTAACCTGCTTTTTTTTTTTTTTTCCTGGAAATATCTATATACATATACACACACACGTGTAGTGTGCCTCGGATTTCTGCTCAGCAATTAAAGCAATCCTCTCAAGAGATTCCTACCAACCTTGTTCTCAGAGATTACGTCAACTCATTGGAGTTTTAAACAGCAATTAAATTTAAAGTTACTTTCTGCTCAGCGACAAAGACTTTATACTGTTTTATAATGCACTCTGGCAAATGAGAGCTCTCACATGAAAGACGAAGGCATTTTAGAGTAAGACAAGGTGAATACCCTACTCTATAAGAGGTTTAAAAGATTTAAGTTCCCATAGTCTTCTCTGAGTGTTACATTTACAAGAGTAAATGTGTTGCACTCAAATCCTCACAAAGGTAGGCAATTCCATCATCAAGAAAGCTACTGTTTCCTCCCATCACCCATCAATCCTATTTCTTCTCCCCAACTCGTCACCCGGTGAAGTCATGCCATTGCCATTCTGCTCTGATCTGCCATCAGGTGCAGCCCCGATAACGTGGTCCCAAACTGCCGGATGATCTGAGCTCAGTTCTGGAGATCTGGAGGCCCCTCTGTCCTTCTAGCAGAGGAAGCAAAACTGTCCCTGGGTGGATTTGAGAAAATCAGTATGTATTAGCATAATTCCAGGATTGTCACATCTGAGCTGGGAGTCAACTAACTGAGACACAGAACAAAAAAAAAAAAAAGGAATCAGACCCACATCTAAAATTAACGATGACTTCTAGGGAAAAAACCCCGTATTTGATAAGAGGAAGCAATTAAAAGTGTTTAGCATACATCTGACATGAGCCGAGCAGACCACCTGGGTGGAAAGTGGGAAGAATTCAATGGTAACTGAGGAATAGACACTAAGCTAGCACCCTTGTTGCAAACAAGCAGTAGCTCAAAGAGCTACTTTTGGAAAATTGTTTTCACACTTTTCACTCTTTTTCTCCCTAAGGAAGAACAGTGCAAAGAAAAACAAAGGAAATCTATCAGGAATCGCTACCTGTGTGTAGACTGGGAACGGAGAAGGTTTCCCTTCTTATCTCCACCTCTGACCCTTTTTTTATATCTTCCAGAGAATCATAGAACGGTTTGGATTAGAAGAGACCTTAGAGATCTAGTTATTCTGAGACACCAAAGGGTACGGTGGTGGTGTTCTCCTTCAGCGTTTGCAAAGCCCTCTGCAGCGAGACGCTTCCTGCGCTAACATTTAACTATCTTTAACAAGGTTGTTATTTTTAGTCACAGTTTGTACATCCTGTGACATATTTCTGCAGTACCTTAAGCTCTCATTAGTCATGGAATTGAAAGCATTCAATTAGCTGTTTTGACACTTTTGACTGTACTAAATAAAACCTTCAAGAATTTCCCAATGATAACGCCCCCGTCGAACAGATTTTCTAGAAAGATTGCACATAATGAAGGGAAATGGGGCCATAATCAGGTATACGGACAATCCACCAAATGGATAACACCAGAGGAAGAGCCTCGCTAGAAAGTGAATAGCTGCTCATTAACTCATGGTTAGAATGCTCCAGAGTCTCAGCTCTGTAGAGATCTTTTCTAACATGAAGAACACCCACCACAGCTAGTGGAGAGAAAGCCCTCAGAAATACACCTGAGTATCTAACAGCACACTATAAAATATACTTTGAACATAAGTAGAAGACAAACAGCTTCCTCCCTTAGAGGAAACTACTGTATGACACACAGCAGTGTCCATCCTGGCCCGACCCATAGCTCAGATAAATCTGATATCCTTCTTTCAGTAGCAGCACATGTGAACTGGGCCAAAGAAGGTCCTTATATGTCAATCTTGGAAGCCATTTCTTGAATCCATGAGTCAGAGGCTTCAAATACCTGGAGGCTAGTGGAGCTACGACAGTCCATGGTGAACACACGAAACCACGGTCACAGAAGGACAGTGTTTGCCATCAGGCAAGAGGTGTCCACAACCAGGTCGCTGTGGCTTTAAAGACAGAGACCTCCTCAACCAAAGCTCTTCATGCAGCTCAGCTGCTATTCTAGGATCAGAGGAGCTTCTCCAGAGCTTGATTTAATCAATTTAAGTATAATTAAAACTGCATCACTGAGACTAGCTGGTAATATCTCTTGTCGAATGAGTCACCAAGATTAGCCGGAGTTGTTTGCTGATACGGGGAAGCAGTGGATTTGACTCTGATCCCATCCACGCACAGCCCTGTTGGGACACTTTGCAGGCTGTCCTGACACAAGCTTCACTGCGCACAAAATAAGGAAGGTTTTGAACGGTAGGCACAGGAACACAAGGGCTGGGAGATAAACTGCCGATGTCTTTAATAGAAAATCCCCAAGAGAGGAACTTTTTGTTGTTGTTGTTGGTGTAGAGATTCTAGCTCAGAGATAGAGATTCCTTTTTGGTATTTTCCTTATGATTACCCATCTGCTTCTGAGTGGAAATTTGGCTTTTGTGATAAAGGCTTTTAAGTTGACATTTTCTTTCTTTACATTCAAGGACTCTTTGGGTGCTGCTGACACCTTTGCTAGCCAGGCAAAGGCAAACTCCGGAACTACTGGTCAGGAAAGTTCTTCAGAAATTCTTAAGTGTTGCCTTTGTTTGGGATTTGAAAAAACAGCAAAATGCAGAAGATTTGAAAATGTGGATCAACAATCATTACTGTATTTTTATGTGTTATTTTGTTTTGCTTTTCCTTTTGATGTCCACATTTCCTAAGATTCTTTACATCAAAAGCTATGCCAGTACAGCTTCAACTGAAGAGATTTTTGGTTGAAAGACTGAAATATGAACTTAAAAGATGAAACAAGTTCATTCTTCAAGGATCTAACCCTGCTGCTCAGGCTGATGTTCTGAAGTCAACGGTGCTCAAGGTAGGAATAGTTATTTACTTGCAGGATAGACTTACCTAGCCAGTGCTGATCTACCTCGTGGAAAGATTTTAGCAGTAAGAGGCAGAGGGCTTCTTTTCGTAAGGACCATAGTGAGAAGACGTGTTCTGAAGCAGCCCTCCACGTTATCACTGGAAGGTCAATAACCATTCGCTGTTACTAGAGACATTAAGTGTCAAAAATGTGCCCTATCAAGACATCAGAAATCTACTGAATTGAAAATACTTAATCATCATAAGATTTTCCAACCATCAGGCTAAGAGAGGCTTGGTTGCCAGATACACATAGATATGTTCACATAAAAGACTCAAAGACTACTGAAGTCCTTGGGCACTTTCTACTCAACAGGTTTTGGATAAAGACCACACTGACCACAATTACACTGTTCATATCAAAAAACACTTTCCTGACCACTAATGTTAGCAGTAGTTCAATATACTAATGAAATATTAATTCTGCCCTTTGAGAATATTTTATAAGAGTGATGCAAAAAAAAAAAAAGTATTTGATTGAAAATGAAATGCAAACATAAGCTCCACAAATTTAGCAACTGTGTTGAATTTTGCATAAGGAACCACAAACAAAGTTTAGAGACTGAATAATGCAGATAAATCAAAGGAATCAGTAAGCCTGGTTTTGAAAGAGGCAAAGTTATGTCAGATCTGAAATGAGACTGGAGAAAACAATCCTTTGTTCCCAGCCACACTTCCTTCCCCAGGCTCTCACTCTGCCTGTTCTGTAATGGAAATGCGTGTCCTCCATCAGAGCGGGCTGATTTCAGAGGCCCAGCCTCTGTACAAGGGCATTCATTTTCATGAAGGCAATAGCACAGTTGCAGCCTAAAGTGGAAAACTCCCCTCTCTCTTGAAACAGGATGTCAATTCACAGAGAACGTTCACGGGAGGAGGATGTATAGAGTTCTTAGTTCTTTTCTCCTGTCTGGTGAGCAAGCAAAAAAGGGCACCGTGTCCTTTACAATAATTCCGGATTCTTCATTATTAAAGGATGTGATTCAAACTACAGGGAGCTCAACCTGCTAGGGCTGCTGTTTGAATCGGTTCCTCCTCTCCCAACGGAAGATGGACACTCTCTGGTAATCCCCCCGGGTTGTCAAAGTAACAACAAACAGAAAGGAGACGACAGGGAAAAGCATGGCAAATGCTAGCGCTGAAATCTCCCGTCTGTGAAACACACATGGCTGAGATGATGAAGGTACAGTGAGCACTTTTTAAGATACAGGATTTTTTAAAGTCTTAAGACAACTTAGAGATGCCTCCAAGAAGGAGGCAACCCCTTGAATGAACCGCATGCTTCTGAACAAGGATCTTTATGTGCTCTGCTGACAGAGATACACACTGCTTCACTGCGGTGCTTTCAGGCATACAATAAAATTTACTCTTGCGATGGTCATTGCGTGCAAACCTGCTTTAATGTCGGAGTTAGACTCTTCTGTAATTTTTCTTTCTGTGCTCTAGAATCTTTCATGTTCAGAAGCACAAAGTCCATTCAAGGGGTCGCCAAGGATTGTACAGAGTCTTTGGAGAAGAGCAGCAGATGGTCCCAGAAAGGTGAGCGCTTCAAACATTGCAGTAGATTTGGGTATGAGACATACAGCTGCCTGGGGATGTTCTTCAGAATTTTAAAAGGTTATTAACTGAACTACCACAAGCTGGGAAAATAACTCAAAACCAGATGCAATCACTAATTGCTCACTTGAACTTTGGCTGTGAAGTTATTTCAGCAGGAAGAATATTTTTATGCTGACTGACTCTAAACAAAAGTTAGAGAAGGACATAATTTTGTAAGATTAACAAGGCAATTAGAGCTGGTGCTGCTTGAGATTCTCTGAATGCTGTGCGTTTGAATTCATTAGGTGACAGTAACTGCGCAGCTTCATCATACATGGAACACCTTTGTCCTGACAAACCCAACTGTTCATTTTTATTGGTTCACACACAGTTAGGAGAAACAAAACAAACCCGTAAATACCAAAACAAATATCAAATACTCTAAAGAAGCTGAGTTTTAGTTCTCCCACTGGGCGGAACGAGTCCTTGTGCATACTAAAGCTACGCATGTCGCATAAAAATCTAAAAGCTGCCACCATTGATAAAAGATTTCGCTCCTTAATAAGGTATAGTAAAGCCATCTCTTGTCCATATCTCCAAATTAAAACAGAAAAATAGGTCAAAGCAAAACAGTCAGACAAACCAAACCTTTAGCCTTAAACAGATTTTAAGTATTTGCAATGGAAGAGAAATCGGACAGAGCAGGCTGGATTGTCGCTGATGCCAGTTGAGAATACACAAGAGTGGCAGAAATATCAGCTGCAACGTAAAATCAACCAAATGGGTGTCAGATCTATTCTGCTGTCAGATTTAAAGAAAAAAATTATGAGAAGTGAAGCTGAGAAGTCTGCATTTGCTACCACTGCACGAGCTATAAGACGAAAAGAAACCTGTTACCATGAGGCAAGATTGGCGCTTGGGAGGCGTTACAGACCCCTCCAAGCAGACGCACAGAACCGTACCGAATAAACAAGCTGTAGGCTGCCAGCAGAGTTAAACCACAAAGCAGACAAGTGCCTCATTGCTTAAGCAAAACTGCGTGTTGGTTGAGTACACACACACGCGCGCCCTGCAGGCAACACCCAGCTGCTCAGAAACACCAGCATGGCAGATCCTGCCAGAAGGCGTTCGTAGCCAAGGGGTTTGGAAGTATCCCCCGACTGCAGACATGGCGAGAGCGCGTCATGGCATGAGAGGAGAACCACGTTTTTTTCTCCTGGATGAAGTCCTCATTTTGAGCAGCTATTGCATTAAAGTAGGATTTCTTCAAGAGGACTATGAAGTAGAAAAAACCAAAAATGCCTCCAAGTCATTCGGACTAGAAATGAACTGCTCACTATCACCTTTTCACCTTTCACTGATCTGCTGCTTACAAGTTCCACGAGTTCTCCCAGCAAGAGGCTATCAAGCAATATAAGTGACAATTGCTACTACCCAAATATGAGTTGACAAAATGTTCAATAGTAGTTTTGTAAATCCACGTGAAAATAGATCCACAGAAAAACAGTATTTCCCTTATAAGAGATCTGGAAATAGACACAAGTTTGAAAACTTATTCAGGCTGAATACTTCATCTGCTGCCTTATCCGCTATGCTGTGGTTCCAGGGGGTGTCATCAAGGTGGCTATCAGAGCATTTTTGATGTATTAGGGAATCTACCGCCTTTCTTTTAACATATGCAAACAAGCACGCATGGAAAAGCCTCAGGACCACACTGACCTTACATATATTTCCCAAAACACTCTAAAAACTGCAGATTAAGGCTACTAATTTAAACATGTGGAGCTTTCTCCAATGCAGGCATTAAAACACGTGCCTTTCCCACCAAACTGCGTGTCAGTCTGAGCTCAAACGTTTCTAGATACGGTAGCTAGAGCATTTTCCTGGCTGTACCTCTTCCCCTGCCCAGGACTCCTAAGCTTTACTAAGGAACATTTTAAGAAAATCCAGCGTTTCCGTTATTTGCTCTTGATAATGTCCGTTTGTCTCTATGGGGATCTGCAGATGTGTGTGTATTCATGCTGCCACATTACGATGGTAATTTTTTACTATGTGGCCCAATCTTCTAATCACCTCAGAGTTCCTTTTCCCCCATTTTACAGAAAAGACTGACTTATCTGAATTTCAAGAAGAAAAATTAAAATTATGCTCTCCATAAAGTCACCCAGATTGTTTCTGTGTTTGCAATTAGTTATCTGTATAAACAGCTGTACTTTAGTTTGTGCTAAGGTTTTGCAAAATAGTATTTTACAATTTATTAAACCTTATTATTTCTGATCTCATTCCAGCTAGTTTTCTTGCTTCCACCTGAGTCACATACGCTGTTCCTTCAGCACAAATATCACACGAATTATGTGTGATGCGTCTCCTGAGCCATTTATGCATCCCAAAAGAAAAAACACCTCCCTTCATACTTTCCCCTATCTGTAGCAGCCTTGGTCCTTCTACCAATGCGATCTTTACAGCACCTCTAACAGGAAAACCTACCCAAAGAAACGTTCCAGTAGCTCTGCTTTTGATAAGCTAGCCGAGACTCCAGGCTGTTGCTGGCGCAGATGCAATCCCTGACTGAGCACTACAAGTACACCAAGCATTGAGCAATTTTTCTTGCAGGGTCAGATGAGTCAGCTGCTGCTTGGCCCGATAGGAGCTCAGCACTGGCAGCTTCATAAAGAACTGAGCAAACACACTCTTCAGCACAATTTATATTCTAAATGGAAATGTAAATACAGCAGCAAACCCCGACCGGCTTTTTGCCCTTTGTGAAATCATTTCATCTTTGATGATGAGATTACGTGTAAAGATTGAGTGCCATATTTTGCAGACTCTTGCTCACCCAAGATGTTTTTTAGATGCACGTTTATATTGCTCAGGGATGGCATGTCACTGGTTCAGTTCACCGAACCAGGATATTATGATATTAAAACACCAAAAGGTAATGCATATTTATTACTTGCATTTATGTAAGCAAACGATAATTTACGTTTTTAGAACAAAAGGCCAACACAGTATGCTGTGGTTCTCCTCTCTTAGTCTTCAACTTCACTTACTTAAAAAAGAAAAAAGAAAAGAGAGAAACAACTGAAATCCTAGATGTGGCTGTCATGATGGCTGGTTATGCTGCAGATAAGAAAACATCTCTTTTCTGGAGTTGTGGAGCCACCAAGCTCCTCATTCTGCACCTCCCGAGCAGCTCTCCGGAGGGCTGGGCTGGGCTCTGCCCAGCGTGCTCGGCCACTAAGTTGTTATTTGCTTTCCACGTCATCCGACCAAAATGAAGAGAAAGACCAACTCGCTACATCAGAATTTAGATAAACGCATGCACGCTGGGCTTTTCTAACCCTGCTCTTAGTCCATTTCTTTACAACCCTTATAGCACATACTTAATACTGTGGTTTAAACCTTGAGCACAACCGAATCTGTACTAATAAGTATACCAAAGGTAAATACCAAACGAGTCAATTCCTGATTAAGAAATGGATGGTTTGTATTCACAACTGTATACTCCATATGCATGAAATTCTGCTCACTGGATTTTGTTTTAAAGGACTTTTCACAGCAAAACTATTTTCTACAGACAAATCCATTTAACTAAACAGATAAGGGGATAGGAAACTTGTGTGTCATTGAAACTATCCAAGACTCACTGTGCTCCCTCTGAAACAATGTATTTTAGAAATGGGACATTACTAGTAATGCGAAGATTTAGGCACTATTTACGCTAAATCTGTTCTCAGACTGAAGAATTGTTAGCAGTATTTGGCTCAACTAACCAACTGCAGATTTATTTTCCATCTGGACATTTCCCTTTTTTACTGAAAGAGGGAAAAGGTAACAAATATACCCACCCGACTACAGCCCCTCCCCACCCGCACATCATCTCTTTCCTCACCTTCCCTCACAGGTGGGTTATACAGGTACATACCTCTGGAGCGTGGGCCAGAACAAGCACAACGGTTCAATGAAAATAACTGCTTTACTGAAAGTGTTGACAGTTCCCATCCCTCCATTTTGCAGTGGTCAGCGATGAGTTGACAGCAAAGGCTTCACGGATTATCCTATCAAAAGCCAGCATTGCCAGCCGCGCTAGGCAGCGCTGCTTTGCTTCACCTGTAAACGTCACATTTCAGTATCTATATAAACAAGTGGCTGCTATGAACCTATGATAATAAACAAAGTTCTGTGCAGTATATTTAGATGGAAACTTTGCAAAACGTAAGAAAACTCATTTCAGAAATACCGACACAGCTGCAGCATGCCAGGAGCTGGGACAACGGGGGGGGCCAAGAGAAGCTTGGCCAAAAGTAGCTGCCTGGCTCCCTAAGGAGGCTCAGCAGGTATGGACTGCTCCATCTTCTCTGCACATTCAGATGAGAGTTTCTCAGGGATGAGACACTAAAACCGGACCCTGATCTGCTCCTCCCGAGCCCCTTGGACCAGCTGGGAGTAGCTGCTACTGAGCCATAATGACAAGGCTGCTCTGGTTCTAGAGCCCTGGCAGCTGCACCGATGTATTCAGTGTGCTGGACCTCAGGCACGAAAAAGCTCTAATCCATCTTATTAAAGAGTGGCCTTGGGAATTCTGCTGTTCCTTACTCTTCCAGCTTTCAAAGAGACCGTTTTACTGCATCATTCCACACTGCTCCCATTTTGCTCCCATTTAGCACACACAAAACCACTGCTGATAGTGTAAAACACAGTGAATGTGTCAGGGAACTCTTCAACAAACTTTATGAAACCAAAAAACCCCGACTTATAATCATTGTCACAGTGACTTTTAAATACATCCTTCATGCAGGTGTCACTGTCACGTTTACGTTCAATCTTTCCAAACCCCTGACATTCTGCGCAGGAAGGCGGCGAGAAGAGACCCAGCAAGTGTCGGACCCGGCAGAGCAGCAGCAGTGGTGCGCTGCCTTCAGCACAGACCCCACGCCAGCTTACAGAAGACAGGACCAAAGCACAGACCCCCCTGGGCCCCGAGCGCTGCTGACCTGCTCGGTGACTTCACCACCCCGCTGCCGCTTTCTTACGGTGGCCCTCGTCACTCTGACTCTCTGAACTCCTTCCTCCTCACAACACCCTTCACAAAGGCAGGCTAGCACTGAGCCGCTCTGCTCTTCTCACCCAGGACCTTACTGTCCAAAATAAAAGTGACATTTAGAAACAGTTCCGTTTGAAAGGTGTTTTGTTCTGAGGCAAAAACTAAATGATGAAGCAGGTTTTGCAAACACATGCTTAATTTCTGGGAGCCGAGTTATTTTACAAGAAAACTTCTGGTTGTTTGGATTGTTGTGCTCTTGAAGTGAAAGAGACCAAGTAGGAGATGTCACATCTTCGAATTAATGTGGATGATGGACAGACTGTGTTATCAATTTAGCAATAATGTCAAAAGCGAGCTACCAACAGATAAGTAACGATGCTCATGTAAGAGCCAGGCAGCTGAAATATGCCTCGCTCAATGCACTACGAAGATAGATTTTCCATACTGTCCCATTCAATTATTCTCCTCCTGTTTCTCGTTTCGCAGCAGATACTTGAATTTTAAGACAAGGCATCTCTAATTTCCAGGGCTTCAATTCTCTTGTTTTCCGTCTGATTTCATATAGACCCTTACCCCTAAGTCCTCCACAGCATTAGCCAAAGACTTTCTAAACTTCTCTTGAAGCCAAATAGTAAAAGAAAAAGGGCTTCAAAAGTTAAGGACTTGTTCCTGCTCAGTGCTGAGAGATGTCCCTAATGTGCTGAGGGCATGGCTGTGTTGTCAGTGCTGAAGAATCTGCAGTAAACATGGGACCCCACAGAATCAGTCCCTTAATAAGACTAAAATATCATTTAAGTGAGGAAAAGGAACTTTGACGTGATTTAAGCACACATTCAAAACGAGAGTAACAAACTAGAGACTGTTTCTATCCTAATATGAAGACCATTATTCAGAACTAATTCCTGTAACAGCCTCCCTTCCCTGACACAAGGAGGTATTATACTCACTGTGGGACAGTACCTACTTTATAAACACCGCTGGAGAAATTTCTCTCCTCAAGACTCACAACGTGCGTGTAGCTTGCCACTTTTCAGTGACTTCTTATTGCTGTTTGTTCAGGTTTTCTCTCCTTAGCCGAAAATAAGTGCTTGGAACAGCTTAGAGAAAGATCTGTGTTGACTATGATGCCTCGCTGTCTCCTGGGTGGACTAGAGGTACTCGTTTAACTACCTTCTGAAAGACTGAACTACCAATTATTTCTCACTTGAAGACAAAGTCTTGCTTTCAGCCCAGCAAGGCAATACTCATAAAACTCTCTGGGCGATTCTTTCCCAGCAAGCGCTTGCCCACCATCAGATGAAACTGAGCCCATCCTAGCTATTTACAGACCCGTGCCTTGCCCTCCCACACCAGCTAGGCTGTGATATTGTCTACATTTTGCTCTTTCTGAGAGCAACATGCCTACAAATGCCCAGGAGGCCATGCTGGGGATGGAGCCATGTATTACGTATATTACAACCACAACACTTCCTTGCTCTAAAGCTTAAATGATGAGACGGGGCAGAAGAAAAGAGCATGGCGAGTATCTCACCTGATCTTTTTTTTTTTTTTTTCAAATTACCCTTACACGTTTTGACAGGTTCAAAGCCAACCCAGGACACACAACCATCTGGCCACAGGACAGCAGTAAATGTGGCTTCTGTTTCTGTTTGAAGAAGATGCCACCTCCAAGCTGAGAGTAAACACGTGTTAGCCAAGGCACTCCAGGAGAACTCATATGGTCAGGTCACCCTCGTTCCTCAAACATCTCTCTCTTCAGCTTTGGAAACTGTCCTTTCAACAAAGGTATTCTCATCATCTTTATGCTTTCTTTTCTACAAACCTGCTTATCTCCCATTCTTAGTGTTACTGTACTGTCTAAAAAAGAAAACACATTTCCACAAGCGGCTAAGGTTACATTTTCCTTTGAAGGGCAGTTGATACCAAGGTTACGGCAGCACTCTGATTATTGCCTAAAGCTATCTGTAACTCTGGTTACGCCCTTTGCTAGCATTATGCAATTGCCGTGATATAGGTTGAAAGAACTAAAACCACAAATATATTGTCATGTGCTCATGCAATCAAGACTGATCTTTAATGATTTATCAAGCTTTCATTACTCAGGGCTGTGTAGAATGAGTATTGCTTATCTACGAAGTATCAGAAACCTACATTTTTTCCCCCATTTGAAATCTAGGCTTGTTTTATAAAAAATATAATCTGATTAACAGCTATTCAGAGAAGTAGAAGGGTTAACAATGGGATAGGTCTGCATCCAAAATGGAGAGGTTAACACACCACAATCAAGTTCTTAGCTTAGATTGGCAGAAGTGACACAGGGGAAAGAATCCCCATGTCAGGGAACGACGCACGAGCCTCTTCTGCAACTGCAAGCAGAAACTCTTAGGTAAAGGCGGTTGTTTGTCCCCACTGAAAAGGAGCATAACTGGAAGTGCTCAAATGCTTGACACAGAAAATTAATATCACTCTTTCAAGCTACCAAAATTACTTCAAAGAGCTCCTGATGTGTTGCCTTTTCCCCCTGACATGAAGATAAAAGCAGAGAGAATCCTTGCGCAGGCTCCCTCCAGAGCACGCTGTCCTGCCAAAGCTGCGGCAGAGCCTGCAGGAGTCAGCGCAGTGGGGATCCTGCGCTCCCCGGCTGAGACCGCTGCCGAGCGGCACGGGACACCGTCAGGTTCGGAAGCAGCCTGCGCACCCGGCCCTTCAACCCAGCAGAGCACACAGAATAGCCCCATCCATCCACAATGCGGATGTCATCACACCAACAAACGTAGGTGTCTACCTAAACACCACTTCAGGCTGCGCTGTTCATTTAGACGTTCTTTAAAGATCCCATAGCACTTCTGCAATCAATGCAGCGTGGACAGGTCAGAAAAGGGGCTGGGATTTGGTGTGCTGAATTTCTCTCTTAACGCTTTTTCAGGTGGAATTTTCAGATGCCTTTGCTCAATCTTCAGTCTGCCGAATGATGGGGAAATCGTACAATTAGTTTCATCCATACCAAATGAGGTTGTTATCACACGCTAATGCAGATAAGAAGAAATCACATTACTGTAGCCCAGAGGTACTCTTTGAGAATGAAATAAAAGGTCTAATTTTCTGCTTACATAAAAAGCTTCAGCTTTTGCCAATGCTCTGAATGGAATTCAAGAATTCTCGTCAAGACAGAGGCGTGCTACAGCCGCTGGCACACTACGACCTAGGTCTTCCACCCACCCCACATCTACGGCAGAGGAGTGCTGCAACTTAAATTCCTGGCACAAACAAGGAGGCTGTGCGATTCCTGACACAGAGCTTATTTCCCAGTTTCACATCAGTTCTGCTTTGCCCTGCTCAGCAGCCAGCGCGTTGTACTCAGGTAGATCTGCTTTGCAGCTGTTTTTTCCCCGCCGTGTTTGCTCCTGTACTACGTGTGTTCAACCAAACTGTGCGGTTCCCGAAAGCACCCATTAGCCAGGACCACTGACACTCTCAACAGCATGCCTGGGGACCTTTCCTCAAGGTCTCACCTTTACCTCAGAACTACTGATACATCAATATCATCGCTTCGACCGTCGTAGCTCCAGAAAACCAAAGCATTCTGCAGGCAAATGTAGGTTTGAAGGAAAGGCATTTACGTGTGCAGCCTGTTGAACTCACATAGCAAGACTCTGCCTCAGGCAATTTATCTGTCATTTTAATGTGTCAAGTGAATGGGTTATTGCCTTATTTCAGAGAGCCAACTGTCTCACTGTGAGGGGACATCTCCACTTTCATGTGACCTGCCTTTCTCCCTGAAGAGCCAGACTTCAATTCAAATGCAAATATCTTCAGGACAGCTTTCAACACCATCAGTGTGTAAAAGCCATCAATAAAAGGAACAAAATATTACTAAAAATAATAAATGTCAAGCATGAGAGATGCCCTTTAGATACTTCCTGACCTACTTCCATAGAATTGAAAGCAAACAGCAGGTATCTGGCAAATCGATCTTCAGGAGTGCTTAGAAAGCTTAACCTTCTCGCACTTCATCTGCATTGCTCCACCACATATTTAGCCCCCTGAATAGGTGCAGCTCGCTGTGCATTCCACCTTGCTTTTTACCTATGAAAAAGAGCCTATCGCTGACCCAGCCCTGCTCTATGATTCTCATACTCCAGCTCTTTGAGTCAGGAGAGGAATGCAGGACGACAGACAAGTATTTAGTCTTCTGCATTTCCTACAGAAAAACTTATGCACAAGTTAGAAGTGGCTGCAGAGACAAATTTTCAGGCAAGTTCAGCTTAGAAAAATCTTGACAAGGTATCTGTGGTGTGAGGAAATGTCCAGGCAGGAGCTGAATTCCTTGGCCTGTACCTTGTATGGAGTGTCTCAGAGTTACCGGGGCACTGTGCCCCTACACCGTCAGTCCCTATCCCTTACGAATTTAAAAGTTATAAACAATTTGCAAAGGGACTGCATTCTCCAGTGCGCAGCCTCCACGCACCTTCCTATTCTTGCGAAAGGATTAAAGCTCCATCAGCTTCTGACCCCTGGGTAAACCTGCACAGGCACAGCAGAGGAAGCCCCATCTCCTCATGGAGCTATTTTAGCAGACGCAATTAGATGCAGACCTAGTTGCAGAACACGAGTATTTCCTCTGCCAGAGATACGCCTGGGAAGACAGGCACGGGGCCAGTGTGTAAGGACCTTGGAGCGGGGACAGAGCAGCCAGTTCTGTCCTGGGGCACACAGAGACACCCTCCTCCGTTTACAGGGTTACTGTGAGCAGGATCTGACCGCTTCTTTCCAGGTTACTTGACAAATGACATGAGCAGGGAAGAGACTATCCATGTGCCCTCTTGCTGCGTACCCTCCACTGCCAAATTTCTCTAGAGGTGGCTGGCTGCCGCGTGCTGGCACTCCATAACTAACACCAATTTACGCACAAAGGTCTGTTTGGGGCAGCCAGTCAGCTCTGGCATTTGGAAACTCTCCTTTGGTTCACGGTACCAGAGACGAACTTTTGCTGTAACGTTTGTCAACAAAACTGGGACTTTCAAGTGGTTTTCTTTGCACAGAGAAGCCCAGGAAGGTTATGCTTATGCTTAACTTAACACATTTCCATATTAACGTATTTATTCTACTGCATACCCAAACTGAGCGAGGAACAGAAAATGATACGGTACAAAAAGGGAGGTCTAAAAGCTCAGTATTGCAACGTATAAGGATATAAAGTGAATAATATTTTGCCAAAATGGGATTGAGGCCTGAAAGGGCATCGGGTGTGCCATTCTGATTGCAATTCACAAGCTACAGAGTTTGGGTAAGGCAAGAATAAAGTTTAATAAAAGGCTGAGTTCAGCAGGGCTTCCCCTTTCTGAGATGAATTGCTAAAGCACAGTTCACCGCTCCAAGAGCTCCGAACAGGTTTGTGAGCCAATATGGGCAGAAGTTCAAAACCTATGTTTTCATTTCTAATTGCTACAGGGCAAGATATTCAGAAGCAAGAGCCCCAAACCCCCCCTCAACGCTCAGTTTGCTCAACAACTGCTATGAAGTTATGTCAAAAGTTAAATTTGAGAATGGACTTTGCAGGAAAGGAATGTTTTGCTGGATAAAGACCTAAAAAATGCACAAGTTCCTTTGGAATTTTGTTGGTTTTAAAGCAAAGGGGTGTGGGTGTGTGTGTGTGTGTGTGTGTGTCTGGAACCCCCAATCCTGGCTTGTTCTGCCCTCACCTAACCTCATAAAACAAGGCAGAAACATTGCCATTCATTACAGAGGACATTAACGACTACTTGGGACTTGATCCTGTGCAGGTATTGATTTGTGTGTAATATAACCTACCGCTGATACCTTGACGGCTCTCATAGAAAACACAAACCAACCTGTGCGAAAGGCAAACAGGTGAGGGATGCAGACACACTGTGCCAGCACTGGCAGCAGTCCTGTGTTTTTCCTCACCTACTTGTTTTCTCCGTTATTGCCTGCAGGATTTCCACACCCGATCAGCAATCAGCCCCCTCCACCTCCGCTGAAGTTCGGGAGGTCCCACGCATGGCCTACGAGCACGGTCGCTGTGCTTCAAGCAGGACCATGCAATCAGCAGCCTGAAAGCAGGTCATTCCTATAGCTGGTTTATTCATAAAACTAAAATACAGCTTTTGCTTGGCTGCAGGAAGGACTTGATTACCTTTGAGTCGTTATGGACAGGAGGAAGTAAGCTTTGCGCGGGGCACCTGAGAGGGATGCATCGCAGGCTCATCATTCTCAATGAAACTTCCAATTATAAAGCAATGAATGAAGAAGGCATGTAGATGTATATTGCCAAGGGCATTACAAATCTAAACGTGAAGATTAAGATCAAAGTTTATTTCCCTGAGAGAACATTTATTCAAGCAATCAGGAAGATTTTGCATAAATCCCATTAGCTTTCTATAGCAAAACCAAAACGCCCGAAATGTAACTTCCTAAGCCAATCATCTTGGCTCTTGAACAGAGAAATAAGCATTATCACTTGAAAGGAATGACAGGCTTATGGGTGGAAAATAACCTTCAGAAAGGTGTCTGCAGCAGCACCATTTTTAAAGCAGTCGTCTTCTTGGTCTGAACCAAATGAATATTTTAAGCTGTCTTTCTCATATACATTGATCAAACTTGCCCTCTGAACACAGCGAGGAAAAAATGTCTAAAAGGCAATATTATTCTGGCAGCATATCCCAAGAGCACCCCCTCCAACTTCACAGCCAGTCCTTGAACTGCGGGGAAGCACGATTGACCTGTGGCAGATGAACGGCATTATGCCTGGTCTAGTATTATTGAATTTTTTCTTTTTTTTTTTTTTTTTTTTTTTTAATAGAAGGGTGGCATTTCTACAACACAGAATACTGCATTCCAAAGTTCATTTCTTAATGTTAAAGCTCATATGGCTGACCTGGTAGGTGACAGCTCAGGATGGTGGGAGTTAGCATCAGTTCTTTGGTATTCAGTCAGTTAATGGCTGAGCAACAAGGACGTGCAGCTGACAAAGTAGCTATGTGAAACCTTACAGTTTGCTTCTAGTTCTGTCAGTATAAAGCAGATGAGGTTAATCAAGAAGTGGTTTTCTAAAATGCCTATATAATTTTCAAGAAACAAAAAAAATCCCACCAACTTTTAAGGTAACTCCTTTCCCAACTTGAAAACCTTTTTCTGAATCCCGCCATGTGTGTTTTTCCCCTCCTGTCAGATGAAGAAAAGAGGTTTGCTTTTACTGGAAGAGGCGATGAGTGGTTTTGATCCACTACTTGCATTAACGCACTTCTCCACATACCACTTCTAGAGACTACTGATAGCCCTGAGCACACCGTACATGCCTGCACTCTGGGGAGGGGGTTTCCCACTATGACCTACCCACTGACCCACACGGCTCGGTTACACAGACCCACACCAAGACACCAGACTGAACTAAACCATCTCTCAGGATGGGGTGACAGCAGAACCGGTCCCGTGCTGCTTACTGGTACTTGGCAAGCCATTCCTTGGTAACTCTGCCCAAAGCCTGTTCTGCTCCCACACCACACCTCAGGTTCCCGACTGCACAAGTCAAAAACGCAAAGTCCGTCGGTGACATCGCTCCTCCCAGTCATGGCCAGTCTGCAAACCGCTTTCGGCCTAAAGCAATGATGCGTGTTCATAATTCAGATTGCAATGAGCAAAGTAAGACTTCCTCTAGTAAGACTCCATTCTGCCTTCATCAGGAGAGAGGAAAGAGCAAGAAAAAGAAAAAAGCCTCCTTATTCTAAGGAAATGTCAAAATAGTTCATACACTATCTGATAGAAGAGCCTGGGGAGTTTTAGGTAGGGAAGATCATTAGGGACTATTTACCTCCAAGATTTTGAATGTTTTTAGGTAGATACTGAAAACAAGTTTTCAATTCCACCTGAACTTCAAAGCACATGAGAAGTTAGGATTTAAAAATAATACTAAAAAAAAAATAAAGAAGAGAAAAAAAACCTTACTGGAAAAATATCCACTAATGGAAATGTCTCAGCTCCGGCAAAAGGTCATTTTCATGGGGGAGAAATGAATACATCAGTCCTGTCTTCAAAGGCTGTTTGGAAAGACTTTCATGTATGTCTGATTAGCCAAGGTGGAATACAACACCCGAGGCACTAATAGCGATTTCTGGCTCACTATTTCTTTAGAGGCTTTTTAAAAATCAAAGCAGAAATTCAAGTCTCTGCTTCACTTCTAATATTGTGGACAGAGACTGTAGAAGTTCCAGACCCACAAACTGAAAAGAAATTAATCGTTTTTGTAAAATACTTTTACCAGTTTGAGATACTGACTTCCGAAAAACGTCCTAGGCACGAACAGGAAAACAGAACCAGTTGCTTGTGTAAACAGGACTTAAACTGCAAGGAGTGGGAGCTGGCAAAGTAGGATGGATGCACAGTGCAAGAAATGCCTCTAGGCTGGCCCTCCTTGCACTGCTCCCCCACCACTTCTGCGCTCTGCTGAACTCTCCCCAGGGCTCCAGAAGCTCTCAGGAGGATCAGACAAAACTGTAGGTGATAAGGACCAGGAAGAGAAGGAAGACACACAGAATCTGAGAACTTCCCCATCTCCCTGTTCTACTGCTATTTTTCCAGGCAGCTCAACAAGTAAGTTTCTGGATAGCAGATTGCTCCTAGAAGAATCAGAAAAAGGTTTAATTTTGATGCTAATTCCACCAAATAGCATGTTTATTTTTACGGGGAGGGCTGTAGCCTCAGTTTATTAGTAATACCTTTGCATGCAAATGTGATCGATGCTTCTTTCCTGCTCACCCTGCTTATGCCTCATTTGAAGCCACAGCTGGTTTCTACAAATGACTGTTACGCCACAGAGTTCATGTGGGGAAGAGTTGCAGGAGGAGAGAGAACTCTTAGAAAGAAATATCTACACTTGCATCAAAAAATATTTAGTTCAAAAATGCAGGTATAAGCCAAACAATTGGAGAGAGATGGTTTTGATGCATGGGCTATTGGATAAATACTATTAATAAATTGATATTATGAAAAGAGAGATAATAATAAAAAATAGAGAAATAATAAAAACTGTTTTCAATGGAGACAGCACCACAAACTGTCTTTTCTAGTAGTAACATATAAATCCTAAAAGCAAGCCTTTAGAAGTTTTTAATCCAGAAATAAAATCGGTATCACCAGTATGAAAAAGGCAATGTCTCTGCTGTCTATAAGAACTACACCTTCTAGTCTCACAGCACATCCTTCTTAGCCATTTGCCAAGCAAGCTGACCTAGATTTTGAAACAAACAGCATCTAAAAATAGAGTAATTGCTAAAATAAGTGTTGCACAGAGACCTCTGCAGTCAGCAATACTAAAATCTGGTAAGAAGGACATTCTGCTGTGAAAACATGTCATTTCTGTTTTGTGCCAAACTTCAGCTCCACGCATTTAATGTAAGAACACATAGTCTCTTTATTTCAGTAACATCCCTAAATACACCAATATTGTTGTGACACTTATATTAAAAATTTACCAGAATTTACCAGTCAAATCTTGGCTCCACCAAAATTCACAGCAATGTTGCCATTGGCGTACCCCCATACCAACGCGTACCCCCATACCAACGCGTACCCCCATACCAACGCGTACCCCCATTCGGGGAAAAGAACAGCCCAGACCTGTAGCCTGGGCAAACAGGTCAAACTCACATGATTTCATACTGGCCGGAGGACTGACCCAGAGCTAAATGCATTGTCACGATGCAATTCGGGTTAGAATGTCACACAAAACGTCGCAGAGCCTCCGAAGGGTGCGGTGAAAGACTCACGTAAGAGACACAGGCAGGCGTTACTCCACGCACGTATTTGTGCGTGCACACAGACACTCCACGCACAAATGTCGGTAGATGAAGCGACGTGCCACTAAACGGCCCAGACTGTGAAAAAGTGATAAGGGATTCAGGTGGGGCACCGATAAACCTACTCGCACATTTGCTGGTTGATAGCAGGAAGTTTTCCTCACCAGTACAGAAAAGCACAGGGAGGGGAAAAAAAAAAAAAAACCAAACCACCACTGTCAGAAGAAGATTTAAAAAAACCCAGACGGAATTACTCCAAGTTTCACAGTCAGTCTTCCTACAGCCCCACCTCCCCAAGAGCACGGGCACCCAGTTCATCACAGCCCTTCCTGATTTTCCCAGGCAGAATTACAGCCCGCGCTGTGTTCAGACCCTCTGGGGAACAGCAGCGCTGACAAGGATCTTGCCGTCATCACCACAGCTGCCTGGGAACTGCCTAAGCACCGTGGGGAGAATATTCCAGGGTCTAGCACCATTTAAGAGGGACGGAGATCCAGTAAATTGCTTCTGGTGGCATCTTTAACCCTCTGCCAGAGTAGAAAAAGCTATGATGATGCGAAAGATCTGAGTCTGTTCTGTCAGTAGAAAGATGTCGATGAGTATCTTCAGACCAGATGTTAACAGCAGCTAGGACTCAAGATCTCACCTGTTTGAAACATTAACGGGTTTTTCTGTGACGTGCTCCCTCGGCAATAACAGTTCCATATTCTGTTTAGGGACGTAACTGCCTCAGCTGGCACAGCTTCACAGAGAGTATCCCTTCTTTCTGCGAGCGCCTTCCTCGACAGTCTATCATTTTAACAGATGCGATTAGGATGAGAGAAGACCGAGTCTCTTCTAGGTTTAGCTTCAAAACAAGGTCTAAGTAGGCCGTGTGAATCACGGTGTCTGCCAAAAGGTCGAGTTTGTGTGATTTAATCAAACGTGTCCACTGGGGACAGTTTGCAGGAGCGACACACAAACACTTCCGACTCAGCACGTGCAATAGGCTGCGCCCACTTTTCAGCTCATTAAAAAAATAATAGTCAAGGAAATAACATCAATTTCAAGAGAATCAAATATTGCTTTTCACACGGTGTTATCGGCCAATTAATCAAACATCTCAATCCACCCCGTGCAGCTGCATCAGCCAGCTGAACCCAGCAACCGGCCAGAACCAACAACCAATGGAGCGGCATTGTAATAGACGTTATCAGAGTTAACACATGGTCGTTTACTTTAAAGAATCGGCTTTCTTTTAGTATAATGTACATACTATAGTTCTCTCATTAGGCATTTCAAAAATCTATAAGATAAAACTAACAAAGATTCGATACATAACAAAAGATATCCTATTTTTGCATACTTTTCCCTCACGGACAGTAAAATCAATGCTTCACAGACATGCTAACTTAGAACCACCAATTATCTGAATGCATTTCACAAATTATACCTTGAATTAGTTTTCAGTAAGATATACCAGCCACAGCACTCATTTAGTTTCTGTAGGGAAGACCCTCTGAGCACATCGATAGGCAGTATGCTTTACGGTCGCACACAAGTTTTTCTTGCGGTAACTAATTTGGCATTGCAAGTATACTCAGCTTGTAGCTGCACTTGTCAATTCCTCATCTACTATCAAACTAGCTACTTATCTAAACCAAGCAAAGCTGCACATCCTGACATGACAAGTAATCAAAAAAAATTATCTCCTTCAGTTAAAAAAAAAAAAAAGAAAAAATCACCCCCAAATAAAAAGAAACTCTCATTTCAAGTCATCGACAGAAAGCCATATCCTGAAATTCATCTTCCAAGTAATTTTTTCACATCAATTAAGAGGCAAAAGAGATGTAAGGCTGCCACACAACTGTAATTTTCTAGCAAGGGCAAAGCATTTATTCTCCTTCGCCGCATGGATTTGCTGTAGATATTCCAAAATTGAACAGCTAAAATAACCTTAAAATGAAGGACCTTGTCATTAAGTGAAATCCAAGCAAAGAACTTATTCACGTGCTCCAGACAGCAACCCCAACAGGTACTGCCAGATGGGGCGTGTAGTAAATCATGATCCAGGACGTCGCAACGTGACAGACTCATTCTGAGAGGCCACAGGAGCCTCCTCCTGCACAGGCTGTTGGCTAGGAAGCAAGGCCAAGCACTAATTCTTTTTCGAGGAGGTTAATATACTTCAGTCCCGGGGTTTTGACTTTGAACCCAGTGGCCTCTCTGTGTGTCTGCTTGTTCCATGTCTCCTGTCCCCCACCGCAGCACGTCCCATTTTGAGGTCAATACCACCACTGGCTCCAAAATAAATGCGATTAAATCCCTCAGGCTTGTTTCAGAGGCTGGGTCCAAGTATACATTCTTTGCATCGGTTAAAAAGATCGATTTGTGGAACACTCCAATTTAACAACTCTCGGTACAGCCAGCGCTTTTTTAATAATTGAGAAGCTCAGCGTCCAGCTCAGTGCTGGCGGGAGGGTAACAATTCTGAAGACTATGCACCCAGATTCTGCGTTCGGTTCCATACATTTCTTCATCGCGCATTTAAAATTACGTTTCCCTGCAAGTAGCTGGAGGACGTGTTTTACATGTACAAGCCAGTGAAATTGTCATGCAAATCCGGTCTGGGGGAGAGATGGGTCTGTGAGGATTTTCTGACCTTGACATCGGTGCGAGTAAGCAACCGAGAAAACAGATACTTACCGTTTTCCTTCATCTACTCGCTAAACTGCTTTGATTCAGAAATTCTGCAGGAGATCTGACATCTAATTTAAACAATAAATGTAACGTAGAAATAATGAAGATGTCTATTTTATTCAACAGAGTGAAAACGGAATTGAAAACACGTTAAAAACAACTAGCGACAAAGGTGTCCCACAGATGAACCTCGATCCATGCTGCAAACCTGCAAGTGGCGTGCATCACCCTCATCGCTACAGAGCGTTAAAAAAAAAGCCCAAGACACCAACAAAAACCCCACCCCCAGGAGGAGCTCGCTGCCCGTCCTGGCAGAAAGCAGATGCCTTGTACGAGTTCTACGCGGCTCTCAGAAGAGATACTTCAAGGCAGTGCAGTAAAACATTCCCAGGATCAAAGTGGGTGCCCAAACCTGCACAATCTGATGCTGACACAGCATTTTTTGCCACCCTGACCTCCCCCAACTAGTAGAAGAGAGGAGCCCAGAGGAGAGGTGCGAGAGAGACTGGCTGCACTGGTGCGTGCAGACGTGCCGAACTCCTGGCAGCACTGCGAATAAACATCGCTTAGAACAAAAGAAACGTGGCGCAACGCCGTGCTTTTTCTATGGACGAAGAGTGCATCCTGCCGTGAGAAGCGACAACCAAGAATGCCTTCAGGGACAGGACAACCTTTGCCAGCACATCAAGAGGCGCCGACAGCAACGCCTTTACGCCAGGTCCGGCAGCAGCACGGAGCCACGTGCTGACTGGGTTGAGAACGTGGTAGCAGTCTCTGTTCCCAGCATGGCATTAGCAACTCCCAGCTCTCAAAACGGCCACCAAAGAACACTGCAGGGCAACTAGCAAGGGTTACGCTCCAAAAAATACTCCTATAGTCAAAATGCTGGTGAAGGTACTGAAGGCAGGAGAAGACGATTTTATCTATTTCTAAGCAACTAGGTGGGTGACTACGGGCCTGACTGGCAAGGCTGTAGAGGTGTTTAAAGGCTGCTAAACCATCTAAGCAGTTCAGGCATCTTTTTACCATTTACATTATAGGAGTAGGACAATCTTTAGCAGTGCTATACTTAAGGGTTGTGGGGCGGTTTGGTTTTTTTTTTTTTTTTTTTAATGTAAAGGTTTCTGCATTGTTGGGCAACTGCACAGATAAGAGAGAGAAGTGCCTTGTCTAAAACCATTTTTCCTTTGTATGACCAGGAGGGAAGATTTATAAGACTGTTGCTGAGCTTTGTCTGCCTGGGTGATCCAGTCTGTCCATTTATGACAGGGAAATGACATTCTGTGATAGTCCTGAACCTTCTTGATGCCTGCCAGGTTGCAGGCAGAGCGTGTTCTGCTGTTAAAACAGATGGGCTGTTCAGAAGGTCTGTCTGACCTTCGCCATGAACACAGGAGCTCTGCGCATGAGACTGCGCCTGCAGTTTAGCAGACAGGAGAAGGAGGAAGGGAGGAGCAAGACATGCACATCTGCTTTCTTTCCTAGAAATTTTCAGGTGCAGGAAAGCGTATAGAAGGAGCTGTTACTACTGTAGTGAGCACTACAGACCAGCACCACTGCATTTACGAAGGATTCCCTGACCCTCCACTCCGAAATCCTTCTCCGTAAGCTATTTAGGGTTGGCAGCAGAAGCAGCATTTAGTCCTCTGTATTCCCTTAGCTTTTCTTAAGCGCTTTGAGCCAAACTGCCCCTTAATCTCCCTACCATGACGTAATGGAGACGAGTGGCATCTCCATATTTAGCACCAGCATGCAGATTGCAAATCAAATGGACCTGCTGTGCTATAGCACTGCACATCCTTAACAACAAACAGTCTCCATGGTTTGGCCTGGAGAATACAGCAAATACTGCAGAGAGGCAGGAAATTCAGGTCAGATCTGTGAATCTCTGATGTTCTAGATCAGAGCTTTAGGTTTTGCAATGGATGCAGCACCATGGAAGCCAGTGGAGCTGCCCCATGAACACACAGCAACCCATCCTGTCTCCACATGGAACTGAACTCTGGGCAGTAACGTTAATGGATTAAGACCCCTAAGTTCCAAAAGGAAATACTTTCCTGAAGGGAAAGAGACAGGAAAGCGTTGCTTTGACAGAGAAGCATGTAACAGCTGGCTACATCTGCACTACCCAGATAAGGGAGCTACACTTCACTAACCACATGCATAAACCGAGTTGAGGATTTCCACAGTATAAGGCACATCAATGCTAATAACCTGGCCCAAGCGAGCATCTGTTATCAGAAAAAGCAGCCCATTTATGTACCCATAGGTTTCTGGTTTCAATGTGCCTTATCCAAATTACATGCAAGACAAAATTGCACCGAAGCTCTACAGAAATGCCAGGGTATACAGAGCAGTACTACTGGCATGGACACACATACTGCCACAGAAATTAGGGCAAAATGTATCCACGTTGGGGTTGTGGAGGTTTATTTATCAATACCCAGGAGATTTTCTGAGATAGCCAAGAAAAAAGCATGGATAAATGCAAATATATTAGATCGACAGGAACACCCTAACTAGACTACGATCCCAATATGTAACGCAATAAAGCTGATCAAGAAACTATTCAGCAGGAAACTGGTACAAAACCCAAAGAACATTTACAGAAGTTTTATTTTTACATGTAATTTTAGAAAAAAAATTGCATAGGTGTTTACCTGTGCCTCTACAAGGGCAGTTATTTTCTTAATAATTTTGTAGTCATTTTGCTGAATTTGTTTTTTAAAGTCACTCCCTGCTAGATGAGTCAATTTGAAATAACTGAGAAGACCATCTTGAATTTCAGTGTTCAGCACAAAGTTTACTGCAACTTACAAAACAATTAAGGGGTTTTGCTAACTCAGAAGAGTCCCCTGACTTGGAGGGCCCTGTCAAGGTGGTCATAAATGAAGGTCGTTGTGACATCTGTCTGTATAGAAGAAAAGGCGGCGGAAGATTTAGACATCTCACTCTCATGGACATCGGTGATTGCTAAGTAGATAGTTGTATTACAAATGCCTCGAGCAGATGACAGAAGAGTCATCAAATAGTGATAGGAGCGTTCTCTAAACTGGTGCTTTTTCATTGAACACCCCCCACCATAAAACGGGAGGAAGAAGAAGGGTGCAGGTGCAGAAATGATACGCTGAAACACCCTTGTCCTTTAGAAGAAGGGTTACCTTGAGGGTCCAAGTGATGGGTCCTATGGAAGATACTAATCCATCGTCAGTTCATATGTTGTATTCAAAGTCAGCTGTGCTGTGGAAAGGGTGATTTCCCACCCTTCTCTCGGCACATTTTAAACGTACTGGTGTTCGACTCACTCAGATAGCAGCAGTAATTGAGCCTCGACCTACCCTCCACCACGGCTGAGTTTTGAGCTCACCACCTGAGACACAAAGGTGTATGTTAAGGGGTGTAGAACTCCTCCAGGAACAGAGGACTCTCCTGAGTCCTCTGCGCTGGTCTCAGTGGACAGGCAGTGCCTGCTCAGCCCCAGGAGAGCTTTGTGTTGAGAAGGGTGAGGTGGAGCCCCGCACAGAGGCCAAAGGCTCGGGCTCAGCTCCAGCCCAGGCACCCTCCCAGGGCAGCGGCAGGCACGGCCAGCCAAGACTTGATTCCCATTCCCTGCCAGCTCCACTCTACGCTACGGCCGCTTCTCCCTGCTCCTGTTTGAAAAGCACCCCTTGGGCTTCTCTTCTAAAAGCGTTTACAGAACTAAGTGGAAACCACTACTGACCTTTGAATACCAATTATTCCTGACGGTGTTCTAGAATAACTAAACCAGGAAGAACGGAACTATTAAAGGAAATGGCTGTAGTCTGCTGGAACGTTGTTCCTGCCACAGGTGCCTCTCCCACCCCACAAGGGTTTCTCATCCAGGATCCCTGTGCCGTGCAAAGTCACCGCAGAGGGTTCTCTTCCTGACGCCCTCTCGGTGCTCGACCTAGGAGATGAACCCAGAGCATCCCTTGGCTCTGCTGACAGCCTGACTGACTGCAAGGAAAACTCAGTTTGTTCCGACTCACACCAAGGACTGGCTGGACTGGCAGCCCGGGCATCAGAGAATTAGATTAACTCTCTGCTTCAGAGAAGAAGTTACTCCAGCAGCATCCCCACCCCTGCCGAGCAAAGCACCGGGTCCACAGCACAGCCACATCAAGGCAGCTAGCTCTAAAGCAGAGGAACTGAACAGAGCAGTGACGCCTCATTGCTGTAATTATGTACAGCAATTACACAGGAACCAAAATTTCTTTATGTCGGTGGATTGAGTAAAAGCCAAAAGGTTTGCTTATTCATTACCGCTTTCCAGTCTTTTCACACTTTGGTGAGCAACTTGAAAGCCTTGCGAGAACAAATAACTGGCAATTCTGCTTTGAAAGGTTAAGCCCAAAGGGAGTTGGCGGCAGAGGCAAAAACTTTACTTTCTGAAAAATATACATTCTGTGAACTGTAATTAGAGCTGTGGGAATAATTGGTTTGTCATCCCACTGGACGAAAGAAAAGAGGGGTAAATAATTCCTTTTAGGTTGTCAACATTGCCTCTCTGTAAGAGCACGTCAGAGCAGAAGTGACCACGGCTCCACTTACATGGTGGGGACTCCCAGACCTGCAGCATGGCCCTCGCAGAAGCATTCTGCACGTGCTAAACTGGGTGCAGAGAAGGGGGTGGTTTAACTCTGTGACAGGCATTTGGAACTGAATCGGGGCCAGATTTGTTTTGTGCTCAGTGATCAGCAGTGCCTCAAACAGTGGCCATGCCCTGCAGACTGCACGTCCCGAGTCTGCCGTCACTCTGAGTTCCTGTGCTTCCCTCCCGCCCTGTCTGATGGGACACAAGGTGTTAGAGGATGCAGCCAATCTGAAGACAGTGGTTACGGACACAAACCGCACCTGGCTCAGAAAATAGTAATAAAAGGAACTTATGAAATTAAAATTTCAGACTTCATAGAAGAAGAAACACAAACGACAATGACTGAGTGTGCTGATACCATCCTGAAACGTTATCACACTGCTCACAACGAAAGCAATTTCTTTCAATCGCTAAACACAGCCGCAACAAGTAGGAGACTACTCTTCTCAGCACGTCATGGGAAGGAGGGGTCTTGGAGGAGACTACACAGTAAACACAAAGGTCTTGGCCCTTCTCCCACCACTTTTATTATCAATATAAGATGTAAACATCAGACTACATAACTTATGGAGACTCTGTGCTAAGTGATGCTGATAATATTGACTACTGCCGCATAGAGTTTCTATACCACTGAAACGTAACACAGATCCCAAGATACTGTTCTGAAGGGCATTGGACACAGGAGTTCTGGCTGCCCTTCTGCCTCCCAAAACACTCTCTGTGCATCTTCCAGACACAGGAGATCTTCTGACGTAGTGTACATGTAGTTTTAACTGTGCTTTACAGAAGTGCAGAGGGAAAGATCCTGCAAAGAAGTTCATTCATGGGCTGGATTAGAACAGTGTCCTGCTGAACTGCATTGGTACTGTCGCTGAAGTTAGGTGCTGTGTCAATAGCAATCGTATCACACTCGCATCACACATTTCAAGGCAGAAAAATTGCTTATTCTTACAAATCAGCTGACAGCTTGGGACATAAAGTCAAAAAACAACCAAACCCCTCACAAAACCAAACCAGCACCAGCAGGCTCCTCAGAAACCCAAACAAAAAGATTACACCAATATTTTAGCATAACCTACAGTTAAACACTCTGGGTTTTTTTATACTTCAAATGGATTAAAAGCTGATAATGGATTTTGTGGGGTTGGAATAATTATTATCAGGGTCACTGGCCAAAGGAAAAATGTTCAAATGGGTCTTAAAGCAAGGTAGGCAATTTACTCCTCATTTCACAGAAGCCTGATGCTCAAAATAGCCTGAACTTAGACATGGAAAATAAAAGTCTATCATCTAAATGTATTTTCCTAATAGCTCCAGACATTAAAGCAGAATAATTATTGAATCTCGTGTGTAGTTTTATGGTCCTATTAAAAGAAAGGACGTAAGGATGTCTATGTTGTAGAATAATTCAAAATGCTATTCCTTTTTTTTTCTTTTCTAGAAAGAAGGAGCAGGTTGTAAACCATATCCCTTCCTTTGACCGGGGGACAACTTTATATGTTGGTGACAGGAGGATTTTTTCCTGCACGCTCACTATTTCTACAGAAGAATCACCTCCTTCTGACAGGGCTGTTTGCAGCTACAAGTGTCATTTGGGTACATGAATCCAGGATGCCCTAAGTCCTGCAGATCCCTTATGAACTCAGGCACCTGAGTTACCCGATTTGACCCTGCAATTAGCATGTGAGGAAGCAGCGGTCTAATTAACACTAGAATAATCATGGTTGGTCCTATGCATGTTGATTAACAGACTCAGTCTCTTTGTTCAGGGTCTCATGTTTTAAGATGCGCAGCATTCTTGCACTCCATCAGGAAAAAAATTGTTAAAGCCAAACCCAAGGGTATTTTTGTTTTCCCTGTCCAGTACACAGAGCATTAGCTAAAATCATCAGCGTGCGTGCACAACAACCCTGCTAACGTTACAGAGAAACAAAAGGGCGTCTGGGAAAATTGGCACCATTTAACAGCATTTGGTAGCCTCTTAGAGCAGATGTGTTTCGAGATGCCAACACAGCATGAACATCAGACCTGCTTGCTGTAGCTTCAGAAGATTAATAGCACAAGGGGTTACTGCTTAGCTCACACACATACGGGAAAAAGGGATCCCTGTGACTTGCCTTGATGTTACAATTTCAGCTGGACTTTTCACTATCATTTTCTGTGTAATAAAAGCTAACAAGAAGGTAGGTGTGCTGGTTTCAGACACCTGAAACCACTTTTCCTAGAGAAGATCACTTGACTGGCTGCCAGTTGTGTGCTGCCATCAGTATGCTGAACGTACTGTGCACCTTCCGAAAATAGGAGCAGCTCCTGCAGCCCGGCCCCAGCAGGCAGCACCTCTGTTCTGAACTGATTAACCTGATCTATCTGCGAAAGACGAATATCAGACCTAAGCTTCTTGCCTAGCTAATGGGGATGATGGCATTACTCGTTCCACTAGCCAACACGATGAGGCATCAGTGGAGAAACATGGTTCGGAGCACCACAACTTAGGAGATCTGAAGCACAGAAGCGATGTCTTTGTAAGTGGAAGTGACCGGTTCTAACGAGCAGGATACTCCTGGGGCATCAGCAGGATCAGAAAGCCAAATTCCTGTTCCACTACACAACAACAATGATATCAAGCCATTTCTTTCCCCTGTACCCCCTGGGTGATTTGAGTCAGAATATGACAAAGCTATTGGTAAAAAAAACAAGCCATGCAGAGTCTCATGAAAGCGCAAACCTTCTGTTTCAAACAGGGGACAGCCTCTACTGGAGGGAAGAGCAATAGTCAATAAAACTGCATTTCAGCTTACGTACGTGACCCTGTGGCAGAAGAAAGGCAAGTCAAAACCGTGTCAAAACGAAAAAAGAACGGTGATCACCGCACGTGTTCTTTGACTATCTAAAATGACTTTTTTGTGATTGTGCAAAAATACATCGGAAGAGTGGTGACCTAACGTGCCTCTGTCCTGGAGTTCCACCGGCCCCCTTCTGTGGCTGCCAGCGATTGGCTGATTCACAGCTATATAGAGTGCTGAGTCTGTACTAGAAGTGCAAAACCCCTTGTTGTAACTCCTACTAATTTATTGCTATTGCTTTGAAAGTTCGTTAAGGTAACAATCAAGAGAAACGAGCCATAAACACACATACGGATTTTTTGTTTTGTTTTCAGATATACTTCTCCCTAAAACTAAAGGAATCCTTCAGTGGTAGGGGCAGAGAGATGACAAACATCTTCCTGATCACTTTTGATAACCTGAGATAGAGAAACAGGGAGAGTAAAGCAACAGGACGAGGCGGCAGAGAAACGGCCAAGCTCTCCACCAGCACAGCCCGTTTGGACAACGGCTTCTCTTCAACTGGTAGCCAGCAACGGGAGAATTAAATATCAGGGGAAACAGCAAGAAGAAATCGGGTACCAGAAAGAGTCTGAGGGAAGGAAAGGCCCTGGATAAAATGGGCGTATTCACACACCAAGTTAATGCTGTGACCCAAGCCCTGGCTAGGTGCATAGGTCCCTCACCACCACTGATGGGCAGAGCACATTCTAACACAGCGCCCAGAACAGTCATTCTTCCTCGTGGCAAATACACCACCCGCACAGCAGTAACGGTCTCCACACATCCCTGGCAGCGTCCCTCTCGCACTGAAACTCTCCTTTTCTCACCTTCCACATCAGCAGGTACCAAGTACTTCTATCGGCTGACCTCGATGGTGCGTGCAATTACATCGTTTACTAAGATACACTCTGCCGCTCTTCAGAGGCAATCTCTGTCTTCACCTGTGGCAGTAGTGGATCACGGAATCTGAAAAGGCTGGCACAGAAAGGACTTCTCCTGAGCTCTTGCTCCACCTCTGCGCACCATTCCCCTTTCCCAGCTAGAGCTGCCAGCAAACTGGCTTAATTCGATCCCCCCGCAATTGCACTGGCAGCCAAGTGAGGTTCACCGACTTCAGCCAGAGCAGAACTTGGAGAATACTGCATAATTCAAAGCTTAGAGTTCTTTTTTTCTAAAATTCGTGCCATGAAACTGCTCAGCCTAACTCATGGAAATCATTGCTTTTTCCATGATGCGTACAAGAAAGGCGTTAGTGTTGATGTTAAACACCTTTTAAGATCTTCCCTCTAAAATATTTATCACTAGAGCTCTATGGAGATTGAGAGACATGCATATTATTGTGTAGGTTTAGGATCAATTTCTGTGAAATTAGTTTGGAAAAATTATAGCTAATTAATGTGAATAATGAATTTGCTCTCATGGTCAGTCAGCTGCAAAATTCTAATCTTCATTTAACATGAACACACTCTGATGATTTCTCCGCCAGGGAGCAAATTCAGGGCATTTCCCAATGAGCTTTAACTGATGAGATGAAGGATTAATTTTTGAAACAGGTAAAGAGAAAAGAAAAAAAAGGGAAGAAAAAAAGGGAAAAAAAGAGAAGGAAAGCAAAAGCTTTCTGTTTTTTTCAAATGAGCAGAATAAATTAAATTCTTCCAAGACACAAATGATGAGTAGTCAGGGCAATTCTTGTGTCTTTCTGGTGTCTATGTGGTGCTTACAAGACAAGAAGTAGATCTGTGACAGAGCACAGAGCCCCTTTACTTCACCAGAAGGAACAGGAAGGAAGCAAACAAACCACCCAGGTGCTCTCTGGGGACTGCGTCTCTCTCGCATGGACTCCAGTTACCTGCTCAGGCCATTTTCAGGCAAATGATTGCAGGTACCAACCACACATGTGGAAAACAATTCCAGAACACGGGAAAGGGGCAGCAGAAGTTCAAAACCAGTAAGTGGACATTCACTTGAATACTGTATTAATAAAAGCTTGTTAAGATTAATAAAATTATCCGTAATAAGATTACTGTCAATAACATCTCAAAGATCGCTTCCAACTAAAATGATTCTGTGTAACATTGCTTTGGTCAAACTCTACATTTGCAACTCACTCCTTTTGCAGACAAATCTACTGTTGCCTTTCACGCTGACTCTGTCTGCGGTCCTGCCTTGCCCCTCTTTTCACCTCTGTTTACGTGACCAAACAAAGCCAAAGCTTTTGCATGTGTGTTAGGCTTTGCTCAACCCCACTTTTCAGAGATGCCAACGAAGAAATAAATCTGTTCTTCCTCTACAAAATCCCCAAGCAGATGAGAATTATACTGATGATATAAGACGGCCTGCTGTGAAGATGAGCAGCAGGATTCACCCTCACCCACACATTTGGTAAAGAATGGACCCTTCTCCTACTTATTTACTACCAACAAGTGACGAGCCCAGGTTTCTCTCTCTGGCCCCATGACGAAGGCTGTGGGCCTTTGGCTCATAACCAGAAGTAGTCAAGAATCCCATTTAGCTTTTCTCCAGCTTTTTCGAAAACCCTGGAGAGAGTCTGCTTTGAAAATATTTTAAATAATCATGGCTTGGCTTTGCGGACGAAGATTTGGGATTTTAAATAATAAAGACTGCCAAAAATCAGCAGCCTTGGAGTTAACACCACCACCACCACAAAAGTCTCAGGAAAGCTAAGGAAACAGAGAAGGGCTTTGTCCTCCCTCTCACCTACATAACACACACTGTCACTTGGCGGTGAATAGCTAAAAAGGATTAAAACCGCATCTGTTTTTCCCTCAGACTAAGAAGATAGCTGAAAGGCAGCGTAGAAGCTGCCTCTCTACATGTCAGCTTTCCACACAACGTATGCCAAACAACCCTGGAGCAATGGGACGACTGTGATGAGCGCTGAATGCCAAGCTTCCAGTGAAACCACATCCCGACGGGAGCCGAGCTACACGGGACACCACAGCTCCGGTGGCTGTGTATCACGTGCTGCTCTGTTTGATACAGAAGAGCTACAGCACTGAGGCAGAATTAAAACGTGTGGGTTTATTTACCTGCGGAGATGAGAAATACGTGTATTAAAATCTGTTGTTTTAATCAGCAGACAGTTGATAGTTTGGGAGATGGCACCCAACAGCGCCTCTGATTTAGAGGAGAGCCTTTCAAATCCTAACGGTATAACATCTTGCATGTACCATTTATCTCAGTGGGTACAAAGACAGCACAGAGGGCGATACTTCAGGCTTCCAAATACCAGCCCATGATAAAGTATAAGGAAATGACCTTAAAACATTTCTCAGAAACACACGTCTTAACACTCGCACATCCCCCACCAGAAACAGACAGGACGTCTTCCGAATTGCAGCCCTTCAGTGACACAGCACATGTCAAAGCTGACGTATTTACATCCTACTCAACACCAAGGGGGGGAGCCCCGTGGAGAAGCTGTGGGATGGAACCATCCCGGCATCAGCCCGTGAGCTCCCCGAGCGTTATGACAGTGCTTAGTGACAGTGCAAACAGGTAAAAAACGATCAACGCATCCCTCTGTTCTTCAGAAATGTATTGTACTTTTTTTGCAGTTGTATTCTGGTTTGGAGTTGCAAAGAAAACAACAGCAAGCTCTAGAGACCCGACGTGCCAAGTCCTAGCTCTCACGTAGGGAACAAAGCAGCCTTCTCCTGCATCCCTTTTTTCCGTAAGGTTATAAACCATCCCATTCTAAGCTGTGAGATTCACAGTAAATATACAAATAGTTCCGTGAGAACTACCTTCTTTTCTTTGATGGCAACTACACATCTATAAGGACTACCCGACGTATTACAAACCTGGTACCGATGCTTGCCCTGCAAACAGTTTTCCTGATTCTTAACAAAGTTTACCAAGAGACTCCTCCAGCCATGACAGAGACTCTTCGGTCTGTATGAGAGCCAAGAGCGACTGCGAACCACGCACAGAGAGAACGATAATGTCACTCCACGCTGGCCATTCTTGTCTGGTCTAATAGGGTTCCATTTCATACTTTTGGGGCTTGCTACACAATGGGGGTTTTCGTAAAATTTATTGCACTATTCCTCTGAAAACACTAAAAATGCAGTGAAAGCTGGGGCATGAATTACTGGGAAAATAGAGTAAAGTAAAGTAGTCTAGTATTTGGATACATAAATGACGCAAAACTTAGAGTTTAACTGTGCACTTGTTAAACAAACAAGAAAAATTGCCTTTGTGAAGTAGGTTTGGGCCTTTAACTTTGCTCTGAGTTTACTACTGCTGGGTATGAGAATATGGAGGAAATCTGGACATTTCCATTGTCCCATTAGATAAAATAACAAAAGACATCGGGGGTTTTAAAATGAAATTAAAGGGCTATTATCATTTTCTCGTGTAAGAGGAAAACCTTCTGTATTCAGTTCTGCTCATACACCAGTTTCATGTTGACTAAAGCCAAACAAAGCCTAAAAACTTCTATTATCACCAGGTTTCACCAATTTTTATTTTCTGAAGATTTGTATTACCAGCTAGGTTTCACCTCAATTATTCCTTTGCCTATGCTTATGGGTTAGTTCACGCTTGTTCCATGTAAGCACAAAGATTTAACCATGGATGGAACGAATTTAAAATATTACCTATTCCTAAGATACAGCATCAAAGCTAAGAAAACCGATACACGGTCACGTATTACACCTCCATTTACTATCATATCTAAAGATCAGCGACCTGCTCCATTGCTGCGGGGTCACCGCAGTAAGTCTCACGCCTGAGCCTTACAAATCACCCATTCCTTTTGCAGAGCTTCCCTTGCAGTTACCGAGAAATGCAGCTGGTTCGTTTTGGCAGGTTAGTTTCCAGTCTATTCTCAAAACAAGGATACCCGATAAAACAGTGGGGAGTTCCTCAGAAAATAAAACACAAATAGTGAGTTGGATTTAGCTGCACAGTCAGTGATTTTGAAGCAAATCAAATTTTCTCAAAGCGAATCTAATGTCCTTACAAGAGGCCCAACAAATGCTAAGAGGCAGGGTGGGAAGGAAAAGGTTGCCCATCAGCCAGTGAATAGTGGAATTAAATATGATTTCGGTTGTGTTGTTATGGACACAAAAAGGATTTTCTCTGTGTTATTTCCTCCATTTTGTAAAAAGTACCTTAGAAGTAAATATTTTAAGCATTCTACACAGCATTCGCATTTCTTGTGTAGTCCACTCACTTTCCATGCTGGGCTCTGTGTTCAAGAAAAGCGATGCGGGCAGAACCGCAATTAACTGCAGGGTTTGTGTAGCCTTCATTTCATCAACCACCGCCACCAAAAAGACCCAAAAATCAACCAAACACCCAAAAAGACCCAAAAACCCAACAAAAAAAAAATAATCAGAGTTATCAGAGCTGTGAAAAATCTTTATCTCCTAACTAATGACATAAATTTTAAAAGTTACTGTTCACCACAAAGCATTATCAGAACAAGAAGATTTTAAAAACTACGTGCAAATCATTCTGTAACTCACAGCAGCTCAGCAGAGATTCCCACAGGCTGTGGAACAGCGGGACAGGGGCTGGGGTGGTTTTGTTTGGTGTCTTTTGCGGGAGCCGAAGTGCCAGGCTGAGGAAGGCGGGTGGAAGCTGTGGAAAAGCGTTCCCGTGGGACGCCTCTGTAAGCAGAGAACCACAGGGCTCTCTTCTGCATTCCACGACGGTTTCCACTCCTGCCTTTTACCTGTAAAGCTGACAGCGTGATGGGGCTCACTCCAAGTTGGACTTCTCCCCACTCTCTGGGATAACAAAGCGGCTGGACCACTGTGCCCGAGCCCATAACCACAGCCACCAGAGAAAGACTGGGGTCTCTCCAGAGCTTCACCTGGCAAGGTGCTCCTCAGGAACCGAAGGGCTTGCATCTCCCCCTGCAATCCCCTGCACACACGCACAGCTCAGACGAGGCAGACAGCCCTCCCTCCCCACAAAGCCACCCGTTCCTAGGAAGCAGCTTCCATGCAGGTTGTCAGGAAGGATCGAAAGGAATTGGGGCACCAGAGCAGATCAAACATCCAGCTATGTCATGCTGAGCGTTATCTATACTTCAGAGAGGGTATGACTCCATGGGGCTAGTCAGAAGAGCAGCAGACGGCAGCGCAGGAGAGGTCAGGACGCAAGTCAGGCTGTTGGCGTGGGGTCTGAAGACCTCTCTGAGTGTCTGAGCTTGTGTACCTCTCTGGAGAGGATCAGCTCCTACTAACCCTGCCAAAACGGGAATGATAATAGAACTATGTAAATGAACTAAAACTGGTAATAGTGTTTTAATTTATTATCTTGACATCGCGAGAGTTACAAGCCAGGAGCTGCAATCCCCACGCCGCTTTCTGAAGCGCAGATGCTTTCCCAGCAGTGTGTTGTTCTGCTGCCAGTCCCCTCCTCTTCCTCACACTGCCTCCAACTGTACCCTGCTGGGATCAGCTTCTCCCGCTTCTAACAAGATGTATTTCACCAGCCACGCGTCAAAGCACCGCCACAGGTCCGCTGACTCGTACAGAAAAGTTGTGGTTGCTAGAGCATGAGCAGGAAGGAGGAGGAGATTCACGGCCACCAGACATATGCAGCTAGGATCAGGACAACCACTAAAAGTTAGTTTTGAAAACCAGTTATTTGGGAGTTCTAGAAGCAGTTTAATATGGATGGGCTTAATGTAGAAGTAAGACACTACAGCAGCCAGGGCATAAATGCTACTGCAAGTCTCTGGGCAAACTAGATGAACCTCTAAGCTGGGTACAACAGGTCTGACTGTAAGTCTGGAACATGCAGAAGTTACATAGGAAAGCTCTATTTAGTGTAGGGAATAGATGGAGTTCTAATTTCTATTTCATCTATTTCCAGATAAATTTATCTTTTAGAAAGTTTAATGTCTGCTGCTACTAGGAGATGGTCACATTTCACTCAAAGTATTTTGCCATCTTCTGGAAGCACATGGTAAAAGGTTTAGAACACCCCAGATTGCTGTTAAATGGGAACTACTCTTCCAGGTGCTCAACTCACTCCTAGGAATGGGAAGTCTGACAGATTCCCACCTAAAAGGTTAACAGTAAATTGATCTCTAACGAGAATATTTTAAAACTACACGGTTTATTGTATGTAAATCTAAATGGGCTACTGACATCGATTCAAGGAAAAGAGTAATTTGGTACATGTATTTTGGGATCCATGCTAACTTTCTAAAGAATATTGCAAGTTATCCGAGATTCCTTATTAGCAAATTTAACTGAAGCAGCATTACTTTTCCTGCAAAGATCACTCTCCATCTGCGTGTTCTATAACACCATTTTCCATACGTTTTGTTTGCCATCCATAAATATTCATACATCTAGAATAACACTCCAAGACCAAAGTCAAAAGAAAACAAACCCCAAACATTCAATTCATTAAAATTCCTTAATTCATACTACAATTAAAAATAAGAGAACGTGAGGATAAACACAGCTAGTTCTACAATAATGTTATGAGGTTAAGCACGTGATAATTAGCAATACACTGGATGTGATTTTATGTTCCACAGTCATTTATTGCTGTTAGAGAAGTAATTGCAGGATATAATTGTTGATATAATTGTTAATATGACTGCACACAGACACGCAGTGCTGCAGAAGAGCGTTTGCCGACATCCTCCACAAGCAGACTCGGGCTGCCGAGAGCTATCTGGGGCTCGGCCACAAACCGAAACCGAGCAGGGCATACTCACACGCTAATTCCGTGAGGACCCCGCTATCACCAGAGTCAAAAACTGCCTCAGCGACTCCTCATGGCACTGAGAGAGTCTCCTCGAGTATCAGTTTATGCAGACTATACCCGTTCCTTTTAGATTCGGTAATACCGCTATTTCGCTCTCAGCAGGAGGAACTCGAGGTCACAGACACGTGCCACGCGGCTCCTAATGCTGTGAGTGCTGAGCATCATCGGTCAGGCTAAAGCACGCAGAAAGGTTTGCAGAGCTGTTCTTTGACATAAAACCCGGGACGCAGCCATTCTTAAAGCTGGACTTACGAACCCTCTCTCCCACCTCCCTCCTGTTTGGAAGCACCATTTTCCCGAGCCGGTTCTGACGGCCCCTGACGCTGACGGTCCCCATTTCAGAAGATGAGACCTTGCTCCCGGCTCTGAAAGGATGGTTGTATCCCATGGCTGATACTGCCTTCGCAGCTGAGACAAGAGATGACAGTTCCCCTCGCTTTTAATCCTCAGCGTGCTGTACGCAAACACGCTGGCACTATTTCAGTACAGGCAGCACAGCCCTTACAGCTGAGGTTTCCTAAGTTCTTTTATTCAGGTAACTTCATCTTTGTAATAAACACTGATGAGCTTAATTAGTCTTTAGAGACTGAGCAGCACTGTCACTGTCTCCCTTCCAATCTGCTTTTCTACTTCATTTCTGTATGTGCATATGACACTCTATATTTTAATTATTTTACCATTTAAATACGCAGAAGGAAGAGGTCTGCCCCGTATCTGAGTTAAGTGAGATCCACGTCTCGCTAGCCTCTCTCTTCCTGTAACACTATTTCAGACAAATCCAGTGACAGCACGTTTAATCAAACGCAGAGCTTCCTCACACAGCTTGGATTTTTGGATGTTTTTTTTCCCTTTTGGAAAATTTCACTTGCATTCCCCATATCTGATGTGCTTATTTGCTCCAACTGCATTTGAGTTCCCTCGATGACACTGCAATAGACACTGGTGGTACTGCATAGATTGATGTAAAGCTTGACTGAATGGTAGGAGAGAAGAGTATTCCCTAAAATTAGACTGACTGTTTCCATAGAAACAAGAGAGCACAAACAGAATTATAACAACTCGACTTCATAAAGTCAAAGGAAAGGCCGTTTTTGTACGTTTTGTTGAGGAAAGGACAGAAGCTAGCAGCTTGCTATTTGTGGGATTTGACCTTTGGGCATAATTCTGAACCTTACTCTGTTCAGGGAGAACGAGTTACTGGGTTTGGGGAGGTTCACGTTGGTAGAAAAGGTAGAGGGTACCATTGCTAATCCATAGTTTTCTCTTCCGAATAACACAGATGAGAGTTTGAATACAGAAACATGGTTTGAAGACATTTAGGCTAATGTTCAGACAGAACGTAATGTTCATCTTCAGGAAAAAAAAAAAAAAAAAAATCCTTATTTCAACCTGAACCCACACAGTGTTACAGTGATACGTTATCTTCTCTATTACAGAAAAAAAAAAAAAAAACCAACTTTAAAAAAGAGTGTTAGGAGAGAGTTTAGGAGTGATCTGCTAAACTTGATGTTGTGAAACTGCTCTAGTCCTCTGCCCCCATTCGAGGAACATTCCCTATGGATGTTCTCCTGGAACCATGTCCCCAGGGTTTGGCATGGTGCTCCAGGATGGACACCACTGCTGATCAGAAGAATCACCTCTGTTCCCACCAGAAAGACCCTTGTTTCTATAGCTAATGATCACAGCAGTTCTTCTAGCACTGCAGCCCACAAAGGGCTTCGGTTCCGGCCGGGCCACGTCCCACTGTCCCTGTGCTCACTGCTGTGTCACATGCCAGCTTTAACAGCTATGGACTGCTTGGAAGATAACAATGCCAAACGTCGCAGCCTGCAAGAACCAGCAAGGCTGCTCCCTGACAACCGCTGTACTCGACAATAATCCAGGTTTTAATCCCTTCTCTGCATTCCAGATGAATTTCATACCATTCTAATTTCGTACTCAAAATGCTGACTGTTATCAGCTCATATTGGTATTACAACAATTGTGTCAACAGTATTGCCTGCATCAGCTGAACTTGTAACCAGTCAGGAGACAGAGCCTTTCCAACAGACTATGTTCTGTTGTTCAGCAATGCAATTATTTCTTCTTTTACTGTAACCTCCTTTTAAAACTCTGCTATTGAATCCTGTATCAACTATGCAATAACTATACAAGGATCGATGCCTGACCGCTCCTCTCCACCTTGGCCACCACACAAACGCACAGCTCTAGCTTCCCTCACTTGCAGGCGATTCTTCCTGTGTCCTGAACCGAGCTAAACAGATCAATAGCCGGTGGGCTGCACGGCTCCTCAGGCAGCCCTCTGAGAACTTTGGTACGTGAGTTTGTTAGTGCGTTCTAGCTCATTCTATGATGTAAATTCTGGCACTTTTAGTAGCTATCTTGACGAAATACCATCTTTCTTTTAGTGCCAGATGAGGAAAAGAAATAATCCACACACCTTCCTCTAGAACAGGCTGCTGGAATTCTTTCTGTTCCCCATATACTTAGACTCCATATCATCCTTTGCTCTTTGGCCATATATTTCTTCTCACGACATTTGGTGTACCTCATCAAGTGTCCGCATTTCTGAGACTCTAATTTAGGTCTTGGTTGCCTGTTTTCTTCTTTCCATTTACCATATATTCTTTTATGTTTTTATAGCTGTGTTTGCTCTTTCTCTAAGTGAAATTGCTCAGTGTAAGCTAGTGGCTTATGGAGCATCTAATAAAATGCTCTGATTTCGCAGTTATCTTTCACATCTGGTTAATCTCATTTCCAGCAGATTCGCTTCTATCCCCATTAAAATATTACCATTGCACGCCCTTCTGTGATGAGGACATGTGCACTGTAATTCATGCGAGTTGCCAAATTGGATTCCTGTGCACAAAAAGAATAAACTCATCATTATCTATGTAAAAGCTACTTCTCCTTTACAGCTCTTCAATCTCTGTCAGAAGCGAGTTAAAATACCATTTTTGCTATGTTTGAGGCACTCCGTAGCACATATTTCAAGGACACCACAATTTCAGCAGCGTAAGAGTACTATCATCCATCTCTCAATTGACTTTCAGCTTTTTATTCTGCAGCACACACTAGAACAGCACTTGATACACTCGTTACTCTCACTTCACGTGTGATTTGACAACCCTGTAAGACTATCAAAGCATACTTTATCAATTTGGATATAAAGTCCCAGGTATTCAAGATTCAATGACTTGGATAAAGCTGATTTAACGTTCATGCAAGTGCCACTCCTTCCACCCCTACAATCTCTTCTAACTTTATTTCCACCTCGTACTTAAGGCACACCACTTCCTCCAGATATCACTAATACCAAAAGCAAAATGTATGCTTATAAATAATGAATGTTAATAGTTCTCAGCATCAACATATAGGCAAAAAAAAAGTTTTCTCTTGGTGGCATTTCTCAACTCCAGTTTTGGAAAAACCCCTCTTTTGCATCCATGGACCATGTTGACAGCCCATGGTACTGATACAAGTATTGTACAGTAGCTTCTCCCTGTAAGGTTCCATCTGCTGTGACATCTCCACTGTAACTTTATATCATTAAACTTCACAGCTTTATAAACACAACATGTATGTTTAATTCCTTTACATACTGCCCTTTAGAATATCCAAATATACCAATAAACTCACGTCTTTTAAATGAGCACTTCTAAGACACGCTTTCTGCTAGGATATTTTTCACTTCCTCACTGAAACGAGCTCAGTATTTTATGTTTTTTCAATGCTATTTTCATTGGCAAGGATTACACTCTGTGACACAGATCAGGAAAGGAACCAAAAAGGAAAAAAAACCCAAAACTTGTGAAACTGAACCTGTGAAAAGGAAGAACTTAACACAGAACTACTAATACAAGAGCGAGAATACTGAAATGCAAAGCAGATGCCCATTCTTCCTCCATAACGTGTAGCAGCAAGGACCAGAGCTGTTCACCAAGGTGGTCTGCAGAACGAGCCACAGCTCAAGGTGCAAGGTTAGAGCTCGTTCACTAGATCTTTCACAAGGACACGGGATTTGGCCTTGGACTAGTTTACTTGTGTGTATTTTAAGACAGAACCTGACGACATAGCAAAATCGCAGCACTGCGTATAACAGCCCTTTACATGCCTTCCTCTCAGTACCTGGTGTTTGTAACCATCCTGAGCAAGACACACCATGGCCAAGGGAGGCCAAACACACTGCCATGACCACCCTGCATGCTGCTACGAGACTAATAACGTCACAAAACATTTTCTAAACACAACACAAACAGTATAAGAAATACAACCTAAGCAAATATACATACCTGTATACAACGTATTTAAAAAAGTATATTTCTAATGAGCCCATAAGGTTTCCACACCCATCAGTATACATAATTTTTCATAGGTAAAAGGACATTTCAGAGGAAAAATAAAAGGAAGATGTGAAGTTATAAAATAGAGCTAAAAGGTGGGGATTAGTATTACCTGTAAAAAGTGATTAATAGACTTTAATTCAGGGTTTAGGTCACAAAACTTCAGCTTTTTTCACTGTGCCCTTGCCGTGCTGCCGGCACTGCCCATTATGTCAAGACCTGCGTAGCACAGAGCTCCCGACCATCCCTCCCACTCCAGGGCACCAGTGTAGTCAAACGAGCATTGGCATTGGCAATGACATGGGGATGCTCGTTTACAAAGGTAGGGGTGAATTTGCCATTCTGTGTTGCGGTCTGCAGGGAAGCAGGGGAATCAAACGTGACTGAACATCGCAGAAGGGTAGTTCTGCTTCACAGCGTTTTGAGGGAAGAGAAGTGGGTAATGCTGATGCTTTACAACTGTGGGCATGTTTTTCCACAAACAAGACGTATACAGCAAATAGACAAATGTACGTGGGCTTCACTTCAGGGAGAGGGAAAAGCAGAAGGAAGCACATAGTTACAGAAATATACTCGCACATGCCACACTGACCTTGCCATTAATACACCTAATTGCAGCAGATTCCTCCTAACAAGTCAGGTTTGCCACGTCTTGGAGAACATCAGCCCTTCCACCTACACATTCTGACTATGTGAGAAAATGAAAGGATGGGTGAGAGTCTCACAGGCGTAAGAAAGTTTCTCCTGTAGTTGACCTTATTAAAATTTCCTGGAAAACCAGACCTCTGCTTAGCAAAAGTTTTGCCATTTGTTTCCCATTTGCACCAAAACGTGGTGCTATTTGGCTGGATTTTTTTTTAATATCAAAGTAATTCCAGCTAGAACCCTAATGATCCTTGTGTACTAAAGCCAGAAATTTCAAAAGACAGACTGATGATATTATCAGTCTAACTTGGAAAAGAAAATTACAGTAATAACAGTGAATAAGATAGAAAACAAAACTCTTTCCTCTCTCCTCTGGAGTCTGTGCAGGCAAAAGCAGCTGCCACCTACACTGCTTTGGGAGACAAATTCAGTAGAGCCTCACTAGCAATAAGATTTAACTTTGCAGTCTTTTGTCTGTGGTTTCCAGGAGGCAAATTAAGGAGTTAAACTAATTTCAGGAAGGTGGAAATCAGGCACTGCTGTATTCCATAATCTAAACACTCACCAGCAGCAAGAAGTCTGCACTCAGTGTTGGAATAGTTACGCTTCGCTATTCCTGACCCGCAGAAACCCTTTAACACCACCTTCGTACAGTCAAGAAGCAGCAACTAAGTCCAGCCAAGAAAATCACTATCTCCACCTTTCTCACATCAAGAGAAAGCGAATAATTACCAGCTGGTTGTGCTGCTGTTTACAATTGAGGCAATGCAACATGACAACAAAATTAATTACGCCGGCGCCAAAGGCTCGTTCCCAGCGTTCCTCTGCTGTGCGCGTTTCCCTCGACAGCTCACGAGAGGCACGTCAGCCCTGCCCAGCCCCAGCGATGAATGGATTGGCAGAACCCCCCCACAGCCTCGCTGCAGGTCAGAGCGCGGAGCAGCCAGCACCAGCCCTGCCTCTCCTGCCGCCTGCGTGGCACAGCCATCGCGCCCCAGCTGGGGCGCCCCGGGTCTGGATGAGCTCAGTCAGGTTAAGGCAGTCCTCATCTCACACCAGGCTCCCTTTCCTCCCCACTGTCCCTCGCCCCAGAACGCCTCGGTTGCCTGGGCCAGCTCGCAGCACTGCTGGGACTTGCCAAGACCCTCGCCGAACAGCCCCTGGCTCTCGCGTGGCTTGTGACAGCGAGGGCGTGACCAGAGTCTCCACAAGTGAACAGGTCCCATCCCCTGGCATAATCCCCAGTGAGCCTGGGAAGACTGCAGGAATAGTGACACCGTCAGCACGGAGTTTCTGTGTTTGTGTTCAGAGCCACCCTACGGACCTCAGCCACGCTGTTCACCTGCTGCAAACGGAGCTTTAGCTGGTCTCTTTAGCCAGAAGGCAGGTCCCGGTACCTCTCCACTGACAGTAAGCAGCAGACAGATTAGCACAGTCCAAGCCCTCTAGAGCTCCAGGCTGCTGACAGCCTTCTGCATTCTCTTGTTTTATCATTTTTAACGCAAGGACCGAAGCTCCAAAGTGCCAGTGTACTCATCCCAGAGCGGGAATTGCTTCAGCCCCTCTTCTGCTGAAGTAGTTTGGAGCAGTTTGTGATACTGATGCTGCTTCCACTCAGTCACATCACAGAGCCTGTGAAACAACAGGACTCCGGTACTTCACAGCCGTTTCACAAACGCCCACAGAGGACACAGCCGGAGTTCCCAGTGGCTCCTCAAGTTTGCCGGGCACCGGCCCAGAGGAGCTGGGACGGTGCGGGCAGCTGGGACAGAGCCCTCTAAGTCCCAGGGATTTCAGAGGCTCCCTTCTAGCTCCCTTCAAAGCCTTTCCTCCCAAAGCAGACTTGTCTTAAATTTTGGAGGATTCTCTCTGTAGAAGAATTACAAAGGAAAAAGGTCAGATGACAGAAAACACAACCTATATTTTAGAAACCATTTCTTTCTCCTTGTGCACTCCTTCTGTCGTACAGCTGCTAACATAAAACCTCTGCTTCAGCTCTGCCTTCTCTCCTGTACGTGTCAGATAGCATCTTGCCTCATGGAGACCTGTGTGGAATTCAATACTGCCCTATAAGAGTTCAGTCAGGTCTCTTAATATATGCATTTGGAACACGTTCAAGTGTTATCCAATTCCTGCTGTGTAACCCTTAAATTTGCACTGTTATAAGTCATATTTTGGTTTGGGGACCTTTTATTTCATTACAATTATTTTATGTAAATTTGGCAAGTCACTTGTCAACATTTATTCATAAACCAATGCTGAAACTGTTCATTCTTTATCCCAAACACTTTTAGCAACATAATCTGCAGACTAAAAATTTCACATCTACTGCCTCCACAAAAGGGTGAGGAAAATAGCAGTTACACGATAACCCATGCACACAAAAGCTCTATGATAATTTATTTCCTGACACTTCATCATCAACCACAGATCAAGCATAAGATCAGCTTGTTCAATAACATAAAAAACATCCTGCAACTCCAGCTTACGTTAAAAAGCTAAGGAAGAAAACAGCAAAAATTTCCCACATGGAAAACCGCAAAATCACCAGAAGGGCAAACAAAAAGTTATAATTTCAACCTTTTGGAGGGATACAACAGAGAAGCAGTTCTATAGAATTCTCAGCTTGCAAAAGCTTCAATTACTTGTCGAGTCAGTGGTATTTGTTTTAATTCTCTCCCTTTGAGGACTTGTGGCTCATCCTGCTGCAGTCACGCCTGGCACCACCACTGGCCTCAGCGCTGCACTGGACGTACGGTCGGGAGAAAATGCCTGATGCAGAACCACGTGAAATTGCTTTACCAAGTCTATGTTTATTGCCTCCTGGTGAATTTCATATCACATTTGCTCTGTTTATAACTCAAGTATTCTTCTCACAGCTGGCTACAGGAGAAATGAAAGGCAACACCTTTGATTGCTTTGACTACCAGCCAAATCTCACCAGGGAAGAACAGCCAAGGTTGCTTTTCTCCCACCGCGGTAACTTGTGCTACTGGCGGCATTAGGGTCCCTGGTTTGAGCATATTATTTTAAGCTGTGTGTGCATACCCGTTCACGAGCACGGTCAGCTCGTCACCTCTAGCATTCTAAGCATCTCCACCTTCTTTCTCAGCTGAATTACTTGTGCAGCCAATATTAAATAAAGTACGATTTACATGTAAATGTTTCCTGTTAACTTAACAAAGAGTTCGCAGTCGCTCAGTACCGGCCTAGGTAACCTGCCTAACTTCCGTCTTCAGAGGATTCTTCTGTGAGTCACCTAATCACACCGAACCTGATAGAAATGAACAGTTTATTGAAGTGATATCCGATCGGTCTTTATCCCCTAACTGCATTCTGGTGACTGCGTTGTGAATCTTCATCACAGGCTGAATGAAACGAGGCTCTGGTTGCAACAGACAAAGAGTGTTTCTTCCCCGAAAGGTAAATTCATGCAGCGTGGAAAGGACAGACCCGCGCCAAAGCCCCCCCTTCAAGTGGAACCTCTTCCAGGCTACGACCGATGGAAAGTCTCAGCCCACACTGAGCAGCAGGACATGTGGTCAAGGAAAGGATTGCAGTTAGTTAAGGTTTGTGAATAACGGGTGGGTGGGTGGGTTTTTTTCTCTACATTCTAAAACCTGGAAAGATGGCTTCACCCACCCCCCCAGTGGTGAAGGAGCTGAAACTGGCACCTTGAAAGAAAACATACTGCCTTTACCGGTCTAAGATGGCATCTTCGATAAGTTCAGCACTATTATGCTGTTCAGTGGATACTCCATCTGGGTCCCGCTGTTAACTCCTTTTTGAAGATAACAATTCAAGCATACAATACAACAGCATCCTAAGCTTCTACTTAGAAATTCTATTCAGAATAAAAGTCAAATCTCAAATGTATGAAGTTTTTGAAGCTGCAAACAAGCTAGTGTAGTCCAGCCATAGAGGGTCCTAGATTTTTCTGAAACAAATTAATTTAGAAGAGTCCCTCAATGATTTTTTAAGGAAAAGGACTATTAAGGGAAAGTAAGCTCTCATTGGGTAAGAAGGAGCATCCCCTGGCAGATTAATAATTTGCTAAAGGATAGGAGACAAATGATAAGAATAAGCAATTTTCTTGCTGATGCCAAATGATTCAAGATAGTAAAGACCATAACAAACCCTGAAGCATTCCAGAAAGACCTGACAATGCTGAATGAGTAATTAAAGGGCAGATAAAATTTATCATCAATAAATGAAAAAATCGGCACGGCGTAAACCTAAGTACAAAATTATCTGCTCCAAATTATATGTTCCTGATCAAAAAGTAATCTACCATCTCTAATGCTGCTCACAAATAACAGTTACTTGATAAAATTATCACCACAATCCCCCATGGTCTAAATGTAAACAAGATGCTAGAAATTGTTAGGAAAAGAACAACCAACAAAACATGAAACATCATTCTGCTTTTACATAAACCCTTCAAGTACCCGTGCTTTGAATCCCGAGTGCAATTTTAGCAACCTCACCTCATGACACGTGTAGCAGAAAAGGGTGACAAAGGATGATTAGAAGCACAAAATGATTTTCTAAAAATAGAGATGAAATAGAAAAGGACTCTTTAGCGTTGAGACCCGACACCAAAGATAGAGTATGCTCATTTCATGCATCTCTCTCCATGGGGAGAAGATGAACAGGACGTGATTATTGACTGTTTCTCGGAACACCACAATTACCCAAGTCTTGTTATTTAACTCTACTCTTAAACACTTGGCAGAATAAATATTTTTTACCCGCTTCATCGATTATCTTGCCACAGGACACCCGGGTGATCAGAAACATGAGCAAGTTCAAAAAGGAATGAAGCGGTTTTATGGGCAGTCGGTCTATTGTGGGACACTAACACAGTAGATGCAGTTCAGCTTTGGTAGGGCTCTGAGTGCAGATTTCCACAGGGAGAGGATCACCCTGCACTCGTCCTGCTCTCCGCTTCCACAGCTGGAGACAAAAGAAGACTAGACAGACTGTTGGTCTGACACAGTAACATTGCTCATGCAGTTTTCTTTAGTTTTCTCAAAGTACTATTACATTCCGGGGTGGGGTGGGAATCACCCCTTCCTGGGAAAAGAGGGAAGATAACAGCATTGATGTTTTCCTGCGGGTGGAATGTTTCCTGCTTGCAGTGGAGCTTCACAGGCAGTGGCTTTTAAACAGGCAGCACCACAGCCTTTGGGGCCATATGCTATCCATTTTTAAGATTAAATTAGCCTGTTGCATGCCCTGACACACTAAGAGGGACTGGCAAATTTGCCAGTGAGATGGGACTCGCACCTCAAATGGTACCGGTGGAAGCTGGTGCTACCCCTTTGTTGAAGTAGCTCATCAGCTCTGGAGAGTATCAGAGTTGTGGTCATGCCATCATTACTAGCGGGCATATGGCTGAAACTTGACATTCACATGCCAGGGAGCCTTTCCAGACAAACCCATGTCCTGCCAAAGCCTTACTGACAACTGTGGTCCACTGACTGCTATTTATCACATGGAAAATCAACATTAATTCCTTGCCAGCATTTCCTCTCTACCTGAACGCGCACTGATTTTTATATAATTTCTCTTTTGAGATTACAAACGCCAGCGCAAAACCTTTCTCACAGAGGACTCTGGAGAACACCGACTCCAAAGGACCCGTTCCTTCCATCCAGACATGTTCCAGAGCAGAGGCAGGTGTGACAGCCAGGCAGTCTTCCTTCTCCCCACTGCCTCTGCGGCCTCCCCTGCCACCTACGGACTCCTCGTGTCCGCACTGGGAACTAGAAGCAAACTGAACAATTTGCATTTAGCTCTTCCTCACGTAGTGTCTAAGTCTCAGCAGGAACGTCTCCCTATCCCTCCTCTCCCGAGATCCAGAGTGGTAGTTTTCCTCAAGAGTAATAGCAAACTTCCGCTTGTTTTTTTTACCCTCCACCAGGTTTAATTAGGATCCTAATTTTTGTTTGAATATACTGGATTTTATGTGGGAGAAATGTAGATAACCAGAGGTTATTCCAGAATTTTGGTCGCTTATTTTAGTTGCATTGATACGTTTTAATGAAGTTAAGTAGAAGTTTGAAAATTCTGGCTCAAATTCTTCCTTTTAATATACATATCACTTCTCACATTGACTCCAGTGAGAGCACTCTAAAGATATAGTCCCACAACAGCCTCTTACTATGTTCATCGCCCTTTAGAGTGCAGTAGAAAAAATTAGTAGTATCATATCTGGAAACTGAGTTGCTTGATTTATTCCTCCTTTCTCTTTTCTCAGAGTTTTTGGATTTATGTCCTCTCTTTTTACATTTGTTCCTGCTAATGATGTGCTCTCAAGCTATTTCCCATTACATACTTAGTCCCTTTATTGTTTTCAATATTGAACTATAGTGACTTAATTCCACCCACACTACACAATTTCTCCAAGGCCCCATCTTTGTTATTACCAAACCTACCCGTATATACTGTGTTTTAGCCCTAGGAAGTTAGTATTTTACAAACTAAAAAATAAATTAAAAAGTAAGGAAGCTATTAAGACATTATGCAAGTTCTGTGGAGAACAGAAAAAATGCCCTTTGAAAATAGAAAAATGCCAGTTACCACTGTGGCTCATAGTCTTGGATGGGAAAGCGCAGAAGCTTTCAGTTGTGCCTTGACGCAGGTGATGAGCACCAGTCCCTTCTCAGCCAGCATCAGAGCCTCTACCGTTCACTGTTCATAAAGATCCCCCAAAGCTGCTGCAAGCCAGCAACAACTGCCGCTTCCTTCCAATGGGATACAGACACGGAAGAGATGCAAAACCCAGCCATGGTGACTCTGCAGCGCCCCAGGGCCTGCTTATGCCCATGGCTTTCACCACCACCACCACCACCACAATGCCAGGGCAGCAGAAAAAGGCTGGCACCCAGGAGAGCCTCTGGCGCCTCTCTCCAAGTGACTTACTCCTTTCAAGTATTTAGATATTACAAGCGAAGCATCCGGGATTATCATGCTGGAGCAGTACCCCTTAAGAGAGCAGCCAAGGCCAAGAAAACTTTTAAAACATGAAAGGAAGAAACAACGTGCCAGAAGATAACTCAGCATGTTCCACACCGACCAAACCACTTCCTCTCCAAACCACTTTTGCCCAGTCACTCATACTCAGAGAAGGGTTTGTGACCTACTCAATTTTCTGAAGCATGCCTCTGAAGATACAGACGGCTCTTGTGGACTCACCCTCTCTGACTGTGGTGGCATCTGACCAACCACTCTGGGTACAGAGAGCGCAGAGGGGAAGCAGAGAAACCCACAGAGAACACGTGAGTTCTCCCACCGCTGCATGGACTGCCCAGGATCCAAGGAACAAGGGGTGGATCCTCACCCCCGTGCTAACAGCCCACCTCCTGGGCTTTCCTATTCCTGTTTCCTTCCCCAAAACTGTTAACCTGCGTCTTCACAAGTCCTTTCAGTACTTCTCTCCACTGACATATTCTGGATATATGCCAATGTAAATGAGAATTTACACTTCCCTCTTCACTCCCAGTTTGGGGGTTGGGGGTTTTTTTGACGTGTTTTCTCGGGAAGTTTTAATTATTGAAGACCCAGGGCACTGTGCAAGCCACCTTGAAGCGATTTCAGAGTCACGTATAGACCAGAGCAAAGCATGCTGAGAATAAACATGACGTAAACCCAATTGCACCTGCAGTGGCAACACGAATGACATATGGCTGCTGTACAGAGCACAGTGCGGAATGTTACAAGGCCAGAAGCTGGGGAATGGTCTCTGTGCATCTAGCGACGCAGATTGCTGTGGCTGCTCCATTTATTTGGGTGTTTTTTAAAAACAAGAACGAAACAAGGTTGATGCCACAGCTATACGTGGTTTATAACCACCCAAGGTGAACCATTTACAAGGTACGCAGAGATACTGCACTTTAACTTCAGAGAAAGGTGTGTTTAAAAACCAGAAACGTCTTTTTGGGGTCAGGCTGCGATAGTTTACAGCAAGCGTGGAACCACACAAAGCGAATATCAAAACTCTCAACAGCAGTTCTTCTTCTGATTTCAATCCCAACTAATAAATCTGCTGTGGCTCTGCTTTCTCTGTTCACTTTGGCGCTTACCTACATGATAAGTCCTGTCCGTGTGCCATGGATAAGTATAGCTCAGTGTCAGGGAAATGACAGAAGCATCCCAAGTTCTGCCAGACAAATCACAGTAGATGGGACGTTATTTTTCCTGTGGTTATTTGACAGTGCCATCTGTAGCTCCTGCCAATTTTCATGTGCTACTCAGAGCAATCGCTTTCCTTTTGTTGAGCAGACAAGGCGGCTGAAAAAGCTGGCCTTCCTAAGGTTAACAGTCAGGGCACACGCTTCTGCGCAGCTTCTCAAACGCTCCTGCTACCTGCAGCACAGAAGAGAGGCAAAACGCCCCACGGAGTACACGAGGGAGCCAGCAGACTGACAACACCAACGCGAATTCAGGAAGGGATTTGTGCTCAGTGATTTGTGGCTCAGGGAAGCCCTACAATTAGACCTTGACCTGCTGTTTGAACCAGCACTCGGTCAGTGCAGGAAACAGCAGGCTCACAGCGCTGGATGCTCACGGTCCAGTGCAGCAACAGCCTGCTGTGTTACACACAACTGAAGCCATTTCTCCCTTCTTTGTGGAGAAACAAGACTCCAACTTCCACCATGCCATCAGCGCCACGTCAAGGAACAAGGCTAGTGTAGTCCAGTAAACTGGAGGAACTTACAACAGGAAAGACGTAGACGTGCACCTCTTCATACCGATCGTACCTCGGAAGTGTCTGGTCCTGCCTTCCAAGGGCATCCACAGGAGACAGGACACTTGCTAAAAATGAAACTGAAGTACCACAGGCTAAGTTTGAGAGCGTGTTTAGGTTTAAGTGCGCATGTTTGAACCGCTTAGTCTGAATTCTTTTTTTCCACAAGACTTTTTTGGACTAGTCAAAGTAAAAAAAAGCCTAAATCTTTGTCATGCAAGCTATGACAGACAGTATCCCTTTGGATTCCCTCTTTCTCTGCTACAGAGATTCAGAAGGAGTATCGGTCTGCTGCAGAAATTCACCACAGAAAGTCAGGGGTGTTGTGAAGAGGAGTGCTCTCCGATCATTCTTATGAATTAAAAATTGCACTGAAAGCAAAAGCATAAGTTCCTACAGAGCATGTTTTAGTCCTTCTTGAGCTGGGAACAATAGAAAAAATACTGCAGGAAGTCGAACCTGTCCCTTTCTGTCCTAGCGCCAAAGATGTAATCACTCTTGTCAGAAGTGTTATTGAGTCATACGGTGAAATTTGAGAATATTAAAATACCAGAGAGGAGATTTGATATTAAAGACATTGCTCATGAAATTACTTGCTGCACACTGAAAAAATCTGGAAGCCCTGTGGGCTTGTTCCTTTAAAATGATGTATCTGATTCTGGCAGAAAGAAATTTAAAGAAATTATGTACAAACTAACTTCAAGTCATAGCAGAAACACGAGTCGTGCTCAAAAACAAAAATCCAAGCACTACAGCCTTTGAGGATTATACTGAACACGCTGATAAATGAAGTGCGCGTAGGTGAAATTTCCTGTATGAAAAATACAGGGATTACAGAAGTCACAGCAAATTCTGCACAAGCAACTCTCTAGTGCATTAATATTTTCATTTAAATCAACTTGTAGCATCTTGTTTCTCTGAAGCTGTAACAAGAACTGTATGAATCCTCCTGAGGCCATCAGGCACAGAGAGACACTGAGATGCACCTACAAGTGCAGTTAAACCAGAAGTCATTGTCCAAATTAAATCAACTAGATTAGGAAAAAAAAAAATAGAACTTTTAATATGGAGAAGCCAGTGATTCTTAATGAAGACTCAATATCAGCTATAGGCTAAACAAATAAGTTCCTTTTTGATATAGTTCTTAAAAAAAAAAAAAACAGGACAGCAGAACAAGGAGGAAGAGATTAGCAGGTCACCTCCCTCTGCGCCGCATTCTTAGAGTGAAAGATTGGAACGGAAAGATTGGGAAGCATCGTAAAACACAGGTCTTCCTCCTCGAGTCACACAAGCCAGCTTCCATATCAGGAACTTACACCTGCATCTGGAGAAGCAGCACTACATGTACTCTGCTGGTCTCCTCTCACTCCGAAGAAGAGAGGTACGCGTTGGAATCAGTCTCTCCAAGCCTGCTTGTCAGAGCCTTTAGAACGCTCGCTCCGTTCAGGGTCTGAGTGGTCTTTACGCACTCAGCAGCCTCTCTGACAACCGGCCGAGCTGACAACGCCTGGGCAAAGAAGCAAAAACGTGGGATGCCTGGCTGCCCTGAAGAGTTCTGCACCCAGATTCCTTCCCGTCCTGCCAGGATGGACAAAGACCATGGCTTCAGCCTGTTGGTAAGAGATTGTTTGCCCCGGTCCTTTTTTTCTGCTCTTCTAACAGTACTTCCCCTTGAATATAAGAAAGCCTTTTCAGACCAGTAAAGCAGGAAAAGATGGGCTAATTGTTTTGACCCAAATTTCTTTCTGGTGCCGCTAATTCCATTTCCATAGTGCGTGTCAAAACCCAATTCTCATATAATAAATCAACAAGATGTGTCTTCATCTTACCATCATGCGTTGCATAAAGCTAGAGAGCTTTGTATGGAGGTGACCCCTTCCATCATGTTAGAGGTCACACATCCCTACCACTGCTGCTATTTCCTCAATCCGTAGCTGTCCAACCTCCAGAAAAAAAAAAAACCCAACAAAATGTTGTGGGATTTTTGCTGGACGACCCTTGTGTTAGTGACACGTTCCCACATTTGGAGCCATCGCTGGGGCCTCTGCTAAAGCAGTTCCTGCTACAGAACAGGAGTAATCTTCAGCCTCTCTGACCTCCCCTTCACTGGCTCGTGGAAGATCTTCCTGCACACCTCGCAAGTGTGTGATGAGAACCGAGTACACACGAGTGACAGACATTGTCTGAGATGCTGCCCCCAAGTTACAAACTCGAAGAAATACATTTAGGCGATTGTGGAGTAAAATGAACTGCTTTAATGAAAAGTGTGGGCTGCATCGAAACAAATAAATTGGGTTTGTATCTAGACAGAGTTTAAAGGGTAGAGCAGCTGCCTGGGAACATTCCAGCTGCGATGTACTCTGAACAGAGACGAGTCTATCATTTACAGTAATGAAAAGTCATAAATGTCTCCATGAAAGAGTCATTTCCTGCGTAACGAGGAATAAGAGGCCGAGGGGTCTCACAGGTGAACGCAGGAGCAGTAGGTAAGCTATCTTTCCATGAAGTAGTTCCAGACCAAACGCTGAACAAGGAGTCAGGTCTGAAATCCCCAACTGACATTGATGCAGCTGCTAGCTTGGGGCCATGCTGTGGATGAGCGTAGTATCGCTCTCCGCATGGAACACAATGGATTCAACTACTGCAGCAACAGCAACAAAACTGAATTTAAAAAACTAAAGGCTGCCTATTGCGCTCTTCTGAGGCTGTAAAAACATGTAACATCATGCCAAAAACTCACATTAAAAAACCCAACACAGAACAAAACAGAACTTTTTTGTCTTTAAGATTATTTCCTCTGGTAAGACTTCCACACATTTAGGAACACTATCCTAAGGGCAGACAGTATTCTACAGACCCTTTTACAGGTCCTGTAGCCACCTGCCCTGAAGTTAGCCCATGCGTTAACTCTCCAGTCATATCCACGGCCCAGGAGCTCCTCACAGCTCCTTGCTCACCAGGACGCACCTGCCCACTACCTGCACGTTTTATACAGCAAAGGAGAAAGGCAAAGAATTAATAGTGCCTTAAGGAAAGGCAGTTTAGTGCCCTTCCTGCCGTTACGCTCGGCCACGTCCCTTTTGTTGCAGTAAAATCCCACCGATTTTAAGCCTTCTCTGACAACGTTATGTTACACGTTTTTGCTCTTGATTGTTTACAAAAGAAACACACATGGCTTTTCCCCTGGTACTTAAGGGAGGGAATTACTTATTTCTCTAAATAACGTCTTTCACCGTGACTCTCCAGGTGACGTGACCCCGGGTGGAGCTTTGCACAGGCACTCACTTGGCCCCAAGCTCTAGATCATCCCGAAAAGCACCTCGCTACAGTGACAGCTGAGCGCCAAACACTGCTGGAGTCATTCTGAAGCGTTTGTTAATTCGGGTGCCACAGTAACATTAAAAAAATAAAATTACAACATACATGCTGGCACGGTCATAGTCAGGCAGCTTCAAGAGTCCTCAGCAACAAAACCTACCTGCAACTTCCATCCTGTTCTACTGCCTCAGCGGCTGGGTAGGCAGCTTGCTGCAGCCGAGACTTGCTCAGCTCTCAGGCTCTCGTGGCGGGGGGGAAAAAAAAAATCATATTGTTCACTGTAATATTTTGTTTTGAAGAGATATGCAGCTGTTTTCTGTCTATTTGTAAGGAACTTACTCTTGGCTATAGCAGATGCTGGTTCTGTAACTTTACGTACTCAAAAAGAGGATGAAAGCTTCAGTCAGGCCAAGAACTCAGAACACGGTCACAGACGAAATACCTAAATATCTAAAAGTACCGAGTTAATTTATGACCAAGCACTGAGAGGAGGTAGTGGTGCAAGCAACTGAGACACAAAATCTATCCACTTGAACATTTCCTCTGGAAATGTTCCACAAAGCTGCAGGAGGCTGGAGCTCAGCCCGGCAGGATTTGGGTCTCTGTGAAACCAACCTAAACAGCAAAATAAATGCCATGTATGAGGGTGTTCTGAGGAGGAGGCTGGTTATCTACAGACAAAGTTTGAATTTGAATTGTCATTTGACAGAAAATGGAATTCTGCACTTGGAGGCAAGCCTCAGCTGGAGAGAACACAAGAAAAAGGGACCTTTGTTTCCTAAAATACCCTTGTTCCCTTCACATCGGATCTTGCAATCCTGAATTCAACACTTCAGCCATTTAATACATTTTAATAGATTTCTGTGAAAGGTAAACTCACGCACAGCCGAACTGCAAAAAACCCGAGGTCTTGCACACAACCTGCAACACCGAGGTGCAGGGCGAGGCTGGACGCGTGATGTTTGGAGCTGTTCGATAAACCCTCCTCCGCAGCGCCAAGGCAGCCTGGCTTGTTCTCTATTATGCTTCAAGTTCAGCGCTATTCGGTTTGCGTCCGCAAGGCTCTGCTTCTGACATGAAGCACTGAGAACCTTGGCTCTCATTAAAAACAAAACTCACTGTAATATTCACGACAGAGAGAAAAAGTAAATTTCAAAGGCAAAAAAAAAAAAAATCTAGGTGGACATAAGAAAATTTTGGTTTTTTACTCTCCTAGTTGTTGACAGACTCTTGCATACTTAGTGGGGTTTTTTAATCCTTGAAGAAGCAAATACTGACATTTGTACTTGGCGTTTTATTGCGGCTCCATTCCAACAGAACCAGTACGGGCACAAGTCAGTTCACGCCTTAGTGTGGATGGCCATGTCTCAACCACTGAGGACATCCCCTCCGCTGCAGGCGTTTTGTCGTTCTGCACTATTCTAAACTCCAGCAGTTACCCAAAGGAAGGTTCATGGAGTAGCTTAACTCGCCAAAAACAACAGCTTGCCACTGAAAACAGACAAAACAAGACTCTACACCCAGTCACATACCGGTTATTTTTATGTTGTGGGTCAAGAGAACATTAGCAAACAAACCTTGCTTTCCTCCAACAAATGCTGATATAGAGTCATATCTACAGAGAAATCTGTGTCCGTAACCCCCCCAAAAGGATGGGGCGTAACTATATTCATCTTCTAATGCCAAAATTCCTGATTATAAGCAAATTAGCAAACAGCAGTAAGCAAATAATTCCTCTTCAGCATCTGTAGTTTACTCTGAGCTCTTCCTGTAGCACTGTACCACGCGATGTTCTCAAGCAGTGCTCGGAGCTACGCAGACAATTTTGACAGGAAAAAACAGGGCAGCCGGGAACAGGTGAACCAGGGGCTCTTCGCGCAGCTGAAAAGCCCTGGGAAAGGCCATGAGAGAAACCTAACAGAGGGGCGTAAATGAAGATAATGAGAGCAAGCAACGCTGCCTGCAGGTAACCGTGTCCGCACCAGGACTGCTAGAGTGGAAGGGTCGGGCAGTTTTAGAGCTTCCTCATATTTCATGAAACGGAGCTGAAGATTGCCCACGTTCTCTGTACCACTCTGGTAATTTTTACCGTGGGGCTTTTTTGGGACGCTGCATCAGGAGTACTTCAGTCATGTGTCAAAACTAGCATTAGTAGAAACTCCTCTTTTGCCCCTAGCAACAAAAGTCACCACACAATTATTTCCTCAAGCAGCCTGCTCTGCACGAGCATTCCTTGTCATCAGGAACGGACTTGTCACTGTCTCATGAAATACACCACTGAGCTGCTCCCGTGCAGCTCAGGAGCGCTTCGTCTCCAGGAACCGAGCAGCTCCAGCCCAGCTGCGGGGGCAGCAGGCACAGAAACACGGGCAGAAAGACCCTCTCGCTCTGGGTTTGAGCGCTTCTGCGCCACTCCCCAGGCAGCGTGGCCAGGACAGTGGGTGGGGGGGGAGGAAGCAGGACGAGAGGGTAGAAGGAAGCGCAGGCTGGAACAAGGAAACTGCAGGCGGAACGCTAAAAGCACAAAGTAACTTGAATTTTTTTGTTTCTGCTGTCTTTGACTGCTAAGTCTGTAACCTTACTGTCCTCCTACACAGCTTTTGTGTTATGACGTCAAATGTTTTACTAGATTTCTTGGTCTATATATATCCGTGCATTGCCTGGCTTAAAGGACAAGACAACCACTGAAATAATCATGTCTTCATCTGCCACTGCGAACGTGCGCGAAACTCCAGGTATGTAGAGATCTGCACCTACGGCATTCCCGATTTAAAAAAAATCATGATTGTGTCCACGCTCAAGAGAAAGGAACAACGTACAGACAATGCCCATTCAGGAGGAGAAGTAGCACTCCTTTTTAGATGGGAACGTCTTTTATGGCATAGCTGATATGTTAGCAGATGTGCAACGGCTTCCTGTTATTTGGGACAACAGACCACGTGGGCACACACAGAATGGACAACGAAGTGGCGCTTTGGCACTGAAATCGTTTTCAGGCCCTTCATCCCTGACCCGCTGGACACGCACTCCGATACCTGTTTGACTGACGGGACTGACGCTCCTGATGTTGGAGCAGCAGGTCGTTAAGCTCCGCTGTAACCAGACTTAGCCCACAATGTAATCCCACTTGCCCCCCGCTCACAGACCAGCTGTAAAGCGGTCTGCGCCAGCACAGTAACTGTGATGCACATGTCACGTAGAACTGGTTTTGGCACAGCTCCTCCCTTCTCTCCAGACCAGCGAACAAACTCCACGAAACCACTCTTCACTACAGCTCACTCGCTGTAACTTCCTTTTGAGTGCCACATCATAGACCTTGATCCTCTCCATCTTCATGCATTTGGAAGGAAAACTCGGTGCATTGAAAACAGTGAGTCAATGCAATTATATAAATGACTAACAGCACTATATATAGGCACTTGACACATCCTCTCAGCCCCTCAACCCCAAAAAATGAGAAACCAAGAAGCACCCACACACATACGTTGTTCTTGACCAGGATTTGCTGTCTCTCGCCTCACCCATCCTTCCCTTTGGGTTTGATATTGGCCTAAATAATGACCCTGGACATGAGAATCCCATACCTTCTTGCTGCTACACAAGCAATCAACAAATCCTCCGTACAGTCAAGTACGAATCCCAACATCTCGATTTACACTGTCAGCAGCAGCCCCTGCTTTCTCTGAGCCCCGTCATCGGTGAAGGCACCATGGTGGCCACCTTTAAGCACCTGGAACTGCTGCTAACTAAGGAGTTGCCTGGTACTGTTGCACATCACCTACTGCCCCCAGGACGCAGCCCTTTTTCACTCACCCTTAGCACTCCCATTTTCAAAATCGCAGGGTCACAGTTCTTTCACGAGTTTATACCTGCATTTCTGCAGCTTGTACAGCCACTGCGATCTCATAAATGATGGTTCAAATTCATAGGCAGCAGCCTCGGAAGTCAGTGGAGTAAAATTAGGAGAGAAACCTGTGGTTCTTTAATGACTTGGGTCCCAGCTCTGCCCAAACACATACATTCCAAACAAAAGTTGTTCTGACTTCAATGAAGTTGGCTCCGACACAGCTAATTCGCAGCAAAACATTCCAAATCAGGGCCTCTGTGACATCACCAGAAAAGTCTGATCAACAGAGCAATTTAAAATGCTTGTAGCCATCTTATGATAAAACTAGTTCTGTGTAGCAATAGCTGCTGCTTTGTGCCGCAGTTACGGTACAATTAGGACAGCTGTCAGGTAGCGGGTATCTTAGCCATAGACCCTCTGTGGGAATAAAACCCTTTGGGAGATGCCTGTTGAGTCTAATCACGGGATAAAGCAAAATACACGAGCGTAAATGAACTGCGAAGTCACTCTGCTCATCTCACGCCCATCACCGAGGGACACGAGCAGGCAGTTTGCTGGCCCGAAGCAAAGCCACACTCCGCAGGAACAGCCTCCGCAGCTCTGGTCCTGTCAGTCCTATGGACACTGCCAGGCAGCTGACCGTTCTAGGTCAACTCTCCTGAATGAAACGTTAATATGTTTAAGAAGCTGATTAGTTGAACTGACCCATCTTTTTGTCAGCTCTTCAGTCTGGCTTCAGAAATCCCATAATAGGATTTACTGTTCTGCAGCAGTTTGCATAGGAACCCTGTAAATACAGCCCAGGGCGCTTTTACCACAGGAAAATAAGCTGGTATATCGTTTCACTGCAGTGCATCTCAAACCCAGCAAAAGCACAGAGAGTCTCCAGGTTCAGCACTGATTTGCATGAGGTCATATGAACAGGATGGTTATTCCTATAAAAAGCCTGGGGCTGTAGCAAATTCCAACCGCATTGCAGGAACATGATGACAGGAGAGCATCGGTACTCCCTCACCAGCTTCCTCACCCACTGAACAAAAGAGACGGCAGCCAAGAAGTTAGACAATGCAAGCAGGAGGTCGGTATCTGGCAGCTCATCTCGACATGCAGCTCCATGTCGGAGCAGCCAACGAAGCACCTCTGGTAACACGTGTCACTCCACAACCCCCGTTCGGCTGCACGGAGACGTGCTAGGCTCTGCACAGAGACGAAATGGTCCTTTTTCTATTGCAACCATTCCTGAGGTTTTTCCCCAGATGAAACGTGTAATAGATATTAAAAAGCAAAACAACAACAAAGAAGAACACACACAGCCCCAAAGCCCCAAGGCAGTCCTGGAGACCTTTCCTTTGCCAACCTGCAGAGCTCCCAGGCCTCAGAAGAGGCACCTGAGATTGGCAATAGCATCTTTGTGCATATGCTCTGTGCTGTTCCCAATGGCACAGTACTAAACCTCTGAACAATGAACCCCCCATGAACCCTCACGTAAGTGAACCCTGAAACCTGTTGGAGAGGGTAAAGGGGCAAGGGGAGCAACGAGAGGTGCTGCGGGCAGTTCTGGTCTCCCAAAAAGCAGGGCTAGACAAAATTCACAGAGAGGAAACAAGGTTGTTTAAAAGACAGGGAAATGCCTGTCAAATGTTCAAGAGTTTGAAATCTGGAGAAGGAAACAACAGACATATGAGTTAGACCTTCAAAATCGCGAATGGCACAGAGAGAGCACAGCGAGATTGCCCAGGCACCCTCTCTTCCAGTACAAGAGCCAAGTGCCCTCGGGCGAAGCTACCAAGCACCAAACTAACAGAAGGGGGGGTTTCCTCATATGAAAGTAGTAGAGTTGTCGATCTCCTCTCCATGTGACAGTGAAAGTTCATATGGATTAAAGAGAAACCGGTCAGATTCGTGGAAGAGAAATCCATCAGCAGTTAGTGACTACACAGACACCACCACCTCAGGATGCTTCTGTACTAAACATACGTGGAGGTGGGGAAAGGACTAGAGGAAGCTGCCCAAATATGCTTGTCCTCTTCTCATGGTCTATCCTAGAAATTTGCTTTTGAATTCTGTTGGAGGCAAGACCTCAGCCTATAGTTTTTGTTATTAAAAAAAATTTTAAAACTTAAAAATAATCCCTTTATACAGTGATTTCCATGCAGCTATCTCTCAACTGACTGTAAGCCGTGAAGTACAAGCAATCTGTCTAATTGTGAAGTCCCAGAGAATTAAAGAAGGCCCAAAGCAGAGAGGTCCCAGAGGACGTCAAACGGAGTCCAGGACCTTCAGCTGTTACGTAAAGCAGGCAACTTGCCCAACAACACGAGGAAAACGAGGCTTCGGCAGGCTCTCCCAGACAGTGATTCAGAGTTCAACACCCACTCAAAAATCATCCGAAGGTGTTTCCATCTCTCCTAGGCAGGTTAGGAGACAAGCTGGCAAACACAGCTATCCAAGAAAAATGGCCAAATCGAGGCACGCAAATACCCCTTCTTGGGCAGACTGGAAATAAAGACAGAGCCGAAAGAGAGAACTATCAAGTAAATTGCTGGTGATTGCTTTTAAACTGCCCAGGAATGATGGCATTTTATCATGTCATCACATCTAATAAACGGAAAACGCAATTGAGTCACTCAGTGGGCAATTTGATTTGATTTTTCATTTCCCTTTGATGTCTATAATTCCATCTTACGTGAGCAGCAGAGAGGGCCGGGCTGTGACAGGGATAACGGATAATCTCGTAGAGCATATTTTTGCCTACAATATCACGAAAGTGGCCAGTCGTGATAACCCCTAGCAGCAGCAAGGACTAAAGATGAGGCTATCACATCGAGTCTTTTGCAGCATTACCGACATCATCACGCTGCCACTCTGCAGAAATCAGAGGGCATTTTTCAGCGTGACAGAGCAAATTCGGCAAAATGCTGGTGTTAGCTGAACTACTCCGCAGCTCCAGAAAGCCCAGAGGGGCTCATTTACACAGGTGCTAAAGGACTGAATTCGGCACACGTGTTCCCAAAATCCCAGCCTCCATGCAGACACCCTCCCTAGTCTGACCGTCATTCAGCAACCTTTGCCTTCTGTCTGTCTGACCGAAGGAAAATCACAGGGATCAGCTGTGTTCTGTACGAGCTCCCTGATCTAACGGTCACCAAACTTCCACAAGCTTAAGAGCACTCGTACCGCAATCCAGACAAATGCTTCACACAGTTCCACTCGAATCCTCCTGTAAAGTCCTTGAATTGATGCAGGTTCATAATTATCCAAGTACTCACTTAATTGTTTTTAGATGAGTCTTTTTTTTTTTTTTCAGTGTCTCAATTAGGGCCAATTTAAATGGTTCCATCTTAGACAAATACTCCTGCAACTACTGTGACAGTCGACAGCTCACAGCACAGCATAAACATAGCAGAATTTACTGGTTTAAGACGCAAAAGTAAGATGGTATCTTGAACGTATATATACATAAATGAAGGTATGCCTGTTGCTCTCCTGCTGGCTTCATTCACTGAACACTGTGCTTCTGAACGGTGGTACAAAGGCACCTGAAGCCGCTGCCCCACCGAGCGGCGCCGCCCGGCCGCTGCCGCGCTGAAGCGCGTAGCTTACCCGGCGTACGAGAAGAGATGACCTGCAGCGGTCATGGAAATGTCTAGCAGCGAGAATTTTTAAGAATGCGTCAGACAAACGGCTTCTGACAGTTCCTTCAGTATAGCTGACATTACCTGCAGACAAGGAGATCATCTGCCACGTTCTTCCCCAGACCTATCTGGTGGAATTTCATGGCACAGCAACATTTAAACCCAGCAGAGGTTTATAACCCAGCAGCAGGTCGCATTCTTTGGGACCTGGTGGGCCCACGTGGCCTCCTGGAGCTCCTTCCAGCCCGCAGGATGCTCTCTGCACTGCTGTACAGACTGCCGTACACCCCAGCGTTCCCCTCAGCGCTCCACCCTGATTTCGGGGGTCAGAGCATCCCACAGAGAGAGCTCTGGAGGAAACTGGTACTCACGTGCCTACATGTACACAGGGTTGTCCTACGGCACATTTCATCCCTTGTGCTCAGCCTGTGTATAGGCTCCCCGTCTGTTTCTCTCTATATTGTCGTCTGTTTATACTCCCCCTCTCTTCCATGTTCTCTTTTCCTCTGGAAAGCAACACGTTCTAAGAATCTCGATAGATGCCTCTACGTGTTCAGAATTTGTCCAAAATGTTTTATCATTCTGACAGATCTCCACACCTAACTGAGCTGTATTTACAGGTGAACATTCAGAACAATGAAGAAAATATGTGAAATTTGATTTGCAGTCGAAGTAACAACTTGGCTGTTACAGCAATAATTTTTTTAAGGTAACTAACTTTTTGAGGCAGTAAATACTTTTCCTACATATAATGGGTTATGAGTACGTAATACAGTGAGTTGGCTCCAAGACCTCAACACAGAAATACAGAAAAAAAACCCAAAGAAATTGTCACCTTGGAAAAAACACAACGTTCTTGAGTTCAGTCTTCAGTGTAACTAGGTTCATAATCTGCCTAGTGGAAATGAGCTTTTGATAAATGGTGTAATTTACGTGTACTTACAGCAGGTTATAAACCCACACAATAGTTTTATTTCTTTCTCTAGGATCTGCTTCTTAGCAAGTGTTTTCTGACAAGAAAAACAGCTTCATGACTCCGTAAGAATGAGAACATTTGGAGACTGCTTCTGGTGACAGTCAAAATTTAGCTGTGCCCAAAGCACCATTAGAACTGTCCACTTTTTCCCTAAAACTTAATGACTATGTAGCTGATACCCCAAAGACGAACTGTAGTTAATTTTATTCTTCCCTCATTATTATTCTCTCTGGGTTTTTACTCCTTAGGTTACAAAGGATTTGGAGGTGCCAAGGACCGAACGGAGACGTGAAAACCACGCCAAACACCGTCCTTTGTACGAAACGGAGCTCGTTCGAGTTTAAGAGGCTCAGGAGACCTGCCCTTGCTCGAGGAAGCCAGGGAGGAGAGGAGTTCCCTCCACAGCACACGGCATCAGCGGCCCTTGTGTTCCAACCACAGACGCACCCAGTCTGAACAGCACAAACCTCAGCTCAGGCTCACGTTTACTTCCTGCCATTTTCCTTTAGATCAACCAGAAATTAAGACTGAAAGCAGAGCTTGCCTTTAGATTTGTTAATAAAAAAAATTTAAAAACCACAAACTAACTAAACCCAACAACAAAAACACACCAAACCTACCAAAAAAACCCCAGACCACCCCCCCACCCAAAAAAAAAAAAAACCAACCACCCCACAAACACCCAAACCAAGCTCACGAGCCCAAACTCCAGTTCTGCGCAGCCAGCCGCGCCCTCTCCGGAGCCCACTGCTCGTACAACGCGTGTGCCAGCACTGCTTTCTGGTTCAGCCAGAGCAGGACCGAGGCGTCCTGTGGCCGAGGGGCGTCACGCACGTTTAAGTTATTCAAAACCAAAAGCAGAGTTACTGAATGAAAGAATTTTTAATGCAAAAGCTCTGCAATTGCCATTTCCCTGCATGTTATGATTTTAAAGAAATATGCCAAAACAATTTTTTTGTGAGACCACCTACAAGAATGAATAGAATGAATAAAAGTCTTTATCAATTGGCTTTTAATGTGAGTGTCTTGACAAGCTTTAAATGACTTCATTAAGGCAGAACCGCACAGGTTTTCCAGAGTTACTTCATAAAAGGAAATGAATTCTCGGTTTAATCTCATGGCCACACATGAAAGGAAAAATAACTGAATTTTCAGGCAGAAACAGCAAAAAGAATTTTTAAGAACCAATTGAATTAGAAACACAAATGGTGGAACTGCTGGTTTCAAGCCCTTGTGTGCATAGACACGCAGTAAGAGCCCCTCATCAGGAGGATTTCCAAACTTTTGGGACCTGTCACAGAGGTTAGGCAACGCATAAAACATGTTCCACTGACGAAACGAGACCAGTAAACTACAACCAAACTGAAAACGCTTGCTTCACCACGCATCATGAAGTGATGGCACCCATGCTGGATTTGAAGACAGTTATACAAAATATCAGATAGATAGATATGCAGGTACACTTCCCTGACAATAAAGCGAGGTGAGCACGTCCCACGGAGCAGTGTTCAATGCACACTCCTGAGGTCTCCTCCAAATATTTTATAGTATGCATATATAAAGCTCAACCAAAAAGCTATCTATTCAGTGTGGCATAGAATAGGAGAGTAAATCACTCAGAGAAGCCAGACACGATGTAATTACCGTTAGCTTAGCCTTTCCCTAAGGTTTAAGAGTCTGTAATTGAGAGCCATGGGGAAAAAAAAACCATCAAAGTCAGTCTAATTTTATCATGCTTTAACAAATCACTGAACTACTAACTCAGTTTAACAAAGCTGGTTTTGTACGGCTCGACCGTTATGCCATCTTTACCGGTTTTGTAATACCAGTGAAATGCAAGTCCTGCATTCAGGAAATGATTTAAACACACCTCGGTTGTACAATGGACTACCCCGAAGGAGATCTGCACGTGCTACAAACACGCCTGCTCATTAGACCAGCAATCTGAAAATGAAAGACCCGGGTCTAGCGTCCCTCGGAAGGTCCATAGCCACGCGAGCAATCTGTCAGGAGGATGCTCTAGGCATCCCGGGCAGCCCGAGATGGCAAAAGCCACCTTCCCTGCTGAAGCTGTGCCATTGTATGGGAAAGATTTGAGATTCAATGCAGGACAAAAATACCAGAAATGGGGCAAAACTCACCGGGGAAGGTACAGCCTTGGCTCCATTCCATACTCCCAAGCTAATTATGCTTTTACTTCAGAGAGCGTCTTTCTTTACATGCTGTCTCTAGGCCCACAGCGATGTCTGCAAGGCCAAGTAATGAATTTTCAATGCAGTTTCATTTCATTTCAAATTTCAAGATATAAATACTTGAGTGCTACTAAAATATACACACCCCAAAGCCAAAACAACCTGTAAGTGCTTTAGAGCTTTGCACAGTCATTTTCTGTGTCAAATCATATACCTTTCAGATGACATTTTACTCCACCACAAAAAGCTGAAGTATAGTTTACAGCAGAAAATGGTACATTTATTCCCATCTCCTGATTTTCACATCAGAATATCATATTCTTACCTTTTAAAATCCTCTCACTATTATATTTGTATAATTTAATACTGTAGTAGCACAGATCCTTTTGCCAGTATGAAAATTTAATGACATTACATATCTGGACCAATTTTTAATATAACACCTCCACAGTAATGGCCTGATCATTCCTTCCTGTTGGGTTGCCACGTATTAACTCAATGTCAGAGCCACACTCATCATTTAGAGCAGCATGAGAGTAAAATCTCATAGGAGAGGTAGTTAAAGTGTGACTTCTTCTCTTATTATGCTAACACAGTTGCTTTGGTTTTTGGGGTTTTTCCAAATGAACAAAGTCCATTTCCTTCTCTCTCACTTTTCATCTAGAAAATGGGACTGGAAAGAAACTGAAGTAATCCAACCCACAGTGTAACATCAGCGTAATGCCAACCCCATTCCTCACTGATGGCTTCCTAGCCACTCCCAAGAACATCCCGTGACAGAAAAGTCACAGATCCCATAGTAATTTACTCCAGTGATTTACTGTGCTTAGTCTTGCAGCCCTTCAGCTGAACCAAATTTCTCAGGACTCTGAGAATCCCTAAGTACTGCCATCTGCCAGAACAGCAGAACAACAAAGAGTCAGCAGAAAACAGAAGAAAAAAACCGAATAGACATGAAAAAAACCCCAACCATCACCAAAGTAGGACTTGTTAAATATTTACTGCAGATTTACTCATTTCTGGGAAGGGCTAGCCAAGCCAGAAATCCTCTGATTTTGCCCTGTTGTGCATCTCCTACAAATTCATGAAATACAAGGTGATCAAGACTTCTGTCAAACAATTACAACCAGCATTCTGACTTTACTGCAGTCCAAAACCTTCGGTAGACAAAACCCATGACCTACCATTTCCCTTTGTATCCCTCTCTTTACCAAAACGCAGGGGGAAAATAAGAAGGTGTTTCACAGTTTTTTCATGAAAAAATGAAGTTTTTTGTTCCAGCCATTCCTCTTCCAATCATGAGTGCTTCACCCAATTCAAGAGAAGCTGCCCTGAGCATCCACGTGAATCACGCGGTTCTCAAACATGCCGTTTCCTAGATGAGCCTTCGACCATATCCTCCAACGAAGCACCTCCCTGGCTCCAGCTAGTGCTGCGTTTGGCAAGTAGAAGCCAGGTACAGAGTGGGAGTACTTGTGCCTCGCTTCATTTTTATTACTGTTCCCTATATCGGAACCTAAGTGGCGTGACACGGAAGTGCAAGTTCGCTGACAAGTCAAAAAGCACGTATTTGAAAGCAGAGATTTGTGAAATTAAGCACTTGCCTTCACATGCCGTTACGAGATCCTAACTTTGATTTTTCTCCTCATAAAACAGAAAATTATTTCAGGACCTCATCGAGATCTAAACACCCTCCTCTTCTCTCCGAATCTACATACACTCTCTCTGCGCTCCTGCAGAGCGGTAGATGAAACCGCCCATGCCTCGCTGTTCAAGTCACGCTCCTGCCTTGCCCCGAGGTGGTCCCACAACCAAATTCTCATCCAAAAGTATTTAAGCTCCTGCGAGTTTCGGCTCAGATGCAGTCCTGGTTCTCATGGCCATGTCCAAAAGCTACCCCGTATCTGGCAATGTCACCAGCTTTCTGAGACAGCACAGAGGGCTGCTGGGGCAGGGGCTGCATTATTTCGGTTTCCGCAGAAGGCAGCGGAGCTCTGCACTCCATTCCCACGCCTGCGGCTCCGCTGTGCCTGTCACAGTGGAAACACGCATTTCGGTTTTACAACTGGTGTTTACGATTCTGGAAACACCATTAGCTGCTATGGTGATGCAAATTCATTTAACAGTAATTCTGAAACAAACTTTGAACTCCATAGGATTTTGTACATGACTGTAGGCATCTTTTTACAACCTCCCCTCCCGCAGCTATTTAAACAACTGTACATGGTAATTTAGCAGCAGAGAGTATCAAAAACAAGAAAGGCCAGTGTTTTCATGTTTATTTAAATCCTTCTGGCCTGCTCAAAGCCTGCCACCTTCTTGTTTTTCTCTTGAGAGTTCAGCCAGAGATGCCCAAAATGAGACTGAAGAGCGGCGTACAGTCAAGAATAATTTTTTATATATTTTTTTTTTTACTGGTAGTATCTGCTCTGCTCTTTTCATACACCTGCATTTCATTGTCAGCATATCCTGTCATTTATTCAAATATATTGCATGAGCAATTTCTCACACTGCATCTCATGAATGTATAATCCACATGGAAAATTAACACACGGAATTCTTGTATGAGAAACCTATCAAAAAAGTAAACCCTTTTCCTTCACGTTCTCATTGCGTGTTCTCCCCACCCGTGTGGTTTGAATGCCTCAATAGCCATCTTAGAAAGCACGGAACGCTACAGCTACAGACAGCCCCCTCAAATCACTTCCTGCATTATCCTGTGCATTGGTCTTGGAATTTCCTTTTTCAGCCTCCTTTTCTGACCTCTCCCAATTTTTCTTGTTTCCTGAGGAAAAATGGATTGTTCTTACCCATAGCTGCTATGACGCCTTTTTAGCATGACTTTTGACTTGACCTTCTCCAGATATACAAAATATAATTCCTATTTAAAAACTAACTGCTCCCAGCACTTGAGATTTCACCCAGGGGATCTCTTGAGATCACTTAGTCCAGCCCCTCGCTCAGCAGGGTCAGCTGGAGCAGGCTGTCCAGGGCCATGTCCAGGGGTGTTTGTGTACCTCCAGGGGTGGCTGGAGCCAAACCAAAGGCTTAGTGTAAGTCTGGCTCCCTCTGACTTTCCAGGAAAGACGGACATATCTCCTCTGTGACAGTCAGCTCTGTTTGGCGCTCTTGTTCCAGCCTCTGTCAGCTCAAGCTAGCAGCTCTGCAGCAGTTAATCTTACCTATCTTCCCAACAGAAGGGCTGAGTAATTCTTTTCAAGTGGCCTCTTGGATTTTTATAGAAGTCTAAACCAGCAAACTCTTAAGGCATACAATGGGAGTAGTCTGTATCCTTAAAATTGAAGGAAATTATATTCTCTGGCCATGACTTTCTGTTATCCAGCATGGGAAGAGCATCCCAGGCTGACACGTAAAAGACAGACAGCTAACTAAAAATTCTGCAGAATTCTCTTCCTGTTGCCAGTTCATATCTAAAAGCTGAGGGGGAAAAAAACCCGCACTCCTGGTGACAGCTCTGAAATCAGACAACGTGTGACAGTAATCAGGTCTCTTCTGACAAGTCGGGTTCCAGGATACAGAATCGGTTTTTTAGGCTATGTGCCAACACTGTCAAGGAATAAGAACAACGGCACTAAGTAGTGCTTGGCTACTTCCCTCAGAAATAAAGACTACGGGCTCTCAGGGAAGAGCAGAGCTGGCTACCTGAAACGAGGAGGCTCCTGGTAGATGGTGAAGCCCAGTCGTAACGGCTGGCTCCAAGAGGGGCTCTGAATGGCAAGAAGCAGCAATGGAAGAGCCCCTGTCTGTACAAGACAGGTTTGTGGAGATTTTGCAGGATGAAGGAGCCAGACAGTAAAGAGCTATTGATGCAAAAAAAGAGAGAAGGAATCATATTGCGAGATGAGAATCAGAGAGCTTCACATCAACTATAAGGATGTGATGAAAATCAAAGCAAGAACAAGGACGTGTGTAATCGCAGTGCTATCTGTTGAAGTAGGGGACAGATGAGTGGCAGTGCCTATGGTGGAAAATGACCGTTTGGAGACCTACCACATCAGGGAACAAAGACCAAACGTAAAGGTGAGGCTGAGCAACAAATATCCCCACCTCTACTGAGGAAAAACCTCTCCTCCTCGCTTATTCTGTCACAGAGCTCTTCCCCATGACAACTCACAAGAGCAGACAACCCAAAATTAGAGAGCAGAAAACTTGTGGAGCACAAACATCACTGACAGAACACAGCCATTTCCTCCTCTGAACTGTCCCTAGCTGAAGGTCCCTCTGTCCTTTTCCTTCACAGCAGAAGCCAAGCATCTCAGCCATACTGAGGAAGCCGTTCTGAAACCCAGACTGTGAACACCACGTCTGTGAAGTGGATGTGTCCACAGGAAGGTGTCAGAGAGGCTAGATAAGAAATCTGAGCGTGTTGATGTCTGAAATAGCCAGCCGTGTTACGTGACTGGCAGCGTGGCTGTGTGCTATGTCTACGCGTGTCACAGCCAGGCACAGCCCTGGGAGCGCTCTTTAACTGTTAGTGTTTTCTGTTCGGGTCTGGATGAGGTCACACTGCCTTCAAAACTACAGGAGTTTAGATAGGAGCCATGCCCTACTCTGTCCCATGGGCCAGCAAAGAGACCTTCACCAGCTTTAATGAGCAGCCTAACGCAAGCAACGAGAGTCCGAGGTAGAGTCATGCATGGACTCAGTCTGAGGTGACAGGGACTACCTGGGGCAGAAGAAATGCTTGAACATCCGCAGTGACAGAAAAAGGACAATGACAGCAAAGGAGGAGCAGACAAGCTACGGAATGAGGAGGAATGTGTGAAAGATCAGAAGCTCGGAGGCAACCAGACTGAATTTATCAGAAAGGGGATGGTGTGACAAGAAAGTGAAAATAGGACACTTAAAATACAAAACAGGAGACCTGATACAAAGTCACGTAAAAACAACTTTAAAAAGGTAAAGAAAACTGAAGTAACAGATCAAGTGGAAGCTGATAGAAAATATTAAGCAGTACATGGGTAGGGCAATGGCGTCAGTTAGAGAAGAGCTAACCAGAGTCAACAGGGTTGCAGGACACAACAGACCTGGGAGTCTGAGTGACCCCACAACATGGAACGTGCGTGGTAAGAACTGAGGAGGAAAGGGCATTACAGCCCGTTTCCAGGAATGAAGGGGTGCAAAAGCACTGGAAGAGCGTGAGAAAAGCATTGCACGGTGCAAGGGAGTCGTGTCGGAGGGGTGGACATTCAAGTGTTAAACAGGATGGCTGACATCTCACACAGACCAACAGTTTCAAAAGTAGAGTCTGGGGTTGGCCTGGCTCTAGACTTCAGGACCTCCCACTCACTCAGAGCCTGGGGAGATTCCCCAGGTCTCTGAGCTGCAGGATGGGCTGGCTTTAGGCCAGCATATTTCAAGGTTCCCCTAGGAGGCTGCTTGTCTCTTAGTTTTCTCAGCTTCTCCGCTTTGCATTTAAAACCCAACACTTCCTGTCGCTTTGGTGTCCATTTACCCTTAACCAAGACGTAGCTACCTGCCTTGCCATCACTCCTTTGTCGCTTCACAAGCTGACAGGTGACTGCTGTAACAGCAGGGATAATCCGCATCCTTAACGCTAGATCTGCAGAGCTGTTTAAAAATTCACATGAAACTTTCTCCTCGTGGTTATGCAGAAGTCACCAGGAACAAACCCTTCAGTTAGCCTTTCTTAACAATGGAAAATGTTGGTTCAGTAGTTATGTGATACCATGCCTCTGGCTGCAAAGCTGGTTTAGGACATTTCTGCACTGTAAGTTGGAACGGAGAACAAAACCTGATTTAATATATAAAATAATTCCCTCCACATGCCCCAGGTCCTTCCAAAACTCGCTAAACTTCACAGTTTCATAATGTTGTGCCGAGTAAAGGGATAGTAAAGCGCAGAAAAGACACAGGAATGACACATTTAAAGGAGAAAAACACTGAACCTTTATTGCAGAAGAAAAAGATGGTTGTCAAAGTGTGGATTTAGTTGCCCTTGCCCCCTGCCCTTCCTCTTTGTCTTTGAATTCACCCAGCAAACCTCTGCACACAGCAGTGACCGAAGAAGAGGGCTCACCAGACATCAGTCAAGCTTCCAGCAGGGTCTGCGGACATGTCTAAGTTCTTGCCATGTTTTTACTGCTGAATTCTCGTGTTGAGCACAGCGTTTGCTACACAACCATCGAATTAAAATACTCATCACCTACCTGGACAGAGCAGACCTTGGCTCTGACCAGGATCATAAAGGTACTGAAAACAAATCTCAGCAAAAGGGGGATCCTGCCAGCAACCACACAGAGATGAGAGTCGTCTCCAGCCCCGCAGATTTCAGGCCTGAGCCTACAGGACTCCTGGAACCCAGGAGGCTCTGCAGACAGGCCAGCTCAGGGTTCACAAAGAACACGGCTTTGCTCCATGCATCGCCTGGGGCTCAGATGCTTTTAATCTCACCTCTCCACGGCTAGAGACGAATTCTAACAATTTGTACTGCACAGAATCTCAGACGTGGGTGTATGCACACAAAGCCACAAGACATTTAGTATGTTCTTGAAAATAAAATACTGCTGCAAATAACCAAACAAAAGAGTCTAAAGGAGCTCAAAACAAGACGTAGTGTGTGGTTAACTCCCTTCTAAATGCTCCTTAGTGAAGCTTCTTTCCTAAATTCTCAAGTCTCGCATCTAAGGCAGAAGGAAGCCCCGTCACGTCGATCACCCAGTTCACGGGCTGGGGCTCCCAGAACATCCTGACATTCACAACCAGGAGTCCACAGCAATCGGCCGGTTCTTGCCGGAGTCACCCAGCACCTCGTTGCCAGGCCCCGGCTCCCACTCCACGACCCGAGCACAACGCCGGTGCCTTCTCCAGGCGTCCTGCCTCCGGCGCAGCCCCGGGCAGCGGCCCCCGGGCACGTCCCGGCTGGGCTCCCGCTGCCAGACCGCGTTGTGCCGGCGTGCAGCGCCCCGGGGGACGCGCTGCCGCGGGGGACCACCGCTCGCCCGGGCAGCCCCTGGCCCGCCGCCACCGCGGGGCCCGACCGGGAGGGAGGGACGAGGGAGGTGGCCGGGGCGGGGAGGGGAGGAGTGAGGCAGAGGGCAGGGCCGGGAGGCACCGCAGCGCGCCGGGACCGCGCTCCGACACCGCCGGCGCAGAGGGTCCCGCCGCCGCCGCCGCCGCCGGGCCCGCCATGGCCGGCCGCTCCCCGCCCGCCGCCGCCGAGCCCGGCCGCCCCCCGCCCGCCGCTCCCAGGTAGGGCCCGCGCCCCCGCCCCTTCCTGCCGCTTGCGCGCGTGGAGCCACGCCGCGTCGTGCGGGGCCGTCGCCGCCCGTGGCGTGTAACGGCTCCGGGTGCCGCCGCTCCCTGCCCGGTGAGGAGGGGCTCTCGGTTCCACCTGCCCGGCGAGGCACAGCTCCGGGTGCCGCCGGTCCCTGCCCGGCGAGGAGCGGCTGCCGCCGGTCTCCTCCCGGTAAGGAGCGGCGCTGAGCGCCCGCCGGTCCCCTGTGTGCCCGGTGAGTAACGGCGCTGGACGCCCGCCGGTGCCCGCCCGATGTGGAGCCGCTCAGGGCCGTCGGTGCCGGGGACCCCCGCCTAGGCTTACCACGGCACGGGAGTCGGGAACGCGCGGGCAAGGGTCCCCCCGGCCTGAGGGCGGTCGCCGAGGAGCGGGGATGGACACGGCGGCGGCGGGGACAGCGCGGAGGAGCGGGGCGGGGGGACACGGCGGCGGCGGCGGGGACAGCGCGGAGGAGCGGGGCGGGGGGACACGGCGGCGGCGGCGGGGACAGCGCGGAGGAGCGGGGCGGGGGGACACGGCGGCGGCGGCGGGGACAGCGCGGAGGCGCCGCGCACCGCTCCCGCGGTACCGGGGAAGGCCGGTGGCGGCCGGGCCGGAACGGCCGTGCCGGAGCTCGGGAGCGGCCGAACTGGGCACTGCGCGTTCGTGTGCGGGTGCCGGGCCGAGGCGGGTAAGCCGCCACGGCTTTGGCTCCCCAGGGGAAGCAGAAATTAAAGGGCTTTTCTTAAAACAGAAAAAAATTATAGATTTTTGTCATCTCATTGTGCTATAACAGCTGGTTGTCATACCACGGCGCCTTAAGAGAGTCAGTAAGTTAATCAGTGCCCAATGAAATACCTTTAGGATGTTGTGCTTAAGCCGCTTCGACGCACGTACACTACACCTAGTAAATCAGATTCCTCCACGGTGAAAGAAAAACCGAAAACCCACGGTTCTGTCATTATCCCGGCTCCACGAACGCCTGTCTATAGACAGCGCTTATGAACAACACCTCGGAACGAAACTTCCTTCAGGACGGAAATGGAGGCAGAGCCCGAGATGCGGTTAAGCATCGTTTTCAGCGATCTCGAGTAAATTACATTTTGATGACAGGAGACAGGAGTATGGCAGAAATTGCGCCATTCCGGCACGATAGGGGCTATCAGACAAAAAGCGCATGGCGCACATCATCTCCATTCGTTTCGGTTCAGGCGCTTCCAGCGCGGCGAGAGGCGGGTGATAGGAGTGATGGATATTAACGGGGTCCAGAGAAAGCTGAGCCTTAAAAGGAAGGTGGTGAAACGACACCCACCTGCCTGGGAACCCCCCGGGAGGAGCTGGCTGGGGAGGGAGGGAGGGGTGGTAATCACTTGCAGAAGTTGCTTTTGTTTACGGGAAGGAGACACAAAGGTTTAAAGCAGCGCCTGGGAGCGAGCGGGCGGGGAGGGTTTGATTTCAGTAAACGTTTACTGACCAGAGCTCAGGAGCCGGGGTGACCTGAATTGCCCGAGCTAGGAACAGCCCTTCCCGCTTTAACCTTGGCATTTCAGGGTGAAATGAGAAGGATTTCGCTTTTTTTTGTTGTTGTTCATCACGGCTGGTAATTTTAGATGCAACTTCTACACACTGAACACCAAGGGGATCGTACGAACTTTGGTCTTTTATGCGAAGCCACCATCTGAAGGTGTGAGGGACTCAAAGCCAGAGAGACTTCTAGGTTATCTGAGCCGACATCCTGTACTTCACACTCCACAACAAAACCTTGACCCCAGCAACCTGGGTCAGGGTACAACAGATACTCCAAAGAGACAGTCTTAAAGACATGAAGAGTTAGACAAGCTGCTGCTTTCCTTGCTTATGGTCTTGCTTCCATGGTGCCACATTTACCTCCTGACAGCCATACAATCCTCTTCCAGCCCCACACCGCTGTTGCTGGGCTTCCCATCCCTACATAAACCAAGGACACCAGCCCTGCTCCACCCCGGAGCTCCGCCATCCAGTCATCTCCATCTGCAGCCCCAGCTAGGCCCCTCGCCCAGAAAGCATGGTCCCGTTCTGCAGCAAGGCCAGGGCTTACCTTGCTCCTGCCACCTCCTTCCCAAGAGCAGAGATCCTCTTCCTGTGGGGCAGGTCAGACTTCCTGGCACCAAAACCTCCCGGTCTCCCCTTCACCTCTTTTATCCCCTGCAGCTGTGTGTGACTCCTGCTTGTAATTTGTTAATCAAGGTAACCCTTTCTTTGCTGTGAGCTTCATGCTTTCTGCCTCAGAATAAGGGCCAGGGGGCTGCAGGACAGAAGGTGACCGGAACAGCAGGTGATTTATTCAGGCTGTTCCTGTCTTCACCGGGAAACCCTGGGAAAAAAGCACACGGGGGAGGCCGTGGGACAAAACTTGTCCTCTTGGACCTTCAGCTGACCATGCCCACCCTGCGGTATTTGGGCAGCTAACTGGGAGCTAGTTACAGCAGCTGCTGAGGGATACAGTCAGTGAACGTTCGCGTTCAGGGTTAGCTTTGCAGACCCTGCCAAAGACCGTTTTCCCTGTTGACCTGTTTTAAACCAAGCAGTGTTTTGCATCTTGCCCCAGAATCACGTCAGGCATCGGCCTGTTTCTGTGGCTGATTGCACGTGACATTGCTACGCCCGGTTCCCTCAGCCGAGGCCACGCTCTGCCCGCCGTGCTGACCCGCCTGGCGCACACTGCGATCACTGCCCGCGTTCAGCGTTAACGCGGGGTGCGCGTTGGTTCCCGCTCAACACTCGCCCTTGCTTTGGCCGCCCTCTCTGGGCCACGAGCCCCCCCCGAGCTGGGGGGTCTGGGTGCACCGTGGAGCCCCACAGAGCAGGCAGTGGCCTCTGGGCAGCCACTGGTACATGACCCTCCTGGCAGGAGCCTCTTGCGGTGACCACTTACCCTGGGGATCAGAGGAGCAGCTGCAGAGAATGGCGCAGAACTGGTACTTGTCACTTTTTCTTCAAGCAGCTAAAAGACATTTGTGGTGCTCATTGCAGCTGGGAAGCTGGAACTGTGGTCTGTAACAATTTACGGGTTTTTCATAGTGGAGAAGCAAGACCACGTTAAAACATTAAACGTACCAGCTTGCACTGTGCCTCTTCAGGTGGGAGGCGGGGAGGAAAACACCCAATTTTTTAACGTATGAGCCGGGAACTCCTGTGCTTCTGTCCCCTCTGTAAGCCAGTGACGATTTGTTGCACAGCCTCCTGAGGTACAACCACCCCTGTCGATACAACTGCGGTTTCGCTGCTCAAGCTTATGAAACTAAACCTATATACATACAGGATTTTTGGCCAACCCTGTATCTCTGAGAGTAGTTGACAGATAAGAGCCTTCAGCCACGTCTTTTGGCCTGGCACATGCTTTCAACACACCTTTTGTGTGAGTATTGGGAGAAAAGGAGGGATAATAAGTGTTCTTTGGTTCAGAATTAGAAGCAGCGCTGGAGCTTAGAAGCTGCATTAGACTGAACAGTAGTTCAAAAGAATTAAAATGCATCTCCACCCAGCAGAGAGGAGAAGCAGCAGGCTTTGTATTTTAAACAAAGAATAGACAAGCCCAAAGAATGTCTGGGTATTGCTGAGAAATTACTCTCCATGTAGTACAAAAAGTTTTGTGTCACCAACACAAAAGGAAGTAGCTTTGCTCCATCTCAGTAGTTCCTGACATGGCAGAAAAGGGGCACCCAGAGGACAGGGACTGGCTAAGAAAAGCCTTCCTGGTTTTACAGGGTCCTGCACAGGGTCCTGTTCTCTACCTGGGCTGAACATGCCAAGGCTGACCAGAGATACAGAGAGGGACAGTGGGACGTCCAGAGTGAAGAAGAGGTCCAAGAGCTGCGGCTGTACCGGACCCATGTGACGGACAGTAGCCGTGTGGCACGCACTTACCACCGGTGGTAACTGACACCCTAACACCCGTGTCGCAGCTTCAGCTGACGGCTGCTCCTGCAGCCCAGCAAAGCACCCGGGTCTTGTGTAACAAAGTACCTGGCACTGAGATGCTTTTAGGAATGAGTGAAATAAAACTAACGAGACAAAACTGCAGGAAAAGGCTCAAATTATTAAGTTCAACAGTCATGAGACTAAGCTAGAGATACGAGTAACTTAGAAGAAATCACTTAAAAAGCACAAAAAGTCGCTTTGGCACAGACAGGAGTAGGGCTCTCTGTTCCACTGCAGCTTGCTGCAGCTGAAGTTGTTACAGTGATCCCCCACTAACAGCACCATACCAACATCTGCTAGAAACACTTGTGTCTGCAAGGACCCAGCATGGAAACGGGCAGGCGGCATCAAGGAGCAATTCTCTCTCTCTCGGATTCTCTGCAGCCAAACCTCCTCTTGATTTCCGAGTGTACGACTGACAATCCATGTCTTCACAGTCTGGTCTGTATTTTTGCATCAGGTGTGATGCCAGAATACTAGTTCAGCGGGCACTCCGCAGGGAGCGGCGAGGTCACCTGAGTGCTGAACTGGGGCGCAGGCGGGGGGTGCTGCAGACAGTCCTGCTGGACCCTGTGCATCCCCCGAGAACGGCCCAAACGTGTCCCGCCGGGTCGTCACAACCAGTCTGTGGTTACTCTGAAGTTCCCTGCCGAGCAGTGGCTGAAGAAGCTCTGCAGTCTAGCTACATCATGCCACCAAGCAAAAACACTAGGCCAGTAACATTAATAACTCGTTGATCTGATTCACCTTTAGACTCCCAATGTCTTTTGTTCCTTATAGATAGCTAGGAAGGCAGTAGGTTTTAGGGGGTAGAAAGAAGAAGGATTCGTCTTGCCAAAAAACCCCTCAATCGTAATTTCTTGGACTGAAATCTCATGCTTTCCTGCTGCTGCTCTAAGCTAGGAAAAAACTGAGAGTGGTGCCTTTATACCCAACGCTCAGTGCTGTTAATCACAGCCCAGCCCATGGAAAAAGAGTTTTACAAATTCAAGCAACGTAAACCAAGGACAGTATTATGGTATCTTGATAGAATTATACAAAAGCATGTTTTATCACATGACAAACGGAGATAATTAGAGACAGCTTCGTTTTGTTCACATCTCTGACAACGTTGCTATGCTTTTTAAAAACACTGTACTTTGAAACTCGTGGGTTTTGAAGCCTTGTTTTCCATAAGTTATCACAGATTGCTATTTATTGACATATTAACTTGACATCAAAATTGAAAATATCTGTGTTCCTTTGGGGTATTAGTAGCAAATCGGCATTGTTCAGGAATATTTCTGCCATGTAAGTTATGTTAAGATTTGTGGTGAATAAGCGATGACAGAATGTATTCTTTGGCATTGAAATACCTTCAGAAAGTTCCCTGACATTTCAGCTACGTAGTTTACGAATATAACTGCAGGTGGTCATGGGAACAATACTGGATTAAAGAGAGTAGGAAATTTCTGTGAATATTTTAGATTAAGACACTTATTTTTAGGTATCATTAGTTAAGGTAAAAACGTACTGGTTTCTGAACACTATTATAATCCTAAGCAACATTTTGAAAAATTTATCAGGAATCCAAACTGATTTGTCTTTGAAATAAAACGGGGTGAAAACCAGAATGGAGTTGAAGAAATAATACATTCACTACATAGATGCTTTTGAAAGTACTTCAGATATTGCTAAAGTAAAGCATTGACCACAGTGAAACTGAGGTCAGTAGGGATCAACATCACAACTGCAGAGTATTTCTGACCAACCGTTTTTGACTATATAGATGTGCTGGTGAAGCTGCCTGCCCAAGGAATGAGTGACAATGGCCCATGAATTGCCTTCGTTTTTACAGCTGTGGAAATGATTTTAGAGTCGGGTGATGTTATTTCTGAGAACTGAGGAAGAAGGGCAGACTCTCCATGGAAGAATATCTACCAAACTGTCCAGCTTCGCTCACAGCAGCAAAGTCCTGGCTCTCTTGGGGGCGGGCAGAAGGGATGAATTCAAGCAGGTGGGTTCAAAACAGCTGCTTAGAGCTTCTGTTCTGCCAAACAGAAGATCAAAACGTCTTTGGTGGCTTGCCAAACTATCCGCAAGCCACTGTTACGTTGAGGATGAGGATAATCTGACCCTTCCACTTATCACCACCTTCTTCACGAATTAGAACCACTGCACAGGCTAGCGTGGTTGGTTGGTGGCAGGAGGGGTTGTTCTGCAGTAGCACTGTCCCCGTGTTGTAGGCGGCTTGGCATAATACCGGTTCAGCTGGTTGTATGCCACTCGTGTTCCTGGTAACAGGATCACCTGGCCCTAGTCTTTCTCCCTCTGCTCTGATTGACTGGTATCTCAGAAATGTGCCCAAAAAAGAAAGGAAAAGAGAAGGGAGGTTGTCGTGCTTTACTGACTAGTTCTGTGGCTTACTGGTGGCTGGGGAGTCTTCAGGCATTTGGAATAAATATTTTATTGTAATTTCCTTTAGTATTCAGAAACACAAACTTCTGTGATACGGAAACTGCACCTTCACCTGCGCTACTCTGAAGTCAGTTCTAGGCTCTTGTGATTTGTGGTGAAGAACACTGTACGGCATGGTATTACGGCCTCCTGCCTGGTCATACACATACTTTTTTTCCCAAGACCACAAGCTGTTCCGTAATTCAGATTCTGTATTTAAAGATCTGGTTTTCCAGTATCACCAGTCCCTTTTCGCTGACAGCTTTGCCCTGGGGAGAGCTGGTACAAAGAATCTCAGAAAGTCTGCGAACACTAGAAACGCGCCATTCAAAACAGGAAAGCAACGTTCACCTTCCTGTCACGCACGTTCTCCTGAGTACCTACGACACTTCAATTACGCTTTCACTGCCTGTTTGACTTGTAATCAATCTAAAAAGGAAAGCATTGGAACAGCCAGCAAGTTCTGATTAGCTACACGCATTTGCCATTCAAATAAAATCATGGCATACGCATTTACTTTTAAGTTCCGAACATCTTTGTCACACTTCCTTTCAGAAATACTTTGGATCTGTCTCGAGTTTAATTAATGAAAAGCTTTTATAGGGTACATTTGAGATCTTTAAACGGTAACGTTTAAAAAGAGTTGCCAGGTGGTGAAGTACTCGATTGCACGTGCTGCCCTTTGAGTCCTGTTCTGTCAGTATTTGACTCCCGTTGCTCTAAAGCTCAGAATCAGAAACGCACCACACGGGTCGATGGCAAAAGCCGGTGGAGAAGCTTGGCTGTGAAGTTTGGCTATATATTATAAACAAGATGCCAGAAAGTACTGAACAAACTAGTTAAGCCAAGATTAACATCCTCCACGTGAAACCGCCGGTTTCTTCCTACGTCGTGTTCCACTGGTTCTCCTGAAACACCCACCTGAGACTTTGAGTGTAGCAAAAGGATGAGGGGGGCAGTCAGAGAACAGAAGAAATGTTTAAAACAGAGTCTTAAAAATTACCCAGTGGTTTATGGCATGAAAGCCTAATTTGCAACATCTTTGACTTCGTCTTGAAAAATGCTGAGAATTTCCATTTCTGGTTGAAATCTGTGGCAGCCTCTTGCACGTTTGTTAAGTGTTTAGTTTGGACCAAATTTCACCCGGTTCCAGCTGTGTCACAATGTTTCTCCCATTATCTTTAGAAGAAGTAAGATCAGATCACATCACACTCCTGGAACATCGCACTGTGCTGCACTAACAACATCATCTATGTTAAGAACAGGCATCGCCATCGGAAGTGCAGCAATAACATCATTTGCTTAATGAAGACACAGTGACGAGCATTCTTGTTTGAGAGGAAAACTAAGTGTTTCCTCTTTGTCCTCCTGTCTACAGCAGAAGGACAAGTGCTGGTGTACAGAACACCTACTAAGTGAACAGGGAGTTTTTGTGGGACATCTTCTTAAGAACGTTTCCGATTCCATATTGCTTCTTGCTGACTTAGTAGGCTGAAATAGCAGCAAGCCTCTTACTTTGCTGTGGAGGAAACAAAACTGCCGTATGCTGTTGTTCTGCGGTACCTGCACCTGGGTATAGTGAATTCAGCCTGTATCTCTAAAATCGTCTTCCCGATCAGCTCTGTTTTAAAAATCCTTCCTTTAGCAAGCCTTCTCCTCTCTCCTGCAGTCAAACCCTCAGCAGCACCTTTGTTTCCCACCTAGCTGGCACTCCAGAGCTGAGTGCTGGCTCCTTGCTTTAGGCGTTAGAGCGGAAAAGCAGTCGCTCTGCGTGGTGCAGTCCTTTAGCCCTCCTTGAATTCAAGGGTCTGTTCCTCACCCATTTACAGGTTCAGTCATTCTTCCTCATCAGACCTTCTCTGGTCCCTAGCTTTGATCCAGGGCTTCTTTTTATATCTTCTAAAACGCCTCCAAATCAGGAATCTTCAGGAATGATTGCTCCCAGTACCTCATCCCTCATATCGTTCAAGGCATTTGCTGGCATTGCCTTACGCACCCTACCAGGAGGAGAGCGCACGGTTCCTCTCGTGCTTTTCCTCTGGTCTGTTCTGATCAAGGGCCAAGCCTGTCCTTTCTAGAAGGGTTCCTCAGAAATACCCAGCATAACAAAGGTCCACCCGGAACTGTCCTAAAGTCATGTCAAATCCGGGGGGGATGGGGTGGGGAAAAGGCAGGATGCCTATTGCCTTATGCAAAAGCTTAGCTTGTTTTGGGTTGGCTCTCTGTCAGTAGAATACTGAAATATTGTTAACCATCAAAAAATCCCAAACCAAAACAAAATAACCAAACCACCCCATCATCTGTCATTCAACTCCCGATCGCCAGCTCTTTGATTTGATTGCCAACGCTTTCATCTCAGTATACCCTGCCATAAATATTGAATGGGGAGAAGTTTGTCAGCCTTGTACATAGAAGCCTCTTATTTTTTCCTGCAAGAATTCAATCAGTAAATAAAGGAAGGGAGGTGTATTTCTAAGCAGATCCTGTAACATTCAGTTATTGTGGGTTACGTTTATTCTTCAGTGAAACTTGCCTGTTCTTGTCTAATATGTTTAAAACATGATCCGAAAGAGGGCTGGTCATTGCTAATGCTTGCAGAGGCTTCTAGATTCGTTTGCTTTTTAAATCTGAAGCAGAGTAAGGGCCTTCAGGGCTCTGTGAACAGGGAAGGAGAAGGCTGTGTTATTGTGGGGTGTACCAGAATACGGGTTGTCTCGTCTCTGCCCCCCTTTTTCCTCAGCATGCAGCTAAAGACCTGACCTTTTTGCAGCTGAATCTGATAAGAACGAGATGTAGAGCAAGAGGACCCAACAGTCAGTATGAAATGAGCAATCTGAATATAAAGCACTTAAACTTCGACTCTTTTTGTGCGATGATCTGTACAAGGACCAAGCCAGTCCTGTGCCTGTTAGACCGCGTGGATGCTGGGCTGTGGTAGCGACGGGAGGTGTTCGGTGTTCTCCGTTGCCGGCGGAGCCACCAGCAGCCAAGGGAGACGGAAACAAGGCTGTGAATACCTTACAAGATCAGCCCCTGCTCCTGCCAGTGATTATATTCTGCACACGGGTTCTGAATCCATAACAAAATCAGAAAGACATTTGTTTGAGGTATTTATAGAGTCTGTTTGACTCACCATCTGTGCTCTGGCTGAGGGATACACATGGTCCAGGCTGAATAAAAACCGATCCTGCGGATGAAAATAGCATCTTTGACACTGTTACATCTAAAGGTTTTACTGCTGGTGACTTTGCTGACCTGTTTGCATGTGAAGGTAGATTTTTAAACTGTAAAATCTGGAAGGTAGTGTGAGGAAGAGCGTGACTGGTGTGTCCACTTCAAACACGCTTTGAAGTTAAGGGATGCCGCGTGGATGCTGCATGCCTTTGCTCCGCGCCTGGGTTAAGTGAGCTGCCTTCCTCGGTTTCTGAGTAGCTTTCGGGTTTGTTTGTGAGTGTAAAGGTAAGAGTAAGAGTATGCTGAAGCTTTTTGCCATGCTTTCACTTGTCTCCTGTTTCTATTTCAAAATGAGAAGCGTTCCTTTTTTTGTTGTTCATGGTGTTCAATACAAATATTAGCAAAACACTAGAAATGTGGCCGACTACAGCTTGGAGTTAATTGCACTGAGAAGCCTCACTGTGTTCAGTTCACTTCCTTCATCAAGATTAGCTTTCTCACGCATCGGTACGTTTTGTGTGTTCTAAATGCTGAGATTAGGAGTCGTCGTGAAAAGATGAAAAGCACTAGGCTATAACAGGGATTGGTTCAAAAAACATACATTTTGGTCACTTATTATTTATTGAATTTGCTCCTTAGGAATGATTATTGAACAGTGTCCAAGATTTTGGAAGCTGATTATGCTTGTTCAAGATGGTACAAAATTGAAGTTTCTGATATTGTTTCACGAGATTAATTTTCTTTCGCGATAACCTGGGGAATTCTTTAAATTACCGCTTCTTAGCTGATGTAGCACCATCTGCCACATCTGCAAAGAAGATAATTATTTTTCGGAGCAGCTGTGGTTTTTTGATTAAGTCTTGAGTCATCAAGGACAGTATTTTTGAATTATTCCGTGTAGGAAAATAGAAATATTTTGCATTTTGGTCAGTAATAAAGGATGTGTTGTTATTACAGTTAATGCCATAAACCTCATAGCTATTTGCTACAGTCCTCTAACTTCCAAGAAGTTTGTTTGCGTTCTTCGTGAGAGCATTTAGCTTTGTAGGAAGAAAGTATCAGTCATGACTCATGAATCAGTGAGACCCCACCTGGCGGCAAATACGTGACTGTGGAGGCTCCTCTGTAAATGGAAATATTAGCGTGAAAACGGCCTATTTCTTAACGCCGGGTCCAGGGTCCCAGCTTCAGTTTCAAGAGCTGTATTGTCAATCAGGATCTCTCACACCAGAGGAGGAATCTCCAATGAGCCAGCCTTTCACAGAGATTCCTTGTTATGCCCGTGGCCGCCCGCCATAGCTCTAAACCAGATGAGCATCCTCCACCACATAGTAAACAAGGGGAGCCAAGCCAAGGTGAGAATTAGGACCTGAAACCTTCAACAGCTTGCTTTATCTCATAGCAAAAAGGCTCCGATCTGTGCGAGGTGCCTTGAAAGACTAGTGCTTTGTGTGAACTGTCAATGTGAGGTAACAAGTACAGTCTGTGACTGAAGGGCTGTCGTGTGATGATGAGGTGGCTGCATCTCTGCATCACTTTCTTTCACCTGCCTCATATAGAGGAACTAGCGAGAGCAGGCAGCTTCTCAAAGACAGAATAGTTTTTCCCTGGGGAATTTATCTTACTGGCTTTGCTACAGAGTGAAGGTGCTGAAAATTAAAGCTTAGAAAAGGTGCCCACGGGATAAAGAAAGAGGAAACTTTGATCTGAGAGATGAGAGAATTGAAAAGAGATGTTGAAAAGTCAAACCCATGTTTCATGTTGAAAGAAAGACCCGTGAATCTGAAGGTATCTAGACAGAACCTCATACGTTGCACCTCCTGCAGTTGTGGAAGGCTCAGGTTTGTGAGACTGGATGCCCAGCCTGAAGAACCTCAGCTTGTTTTCCCGTCAGTGTGTACTGCTACACACCCGCGTTGTCTGATTCCTAGAGGTGTTTGTGTAGGTGACCATCAGTGGTGGCCAAGGCATGGGGGTAGTGCTTCGCTGTACTTCTTTTAGAAATTGCCTACCCGTCAATTCACTGACGAAAAGGCTGTGGAGTCTAAAACCATTTCCAAATGTAGCTCTCGTAATTTAGCATTTCTTTGTTAAAATTATTCCACTTTCCAGTGACTCTGACCCCCACTGTGTGAACCTGTTTGCAAACAGTGGCAGCCTGGGGTTCGTACCACTACCACGGCGCTGGACTTGGACGGCAATGCTGATACGCCAGAACACGGCTCCTCAGCTGTGCCTGGGGTACTATTCTATTCGTGCTGTTTAATTAAGGTCCACAAAGGTCTTCAGCGGGTGGCCACACTGTCGCCTTTGTTGTTTTTAGACCCAGCAGCACCTTCTGCCCTAGAAGTTCAGTTCCCTGCATGCAGCGTCACTGAGACCAAGTGCCATTTCCCAGCACATCAGCTCGCTGCAGAGCAAAGCCGTGGCAAAGCCACTCAGCCCTCCTCTCGGCGTGGAGCAGGAGAAAGCAGCGGGCCTTGCACCTAACCTGCAGGTCAGGCGTGGTTTGTCGTTGGCGTTAGACCGCGGAAGTGATGCATCTTAGAGCAGATGAGGCAGCGCACAGCTTCTGCGGGGAGTGCCGAGCGTGCCCAGGACAGGGGCTGATCGGGGAGGGCTCTCCACCTGTGCCATATTGGACCTCCTGAATATGAGGTTCTTACTTCTAAGGAAGCTATAAAAGCAGAACGACTGCGTGTGTTTGGAGCCCCTCATTCTGTTAAAGAACTTGGTCTAAGGCCCATAAAACGCTGTATTGCTTTGTCAAATGCCAGAGAAATACTGCCCCAAACGGTACCGTTTACCTGTGTAACCCGAGCAACGGAGCAGAACCGTGTAAACGGACAAGGGCCTCCCTTCTGCGTACAAATGATGCCGGTGTCTTGGAGAGTACTCCGCGGTATCACACTTTGAGAGAAGTCCGTTATCCTGCTGCCTCACCCCGCCGTGCAATGCCTGAAGCTTCCCCCCAGTTAGCCGTTAAGAAGTGCTACGGTAGTTTTGTGTTTTTCATTCACTCTTCCAATTCCAGCACATATAGATCCTCTTTTAAAGTGATGATGGAGCAGCACCACACACATCAGCAGAATTCTTACTGACAAAGCTACCTGTCAGTGGGAGCGGGTATATCCATGCTGGCCCTGGGCAGTGCCCAGTGACATACGTGTACTGGGTCTGTGAGAGGAACCGAGCCTTGTCGGTGTTTGACTCTGGAGCGGGGCAAAAAGCGGAGGTAGCCTCCTCTTCACGGACTGGCTTAAGCTGCAGTGAAGGTGAGTTATGTAAATGCATTTTAGATCTAATCGAGCGTACCAGGAAATTGCTCATGGTCCGTTATCCCCTTGGAACTGATGAAATGCTGTTAGTCAAGCCATGCTGACCCGGTCGCTTGTTATGGTCTGTCGTAGCGTGTTCCACACCTTCTCATAGGTGACTTGCAATAAATGAAAAGCACTCTAGAGACCCAGTTTCGGAAGCAGAACCTGATGGTGTGGGGTGCTCTTTCCCTAGTATGCTTCTGGAGAAGCTCCAGCTCAGCGTGGTCTTTAACCGCAGCCGCATCATGGCCAGAGAGAAGCCTCACTGAGCTTGCGATGGTTTGATTATTATGTGGAGGGAGATCTTACAAGATTGTCCTGAACTATTCCAAAAGAAAAGTGCGGGGGGTGGCACCAGCAGTGCATGCAAATAACCTGGCTGGAGGAGCTCGTTTGTCTGGTTTTGTATTTCACATCTGCACAGCCCCATGGTCAATACAGTTCAGTTGTGTACAGCTGACTCACAGAACAGTCTCCATGCGCGTGACTTACCCTTGCTCTAAACCTGCCGTGTCTCGAGCTATTTCACCTCTGTTACAGAATTCTACCATTCTTGTTGCCTTTTTTAGTTTTTAATCACTACCCCTTTACCAGGCAGGTGAAAATGCAGCAAACATTCCTTTTGTCTACCAAGCCGAATTAATGCAGCAAGCATTCAATGTGCTGCTCCAAGCGGCCTGCACACGAAAACAAGCTAGTACTGCGTTTCAAGTGTCCATCAAGGCAGGCAGATATGGTCACAGGCAGCTATGTGCCATCCTCTCGTCATCGAATGACATTGGGCTATTTTATAGCCACAGTGTGTATCTCAGGAGAGTTGTCCAAACAGGGAAAATTAAGGTGATGAATAGACTAGTAATGTCAGCAAGGAGAGTACAGACAGCTTCTCGTAACCTCAGTTACATCTCTTTACTGAACTGTGTTTTGGTATCATTGGAGTTACCTGTATAGCTGAGCCACCAGAAAGGTTTTCTGGGGGTTTGTTTCTTTTTTGTTCCTTCAGGGACTTTGAATCTCCACTGATGCACGAGGTCCCAGAGCACCAAGGCAGCAGCACAGACAGTTCAGCCACCACTTTGGGAAGCAATGTCACAGCATGTAAGAAGGTAACTTCTAAGTTTATGTTCTATTCAAAGGCGATGTATCTCAAGTTATGGCTTTGCTTTTTAGCTTTTGTCTTTAATGGGGAATACGAAATTCAGCTGGTAGCTAATAAAGAAAAGGACTGATACAGAAACATCAGTTCTAGGAGCTCTTACGGTATCCTGCAGTTTTGTCTGCCTGGTCTATACTCATCTGGTTCCAAAATATATTGTACATATATGGGAGATAAACTCCCCTGCACATTTCTATTTTTCCTCATTATCTGACAGTATGAAATAAAAGCAGCACGTAGCGTGAATACCTTCAGGACTGCTCCTCAAGAGGTGGCGGGTTTCTGGGGACAGCCTGAGGGTCCAGAGCTTGGAAGGTCATCATGAAACAGCTTTTCTGCCTTCCCTAGTGTCTGACTGGAAGGGTTTCAGCAACCCTGAAGGTAGAGAAGGTTTGACTGTTCCTGGTTTTGTTGCCCCAAAGTGGGGTTTTATGGAGTCATTTGACATAGAGGACGTGTGGGGGGAAGCAGTGCCTGCGTGTGTATGTGTGTCATGAGGAGGGGTCAGACAGGACTGCGATTATGCACATAGGTAATTCTAGTCCAGCTGGGGATACAGAGACCATGGATGCTCCCTTTTCCTCCTCCTCCCCAGGGCCAGGTTACGGCGGTCCGAGGGCAGGGGCACTGCCAAAGCCCTGCTGAGGAGCACAGGCCACCTTTCACCCCTCACTCTGCAACAACCCTCAGAGCTCTGCTGGCTCCCACAGGCGAAAGCGTTTGTTCTAACACAGAAACGTTGTACAACTTCACAGTTCATTCAGTTTTCCCACCATTCTTACATGTTTTCCTTTTCCTTCCACTAGTAAGAATAACGCTTTCCCCCTTTCTTCTTGTTATTTTGAAAAAAAACAACAAAATATATTTATATATGTAAGCAGAGAGAGAGAAATACAAAACATGTAGAAGATAAAGAGTTATTTTTCTCATCCTGAAAACCACACGGCAGGGTTGGGGAGGGAGGTGAATATTGTCTCTCTACAGAAATTTTTGCTAAATGTGAAATCATGGATATAAAAGAGGACTCAGTAGACTGACTCAGTAGCCTCTTCAGCTCACCCCAGCATGGCTAAAAGGCAAAGTGTCGATATTTCATCTGATCAAAGGGTTTGTTTATTTGCAAAAGAATACCTGAATTTAGAAGCATGCTGCTGACTGTAATTGGAATCTTCCCATTACTTGGGAGAACATCTTAGATTTCACTTACACCCGGAGCTGTCTGGTTTTTGGAAGACTCAAGGATGGCAGCACAGCACTGACCGGTCACAATGCTCCCAGTTTGGTCCCCTTCAGAAGCAGCTCCCTCTTCCAAAGCCTGGCCGTTACCGCAGCTTCACTGCCACTTCCCCTGTCCAACCCCTGACCCTGGAACTCTTCACTGTAACGCGAGTCGGGTTAAGATTGTTGGCGCACACAGCAGGGGATGTTGGGCTTCTCTACAGCATTGTCACAGAACGTGTTACCGTTCTTTTTTTGTGTGGAAAAGGACAAAGAATTACCCAAAACAGGCCGTTACCTTCTCTTTTAGCCTCTGTTAGTTGCAGTGATTTTTAAGTTAGGTGAGTGGTGCTGGAGTGGTCCCTGGTGCAGGGACACCGCGGGTCCCTGCTGCAGGGGAACAGCTTAAGCAGTTGACTTGCAGGTTAGAGTCGTTGGCATGAGTGGCTCCTGTCAGGAGCCATGTGAGATGTGGGCTGTTCCTACACACACGAGTCTGAACAAGTGCAGAGGATGTGCCCCTTGATAGCTCATTCTGTATGTCCCACTTTCACATCTTTTTTGATGAGTAGTAATTAACCAAAGCAATTAAGATGATCAGCCATGAAGATGCAGATGTTTCATTTGTGGAGCAGAGCCTTTTTAATGTTGTCTCTGTTGTAGATATTTACTGTTTTTTAATGTCTTATGGTCTAAATCAGGGAGCAGGAAGCTGTTCCACTGAGCTCGCACGCAGTGTTTTCCTCTGGGAAAGAGTGACTTTTCTAATCCACACTCTGCTAGAGGCTGATTTAGTTCATTGATTCACAACACACTGAGTAGTGCTGACGGCTGAGTCTCTAGATGAGAGTGGAAAACTTTTTTTTAGAACCATGAATTACTGCTGATTTCACATTTAGTGCATGATGTAAATTCATGCTGAATTATTTTCTGAGCGTGGCGATGCTGCTCTGAACCAGACACACAGCAGCATAGTGTGTGCAGCTCTTACACCAAAGCACGGCCAGTGCATCAAGGTCAGCTTCCAGTCGTACCACTGCACATCTGAAGCGACCCCCCCGAATTCAGCGGAGTTGCTAACAAGGTACGTCAGTGGGATCAGCCCAGAACTTCTCTCAATTAATTAAGAATGAAGAGAAGTACGAGATAGGAGGAGGAAATTTTGGCAAGTGATAACTGTTTGCCTTAAACGTGCAGGCTGCGTGAAGGGGGGATGGTGGCTGACAGCTGAGGCAGCACGAGTTTAGTCGTCTGACCCTTTGGTGCAGAGCAGCTCAGCATATTTTGAAAACATGCTTAAATGCAAAACCAGCAACCAGAAGGTACAGGTGGAGCTACGTCTCTGAGGAATACCAGTTCTCACATTGCATTTGATTAATTAATTAGCCCTGTTAATTTAGGCCAGCTCCTTCAAGCTTATACAAGCATTTGATCGACGCAGCCACACGTTATTTTACTGTAAGGACGTCAGTGGGTCCCTGTAGAAGCGCAGATATCCCAGCCTGTTGTCATACATCTGCAAACCGCCACATGACGTGAACACACGCACCTCGTTCAGGGGAGCACTGCCTCACCACGGCGAGGTGCTCTCAGAGGAGTTCCCTTTGCTCTTACCGTATGTTTGTCTTTGACTGTGATAACATTGCCATCTGTCACCAAAGAGATACGCCCCAAAGTTCCCATGGCTCCTGCACGCGCGGTTTTGCGTAGCAGGGGTGTGTAACCCTACTGTGATCAGCACGGTGGGGCGGCCCAAGTTATCTTCCTCCAAAGAAGAGCTCATGGGAAGGTGCTGAGCAGCAACATGTCTATCACGGTCCTAATGCAGAAACTTGCATGTCGTAAGGTCGAGTTATACTCATCCAAAGTTTATCCCTCGTTCCTGCCACTGCTTACTCAAACACCACCTTCCATCTCCCAAACGCCACATCCGCAGCTGCGTGTAAACCCAGACCATATGCCAGGAGGCCTCTCCCACATGTTCCCGCGTGCCTCCCTTTCCCACAGCGCTGTCTCCTTCCGAGTAATTCCAGAGGCTTCCCAGAGGACTTTGGGCCTGCCCGTATTCCTTAGATTGCTGGTCTCCACCAGCTTCTGCTGCGTGGGCTCAAGGCTATCTGGTTTGGTTTTTCTCACCTGGTTTCTTCAAATCCAAACTACTGCAAAGTGATCCGCTGGCAGTAAAAACATTAATGCCGATTGCACCCTCCCTCACGGTCCTGGCTGCGTTCTCGAGAGCGCGGGCAGAGCTGCTTACGCACACGCGAGAGCAGCCTCTGCCCAGGGAAGATGTCTCTTTGAGGTTACTTAAAAATCACACGCTGTCCAAAACTTCCATGTAACAATTTCTACCCTCGACTTCAGAGTCTTGTTATGAAAAGCCACGTACAAGGATTAAATGTACTGTAAAGCCTTGCAACTCATAAAGCATTCTGGAGTGACCCAAGCTCGGCATGCCTGACCCGACCTGACGGAAACATTTGTTCGGGAGAGTTGTCTCTTCTGTTGGTGCTTTACCAGTATTTGCTTCCTGATAAAAACATCCCCTGAAAGAAAGATGGAGCTACCACAGTCATTAACATCCCACAGGAGGAAAACTGGGCGGAGTTTGGACTGCCCAGCTCCTTCCATGGCTTTATCACCTACACCATTCCTCCGCTCCGATCTCGGCGTTCGGAAACGCGGGCTCTGCCCACCAAGTCCTTACAAGACGGAGCAGACTAGTACCACGGATTTCTGAAGCTCGTTCCTGCATCATAATTTCTGCCTATTCCGGTTTCTCAGAAACTGTCCACAGATTTCAGAAAGACAGATCTAGAGGGGTTAAGGCTGAAGACAAATTCACTGAGACTTTTAAGGCAATGGAACAAGGCTGCATGTTACAGCAAAAGCTCTTTGAGCTAAAGAGAACCGTTTCCTATGTAGGCAAAGTTATGTCTGAACAGGTAGTTAGACCTTCAGCCCCTGAGGACGAGAAGATCTAGAAGCAGATGAAACTGAAATCATGTATATATGTAGGGGGGTGTGTGTGTGCATGTATGTATGTGTTCAATTCTTTATGTTTTCATAAAAGCCTAGGAGGATGGTAATTTTTGGAAAAGAGGGAACAAATGCTTGATTCTGGATTTTACCAACGAGTTTACAATGGTTCAGTATTTCCACATTTGAAAACATTTCTAAAAAACATAAAAAAGAACAGCTTATGACACTAACAGGAAATTGTTTCTTTGGGATATGAAATATTTCCCTCATCTCGTCTCAGAGTTAGTTATGGCGGCAGGAATCTTTTTGCACTGAGCAGGAGGTTATAAAATTTATTGAGTGCAGAGTCATGCGGCTGGTAAACAAGATTAGCTGGCAGCCGCCGAGAAGAGGCTGGTGTTGATGTGCAGCGTCCCTGAGCCTTTGCCGTTCATTCCCAGACGGGAGTCTTTGGGCACAGCACTTCCTCTGAGTACGTTGTGAACCCTGCGTTTGTATCCAGAAGCTCTTTGGAAGAAACCCCACAGCAGGGCTGGCGTACTGAGAAACAGCCACCCCAGAGGTGCGAAGCCTGCGTGGAGGGCATGAAGGCGGTCACACGTAGGGGCTGTGGTGTTCCCCATGACTCCTCATCCATCTCCTGCTGACTTTTATTCAGAAATCAATGTGGAATAGTGCAGGGAGTGCAGTATTAGCTACCTAACGGGCTTTCTGCCAGAAAGATAAACACTGCGGCGGGTGGTAATCAGCTTACTTTGGGATTGCCCCTGAGTATTAGAGAATTGTGTCAGCGGGCCAGATCAGCTCTCCACAGCCATTCATCTTCCCCGAGAAATGGAGGGCGCTCACAAGTTCTCTCACTTCTCTTCTGAGGAAGGGATCTGGGCTTATGGATCGAGTGTTGCTGAAGGAGGACGGGGGAGTGTCAGTGCAAAACATGCAGTAAGGTAAAGGACAAGGGCTGTGGATAGATTTTTTCCCCCAGGTAGAACAACGCATTTATATTTTAAAATATCATTATTAAAACCAAAGGCTAAAGAGCTAGAGTACAGCCTATTGCTATGTAATGCCAGAATTCCGAGAAGCACAAATAAAACACACAGCCATTTCACAAACGCCCCTCTTAACACTGCTGCCTGGGGACGATGATAAGCCATAGAAAAAGTTCTGTAAGTAGCATCACTGCTGCAGCTGACTTTTTCCTGCCGTTATCGAGTTGTTTTAAAAATAATAAGGGTCCCTCTTTCTTGTGGAAGAATATTGGTACGGAGGCAGCAAGTAAGGAGTTCAGTTCCATCTAAACATCAGACTTACAAAACTGGCGTTGCCTCTTTGTAGTCCACAGACGGCTGTAGCCCCGTTTTGGTTTGCTTTGAGTAAAGCTTGTGGCATAAGCTGCAGCACCGAGCCAACACAGAGAGACTGAACCAACGTCCTGGTCTCAAGGTGCTGGCTGAGCTCAGGACTTGCCGCAGCAGCTCTGAAGCCCCGGGCAGCGCCGGAGGTGAGGCTGCTGGCCGAGCGACCAGCACTGAGCTGCTGTGGAGGGAGAGACGACGAATCATAAAGGCTGCACCTTGGTGCACCCTGGTATCACGCAATAATTTGTTTTCCCTACATTTATGTTTATCACCTTACACAGAGCAAAACTCCTAGCAGTATTTTCCAATAAAAACGTTGGGTTTAGGCATCTCCTTCAGGTACCTCAAAAGACTTTCAGTTCTGAGCGAAAAGAGGCTGGTACTTTAGGGGATGTATAAATCACGTGGTTTAAGGTGCGGTAACTGACGGGTCTAAAAGGAACAGGGGTCCCAGTCTTGTCCCCCCCAAAATTTTGTAGGCAACATTTCCTTTGCATTACAACAGAGTTCATGCACCCAAAGCACAGTAGGACTGGGCAATTTTTAACATTATTTTAACTATTTTTAACTATTTTAACAGATTCTCTGCAGTAACAGTCTGCTAGAATCAACAGACTACTGGCTGCAGAATCAGAGGACACCATGCCAAATTGGCTTTCTGGAAGACAAGTCAGAAAGCAGCTGTGCCTCAGTAAGTACTCGCTGCACCCTCCTCTGGGGAAAAGTCCATGGAGAGTTATTCGGGTAGGGTGTGGGGCTGGCCACAGCACGTGTTAAATTAAAAAACCGCAATGACTAACCGACTCCAAAATTACAGCAATCTGTCTCGAGCGTCTGTAATTTCCAGCTCTCTGTTCACAGCAAAAACGCACACAGACTTCTACACAGAGCATGTTGATAAAGACCACTGCAGAGGTTTCCCCACAACTGGCCATCAGACTTTGTGGCCTCTGTATTTTTTTATGTTCATAATCTGCAACTGACGAGAGAGAAAAATAAGCCAAAGAGAAAATTACTCCAAACCGAAACTTGTTAAGTTGGAAAGAGCAGATGCTTAAAAGGCTGCTCAGTGTTCTCGGAGGCACTGAGATACTATTAAAGAGAAACCCTTTCCATGTTAGATGAGAAGAGGCTGCTCAAGAACTCAAACAGAATTATTTTGCATTTGAAATGAAATTGAAATCTCAGTACTGTGGGTTATAATGCAGTTGAGAACAGCTTTTGGTGAAAAGCAGACATGGAGTCGGTATGTTGCTTTACCCCCTACCCACATGACGCTGGACGGGAGTACGTTGCTGTGACTGCACCAGGTTGTTATTTGATAGACTGAGCAGAGACGCCTGTGTCTGTTTTGGGCGACGCTGGGTGAAACAGGGGAGGGGATACGAAGGAGCAATGTTTAGTGGTACTAGTTCCTCGACTCCCCAGCCCAGGCAGACAGCAGCTCCCTGTCCTCTGAGCATTCTCCCAGGCAGAAGGGTCAGGGTACGAGGAAGCCCAAACACCATCCAATTGCATCTGAAATGCTGTCACGTGAACAGTGTCCTGAACACATTCTTAACTGGGATGGGGTCATCAGGCAGGTGACAGTGGTATCCTTTGGTGTCTGATATAGGAAAGGATTGCTTTTAATGCAAAAAGCATTGACCACAGTCGCTTGGTTGTACTTTTCAGTATTTCATATCCTAAAAAAAGGCTTAGTTACTCATAGGAAATGATTAATTCAAATAATAATACACAAATGAATTATGACTTGCTTTATGATATGTTGAGCTTTGACTTTATTCTTCATGGTTCTTTGAATCTTATAGGAAATTGTATGTCTCTGATAGGATAGAGCTACCGAGAAAAGATAGCTTGTTAAAGCAAGACTAGATTTGATTTAAAATTACCCAGCAGAGCTGCTTGCTACATGCTTTTCCTCTTGAAAGCACAGATCAGGTTTTACCCAGCCCTGGTCAGTCACCTTGTTGGGAAAACAAGCATTACTCTTACCATTGTGCAGATGTGAGGGAAGAGGCAGAAGAACTGAAATGACTTTTCGCTACAGTCCAAAAAGGACCCCGAGATACAGGGCTTCAGCAAACCACAGACCCAAATCTCACATGTGCTGAACGCCCACAATTTTCCCTGGCAGAGTCAGGCAAGGTGATAATTTTGTTTAAGTCCCCTCTTTGGCAAAGAAAATACAAGCAAGACAAAGCTCTTTCCTAAGAAAACACCATGTGTCGCTGCACTGGGATGGCGTCGTTCTGCTGTAGGCAGAGGGTGGGCAGCAGTGCTCTGTGAGGCGTCCAGGACGTGGAACTGCCCTGCAGATCCTAACGCCGTCCTAACCTCCCCGACCCTGACTGACCCTGTCTTACACGGCAGGAGTGCCAGGACACGCTCTGAAACGCGGTCTGCTGAGCCGTCTCCTCCCATCGCCCACTCCCACTGCCCTGGGAGATGTCCCAGGTTTGTGGAGCGAAAAACGGAATCTCGGGTATCATAAGCGGTTGTGTTTCCCGAAGATAGCTGGTAAGACATTAGGTGATAGCATTCAGTTTTCATTTTCAGGAGTTCAGTGGAGAGGGGACTGAGCTTACTGTAACTATAAACGAGACCACATGAACATGGTGTTCAGAAATGCTACGCTCATCATGCCCCGTTACAGATTAGCACAGTTAGCATGAGCAAAAACAGACTCGTGGCTGTCCCACACGTGCTCACCAAGCGTACTGACCTTGGTTCACTACAACACTGAACGGTCCACTCGGAGCAGACTGCTTTTTCAGAGGGAGAGGGGTTTTTAAGCAGAACAGCGCATGTGATAGTCCATTCATTTCCAAACCGGTTAACATAGCCGTTACATGAAAATAAAGAACTGTGTTAGAGGAACAATATTTCATATCTGCTCCTCCTGAGCTCTGAACATTTCAATTTCAAATTCTGGTACCCCACCACAATAGAAGAAAAGCCAGAGTGTCCAGATTTAATCCACTGTTTCTGGTCATCTGCAAGGATGGACGATAGAAGTCACGGGGAGAAGCAGCAGTGAGATGTGGTGTCTGTTCGCCGTGTTCATGCAAACCGAGCGGTATGTTGGTGCGTTGTCCGTGACAAGCAGTGTTACATCTCTAATGAGTGAGTCAATGGAGTTTGAAAGACTGTCTGGTCCTAGCTTTCCTGTTCTACTCTGTGTACAAGCTGTTCTTGTCCAGTTCTCTGTGTTTACATTTACAGATGTACAGATTTATATTTTACATCAGACTTTGGTACTGAATTACTTGCAGGTGACATGCCAACACGAGTGTGGACACCGGGTCAGGGTGTGGAAATCTAAGCTCTGGGACATTTTGTGTCTCTGAATCGGGGCCAAGTATGGAAGTTCAGTCTTAAATCCCAAAGGAAAGTTTTTCATTTTGGTTTTTTTAAATCAAAACTATGTGTGCGTTCCTGAGTAGTGACCACACACGACAAACAACTGTTGTGTTTCGCTGTGTTTGAATGAAGATTTCCATTTCCTATGAACATAGCAAAGCCCTGCTTGTCTGCGTAAAGCAGGCAGACCTGCACACAAAGAGGTTTGCCCCCCCCTTGAGGTCAGCAGTAACTCACGCAGGCAGGGCGTTACAGGAGTGAGTATTTTACCTCTCACTCAGTAGTGCCTCCACCATCTTCAAGAACAGCATTGTCTCTTTCACAAATCCAAATCCATCCATTGCTTTCCGGATCTAAGCCGTAATTACTAGAGCTATTTTGAGTTTAAAGTCCCATCTTCCTATTCAGCCTGACGGTACCTTAATTATATCCTGACAAGGAGCAGGAATCAACAGCTGCAGGCGCAACCGTGGCACTGTCTTAGTCCTTCCTCAGGCACGTGTGGGTGTCTGCGCTGCTGCGGAAGGAACTGCACCTTCTACAGAGCCGCTCTGGCTTGCACAGAGAAGTGGAAACCCTCCTCTTCGCCAGGTACTTGCCGCCTTCGGAGCCCAGTGTGGGCAGGCTGAGCGCTGGTTTGAAAGACCGCTGGAAGGATTACTTGTATAATCCATAAAATAGGTTTCTCTTTTTGATCTCTGACATGCTTGGCTCTGAACAACATATCTTCACACATGAGCTAATGTTCAGGCAGAAATTAAACATGCCCTTATAGGGTTTATTTCCACATTTTCAGAACCACGTGTGTGTTCTGTACCGCAGGAGCAGCCTCACGAACTTCGGGCTGGGGAGGGCTGACAATAGATTTTCTTCTCCTTCCTTGTCATGTCAGACTCGGACACTCTTTAATCTCTGTCTAGATCTGCCACCTTCTTCCCCGCCCCTCTGTGTTCTCCTATCTGTGTTTAAGAGAAGCAGACGCCCTGCCTCGCTCTGACGGAGCTGTAAATAAACCCTGGGAGGACCCAGCGTGGCATTGCAGCTGTGTCCCCTTCGGCGTTTCGTGCTGCCACATCATCAGTGCCTCCCTGGTCTGCTCTATCGAGAAACAAGATCTTGTCCCTCCTCCAGAGGGGACATCTGTAACTCTTGCTGCTGCTATAACCACAGGCTCTCTCCAACAGGAATTGCAACATGAGGCTTCTAGAAATTTTTTAAACATTAAATATACAGGGCACCAGTGAAAGCAGATGGTACACGTGACATAAATATTTATTGGCATATTTTCTTTAAGTCATAAGTGACAATTAATTACATCGAACCCAAAGGAATAAGCCTTAATGGGAAGAAAATATTCGTAGCTGTCTTTGAAGCTGTGAGATGGCTCGGGATGATTCATTAACACAGTCCAGCCATTAAAATAAGGAGAGTCTATAAAATATCGAGACCCATAAATCCTCCAATATGCACCTTCTGAAGAGCAATTGGGACTACATTTTAGGTACATTACTGCTAAAAATGCTGGATGGAGACCAGTATAACACACGCTTCTGACAACATACAATGTGTACCTAGAAAAGAACTGTGTCTGGGCTGGGGAGACACGGGAAGGGTGCATCAGGACCTTATTTAGGTGACCTTGAGTGACTCACAGAAGATCAGGTATTTCCCTCTGATTGCAGTTAGAGGGAAATTGTCACCTCTAATCTTGTCAAGTACTCTTCAACAGAAGGAGGGCCCAGACCCACCTTCAGGTTGCTGTTTCCGCATCCTGCCCTGCACCCTGTTGAAGTTCTGGGCAGAGAACTGTCAGTAGAACACCGTGGTCCTACCTGGACAAGGATGGATGTTTGGATGGTTCACAGTAGCCTGTTCTCACGTTGGTGAGATAAGGAAAGTACCGCTGTGTAGCTGAGGGATACCTGTCGCGCAGCCTTGCCAGTTTAAATTTAGGTTACAGTGCAGAAGGTGTGCCTGAGCTGCTTCATACGCTGGGGTTATCACCCGGAAACGCTCCCACCCGTGGACCACTGCTGCCTCCCACTTCATCCGTGTATAGCTGTTTGCATGCAGCTACGTGGCAGATCTAGTATCTCCAACCTAATATTTTTATTTCTACATTTCACATCTGGTTCCTCTGCCAGAATCGTTTTGGCAAGCATGGAAATTAATGCGAGACAAGCACTGCATCCAAACGTTAATGGGTAATTAGCTCTGTCTTCCAGAAGATGCTTTTTTTATTCTGAGTCACCACCGGGCTATTCCAAGCACCTCATATAAGACATATTCCAACGCAAGATCCTCTTTAAGCATTTAAATATGAAGAGTCAAATTCTACCATGTGTGCAGGAGAGAGCTGCATCTCCTAAACCATCCCCAGTCTCCAATCTACCAAAAGGCTGAGCTATGCATGTTGATTAACTGTTAATGACTCCTAAAAGAAATTACCAGAGTCAATGGCGGGGAAAATAAGTCACCAAAATTTAGTCAGTGGAGGAGAGGAGATGGTAATCTAAAAGCAAATAACTGCAACGTAAAACCGACAAGTGGTAATTTGCCGTTTCCTTTTCTGATGAAATATCTCAGATCTCTACATAAAAAGAGGTGTTGTACACGTCCTTCCTCGGCAGGCGGCTATCTCTGTGCTCAGGGCAGGGAGACGCTGGGGTTCACCCGATGCCGGTGGGGTTCACCCGATGCCGCTGGGGTTCACCCGATGCCGTGCTTCCATCCCGTGACAGCACACGAACGCAGCAGCAAGGCAGGAAACAAAGTCCTGCTTGCTTCCCAGAGCTACTCGGAGGCGGAGCAATGGGAGGCGAAATAATGACAGAAAACACCGGGCAGCGCCTTTGCCTTTCCGTGCTCTCTAAGGTGGGTGCCACAAGCCCCACCGCTCTACCTGAAGCCGTTTAAAGCAGCGCAGTTCAGAACCAGGAGGAAGCTCCGTGGAGGTCACACGTCAGGCATTATGCACACGCGGGAAGGGGACACCCCTCAGATCATCCTCCTTTCCTCTTCCTTAGGGCGCCCGTGACTGCGCAGCAGTACCTTTAAAGAGCTGAGGAGCTTGTCAGTGGGCCTGAGTGCCCCCGGGCAGCTGGTCTGACTGCCTCGGTTCCAGCCCAGGCTGCTGCTGGCTGCAGCAGCGGAGCTTCTGCGCGGTAAAACGGGCAGCTGTTCATCACCAGATAAACACGCGTGCCCAGGGCAGCGTAAGTGAGAGCCTGGAGGATGTACGAGGGTTGGAAGCTCCTGCGCATATCTCTGTGCTCTGACATTCAGAGCACGAGATCTGACTTCTGCTGTGAGCTGCATCTGATGGCATTGGGCGTTTTGCCAGCGGTGTTTTCTTCTCCAGAACTCAGGACCTCGTATAGACAAAGCGTATGTGCCCCTTGGACTGAAAGATCCACTACAGCCGTCTGCGCAACGCCATTTCACCATCGCGGTGTCAGCAAGCGGCTTTGTCTTTAACCAGCTACGCTAACAAAAAGTTACCAGGGTGAGCAAAAGCTCGTAGGTATTTGCCTTCTGAGATACCAGCCTAATTTAGAGAGCAGTCAGGAACCACACCGGCCAGCGGTACCGGAGTTACCTAAACCACCGCGCCTGGCAGTGGTGCAGGGAGCTGGCTCAGGCTGAGGGTTGTATCTCCTTTTCCAGAAAGGTCCAATCCTGTCCTCAACTGGGTGTCAGGATTTCTCACCGCTTTCCTCTTCCACAAAGAAACTGGCAGCTACAAAAGCCCTGACTTTAACCATCACTGTCGGAACTTCCAGACCCCTCTCTGCAGCTTGGGGCCGGTGCCGCAGAGAGCAGCCTCACAGCCCACGTACCTTTCTAGGAATCGAGAGAATACCTCGGACGACAGCCTCAGCAAAGGACGCATCCTGGTGGATTCTGGTTGCCTCTCTACCACGGAAATTAATTCAGGCTCAGCTGAGAGTAACGAAAGAGGAAATTCAAGTTGAGAGGAGGGCCAATAAAGGAGAAGTGGGGAAAAAAGGAAATTTCGAAGTTCATTTAAGGCTTTCTTTCTGATTATGCAGTGGCATTTGGGGTTTTGAGAGTATATATTTAAGTTGTCAACTTAACTGACTTGAAGAGTCTCTTCAATGTGACTGAACGACTCACTCTGCAAGCATGGTAGGGATGGTGGTTCGTGATTTTGTTTTCAAAAAACTGGTGGGGTTTGAGATGGTGGCATCACAGAGACACCTTTTTTTTTAATGGATGCTAACACAAAGCAGTCCTCTAAAAACGGGCAGAGAGAAAGCGAGGGCAGCCCCAAAGTAAAGCCCTACTTATGCAAAAGCAGCCGGACCTACAGGCCCTCTCCTTTCAGGGACACCTTTGGCAACAGAGCCTCCCCCGACAGCTCCGAGAGCCGTAAATAGCGAGAGGGAGGAGACCGGTGTCTTGACGGAGCCACGTCAGACGACCTCCCACAGCAGCAGACTCCATCAGCAGAAGTCAAGCTTTGGGCTTCAGCTTTTCTCAAGCCAAATTTTAAGCCCTGGTGGTCTGTGGGAGGCGGGTGAGAAGAACAAAGAAGGCGGGGGGGTGGGTAGCTTGGAAAAGGAGACAGACTGTGTCGCCACCAGTGCTGGCAGTGGGAGGAGGAGGAGGAACTAGTGCTGCTGCCCCACCAGCGTTCTTCTCGTGACTCTGCACTTTGCAGGATCTGGTATCTGATGTGCTTGACATGCCACACAAAGCACCATTCTACGTGCTAGAGATCCACGTCCGGTCAAGACATGGCTTACAAGGCCACCCGGTCAGGGTCTCCAGGTGACAATCTGTAGTCACTTTGAACTTGCTGGACAACATCTATCTCATTTGACCACAGGCCACGCGTCCCAGAGGTAAAAGTTCCTGCAGGTTTCATGAATATAGATGAAACTGGGAGGCTGTGAGCGCACCAGCTGAGCGTGAACTCAAACCTTGGTCATACAACAGAGGAACAAGAGAAAGCCACTCCTTCACGGTCGCTCTGCGGAAGGGAAAGCAGCAGGCAGAGCTTACACCCCAAATACAAATACGCTTTCCCAGACAGTGCTGCTTTAGCTTCTGATCTAACAGCCTTGATCTAGTTGTATAACGCGCAATTCACTCGTTCTAGCCAGCCGATAGATCTGCTCAAGCCTTGGAAATTCCTGCTCGTACGTACACCCCAGAGACCTGGAGCAGGTGGAACTCGAGTCCGATCATTCTCGCATAGTCACTGCTATGGCATATTTTCACTTGACATCTTTGTTTAGCAAAATCATTTGCATTTTTAAATTAGGCTTGGCAGCGTTTACTTCCTCATCTTTCTCAAGTACCAAAAATGCCCGTAGAGCACCACAGAACCATCTTGACAACGTTTTAATCTCTTTTTTTTTTTTTTGCTTCTACATGACATACAAATGGCTTTGGGGGAAAATAAGTGCTTTTCGTAGTGGTTTAGAACTCTGCTGTACCAAATGAGACTGTCTAGGTGTGTTGAAAAAAACAGCGGGCAAATACTCAACCATCACAGACACCTGGACATTCATTTAGTAACGCACCGTCAATGTTCTCCTCCCCACGCATCCAGCATCGCAACCACAACCCCGTCTCAGTTGCTTGCAAGATGAAAGAACGCGTCCGTTTGGCTGTGCAGACCACAGGCCGTTAGGTTTCTTGCCCTCCCGAGACTGGCCCGGGCAGAGACTGCCCAGACGAACGGAACGGAGGGCTGCAGGGCGTCAGTCCTTCCCGCCTGCCACCGTTCGGGCTGTGCTGGTGTTCGGGTGTCAGGCACCGGCCGGCCCTGCTGAGCAGGTCAGAGGGTGCAGGATGAGGGGAGGGCGCAGGGCTGGGACTCTGCACAGCCCACACACTGGTCTCAGGTTTATGCGTGTCCTTTTGCTCAGGAACAAATCCTTGAAAATAACATCAGACCTGCAACGGTCTGATGGAACTCTGGTTTTTCCATACCAACAATCTTCAAATACAGGAAATGGAAAACGAGAAGATTAACTTGAACAAAGCCAAACGATGGTATCAGTTGTGGTTTATTGCTGTATATTTGTCACTGTTTTGCTTGGACTAGCCTTGAAATCAGATTTCTCAGCTTTGTCACAGTTATATTATCTAGTCCTCCGAGATTCTACTTGACATTTAAATGGGCACAGAACGAAAGAAAATAAATAGTAATAAATGCAAGGCTCTTTAGGGGACCCTTGCTGGTCGGCATTTTGATAACCATCAAAATAAATGATCCTGTCATACGGACAGAAAAACCAGATGGCTGCATTGCTAGAATCTGCCGCGCGGTGTTTTGTGCCATCCCAACGCGAGCCGAAAATCTGTGGATGTTGCTGCTCATTTTCCAAGAGACAAAGCTCACAGAAAATTTCTGGACAAAACACGGCCCGTTGCTGCTCCTTTGGTGTTTCCCGGAGGTTACCGTTTGCTTTGTCTCAGCTGCACGGAGTAAAGCAATATTTTTTCCAGGGCTTTTGCTGACTTCAGCTGCTGAGGGAGCGCGACACACAGCTGTACCTTCTGCGGAGCAGACACTTGCCCTGCAGTCAGCGATGCCTTGGAGCGGCTGTGTTTGGTTGTTGTGCTGCGGGGACGTGACAGCGATCTAAACCATCTTCCTGAAGCCAAGAGACTCTGACTTTGCTCTAATAAGAGTTTCGAGCAACTGTCTTGTTTTTCTGTGTCTGCATAGTTGCAGTTCGGGTGAGGAGAGGACTCAGGGTTCGAAACGACCATCCCGTCACAGAGGGGCTGCTGAGGGCAGAAGCTCCGTTACTTCCTTCAAAACAACTGTCATAGCAGTCGTAGCTGCTGCAAAACTTCACAACCCTGTTCAGAAACTGCATCTTCGCGATTCTACGTTTAAAAAGGGATAAAGCATGCAGTAGTGTCATAGTTCCCTCTTTTCCCTAAGAGGCAGCTGGAAGAACTCCTGCTTCCTGGGGGAGAAGTGACCAAGCGGCTCAAAGCTGCGACTCCTCTCTAGAGCTGCCGGCAGCTCCTGCCCATTGCAGCGCGGAGCCAGAAGCTTCCACTGCTGCGGCAGGGTGAGCCCAGCCTGCACGCACCTCTGCTGAGTTAGGGGTTTGTCATAGAAGAGGATTGGAAAACAGACAGATTTTCTCTGTGATTAAAGAAAATATTATTTTATAAAAACCCCACACGCTAGAGCTTGTCCTGACCTCACCATAGCTGTAAGATATTTCACAGGACAAAGGAAAAGTCTCTCCTGCTGCCAGGCATTGGCGCAGCCAAGAGAAAGAGGCATTAGCACTTCCCAAAACAAACAGGAAAAGGAGTTTGTCAGTCTCTTGAGTTCGCACGGAGCTCAAACAGGCTTCGCGCGACAACAGGCACTTCGGAAAAGGGCACGTTTGGGTTTTTACATTGCTGTTGTTGGTATTAGAACTCTGAGAGGGCGTTTCTTTCTTACCATCAGCATGTTTTTATCTAGGGAGTAGGTACACCAGCAATACCAACCTCGGTTAGAACCCGCTGAAGTGAAAGCAAAACACAAAATATAGACACTAACGGATTTCTTTGCTTGTCGTTCAGCTGCGCGCCAACATCCGTCCTGTGAAAAAAGAGGAAATTGCTTTCCTCTTCCCAAGTGAGAACAGTGTTAACGCTTTGAGCGATTCCCTGCAGCCTTCTGTCAATGAGTAAAACGTATTGTGTGTCTAGTACATTATATCCTTAAGTACTTCATCAACAAATTATTTCTTAATATGTAGTTCTGTTAAGAGGTAATAGTCTTAATTTGCAGACAGTGGGCGCTGAGGCGTCTGCATAGTTGGAACAGTTGGAAAAGATGTTGCTAAGTTCCTATAAAGCTGCCACTAAGCTATTTAAAAGGGCAAAAAGCTTTCTTCTTCAGTGGGGTGTTTTGATTTGCCATGGGAGGCCTGGCTGGGTCCTTCCATCTGCTGTGCTGGCTGTTCCTGCAGATGGTCCTAACCGGAGTGTATGGGATGTGCATATATGACCTGAAATGCATGTGGTCCTGGGGTAAAGCAGGTGCAAAACAGGAGCTCGGTTACCTAACAGGAGAATGTTGGTGGAGGGGATAATTTAGAGCATTTTATTTTTCTAGGGGAAATTTACCTAGAATCAGGGAAAGAAGCATTTACTGTTTGCTGGAAAAAGAGAAAAAAAAAAAAGAAAAAGAAATCACTCAGCTCTTACAAGGTAAATTCTGGATTTGCAATTTATATGGAATCAGGAGTTGGTTTCTGCTCAGCCCTGAATCTGTGCCAGGTCTTGGTTTAAATCAAGACACCCTCAAAATCACCAGCTCCTCAAGAGATACCCACAGTGCTCAGAAGAAGGACAGGCAGCCTGGCTGTGGAGTCCCCGCTTCATGTGCGGAAATAAAGCTAGAGGAGGGATTTTCTTATGTCTGGCAATTAGAAAATGTTGTTCCAGTCATATAAAAAATTAAAAGGCTTCAGAAATGAAATGGGCTTTAGATGTGAAGTTTCTGTTTAAGTCACTCTCACTACCATTAAGTGGCTGCTGAAACTCGCAATGATCAAAGAGGGGGCAAAAGCCCTTGTTAAAAGCAGCCCTTTCCAGGGAGACACATGTAAGCTCATGAGATCGGAAGCTGTTCTGCAGCTGGTCATAGTGCCCGGTTAGCGCTGCCGAAAACGTCTGCTTGCACGGTGGCTCCTGAACCAAGGTTAAAAAAAAAAAAATCATTTCCTAAAGCCTTAAACTTCTAGTTGGGAAGTTTGGAAAGTTAGGAAAAATACTGCACTATTTATGTGACAGGGAGAAAACTCTGAGAGCAACTCGCAATTGCGCTTATGAAATATTTAGCAACAAGTGCCTGAAAAGAAGCAGTGGTTGGGAAAGCAAGACACGAAGAGTTTATCTGATACAGAGTCAAATGGCACTTTAACAGTCCTCGGTCCTTTCTAACATCCTCCGTACTACAGTTTATTGGCAACATTTGCCCATTCGTCAGACAAGCCAACTGTCAGAGCAGGTCGAGTCACGACTCTCACTTGAGTTCCTTTTTTCTCCTTTCCTAATACCTGCTCTGCTATTCCCTTTGCTCACCTCGCAGGAAAAGGCGTCACGTAGTCAGCGGCAAGGCTAGAAGGGAACGTAGATCGGCTTTAAAGGGGTTGCTGCCACGCTAATACGACTTTATAAGCTCCTGTTTCTTGTTCTCTCTCATTACAGGTTTGTTTTGTGAATTTAGATGCAAACAGAGACGATTGCAGCGATGAGCAAGTGAAGCAGGTAACAATTCAGATCTCGGTAACCTGCACAGTGGGTCTAGTCAGGTACACCAGCACTACAACGCAAACCCAGATCAAAATGCTATGGACGAACCAAAGCCAGCCCTGGATTTTTAACCCTTGCAGAGATCAATGCATCAGGAGTCTCAACTTACCTCAACTCCAGGCCACATTTTACAGCTTTTCTCACTCCCATCCCAAAAATATCTAAGAGGTTGTTGCTGCCTGTGAATTCACAGCGGGTACCGTGTGAGCTGACTTCTTGCTCAGCCTTGGTTTTACCAGGGAAGCAAACGTGCATATGTCAGTACCTCCCATTTTTGTAATTTGACGTGGCACTACATAAAAATATTTTCTGATGTCTCTCTTTCCTATTACCAAAAAGCCTTTTAGAATCCTCTGCTCATTTAGGTCTTGTTCAGCTGTCCAGTCTGACCCGGTCAAACTCCACACGGTTTGATCATGTGGTCTTGAGGAGGGGTCTAGATGAAACGGAACTAAGGGAGCGTTTTACCTCTTGAACTGAAACTTTGGAAGGTAGAGGAAGGGGGTTTATAAGCAGAAAAAAGCTTGGTTATTTTACAAACTCCATCATGAAATGCTCTTTAAAATACACGCCACTCCAAACCCCTCAGACCTGAGGAAGTCACCTCTTACAGACACGGCCCGGTGTCAGTTCCGGGTTTACGTCTTCCTTTGTCAGTTGGGTTTCATCGCCCTGGCTTGGCGCCCATGACCGACGCAGCAGTACGTGGCAAGTGGACAAAGGTCGGATCTCCCAACAACATCAGCGAGTTCCTCAGTAAAGTGTTACTGTAAGTTTGCTGAAACCACCTTTAGCTCGCAGGAGGACAACCAATGCTGGCACCTCGTTGCCTCCTGCAAGTCATTCCCTAGCAGGAACCATTTCCCTATGCTGTTTTGTGCATCCAGGATCTGACAACGCAGCTGTCACAAATAAATACGGGTTCTTGCAGCAAAGGGATGTTTCTGAGGAACCAGCAGGTTAACTGTGCAGAGCTGTACCTCTCCTGAATCCGCAGAAGCACTGGCTCTTTTCTAACAAGCAGTGGTTTTGCGGTGGTTCACAGCGGTTGTTAAGGAACAACAGCTGTAGCAAGTCATAAGGAAATAGCAAAAGTCTCTCCCTCAGCCCTGGAGCTAGATCCCCATAGCAGCCAACGTAAACCAGCCCCCCTTCACCACGCCGGCAGATGGGATTCCTCCCTCTCCAAGCCCAAATCAAACAGCTACATTATCTTTCCCATCACCGCTCCGCATAGCTGCAGCTCTGACTTGGCAGCCGGGCCCGGTCGGTGCCCCGAGGTGCTGCACCCCAAGGTGCCCACAGCCAGCACTCCCCAGGGCCCAGCACATGGCAGGTCTGGCAGCGGGGACCCCCCAAAGCCTGCCCACAGTTCACAAAGGGAGTCTCTGGGGCAGAGCCAGCACATTCGTTAGCTGGGACTGGAAGATGATGCTTTTCTTGTAGTTTTCAGTGTAGGTAACAAAAGTTCCCTGCTAGCACAAGTTCTGGGTATGCTTCTCTGAGAGGAAACTCGCCCGTCCCAAGTTGTGTGTGCAGTATGCAGTTGGTGTAAATCCGCTTTTGCTTGGGGTGGATTTTTAAACACCCCACTGATGTGGCAAAGGAAGGATTTTAAAGATGTTGGCATAGCTGTTGTTCATATGAAATGTATAAACGATTTACTGATGGGTACTGTTAGGATTTTGTATTACCCAGTGAACCTCGGGATGGTTAAACTGGGGGGGCTTGGTGTAAAACAATAATCTTCCCAGACTTTTCCTCGCTTATGCTGAACAAAAGGTAAGGAACTGAAGTAAAAGATATACAAAATGCCACAATTTCCTGTACCTGACAAGTCTGATAAAATGTGGAAACGTAAGCAGTGGAAAAATAGAGATACCTAGAGAAAAGTGTGCGGTCACAGGGTTTGGAAAAAAGAAAAGGATGAGAACTTTTTTGTACTGCACAAGAATGTCAAACTGAATTGAAGCACTGAATTTAGTTATGTCAGATGTAAATACTTAGGCTCAGCTGAAGATCAGTCTACTGAAAAGCAAATTGTTCCCAAAATTGAACTAGATTCACTAAGGCAGAAAGTTTTCTTATCTCTGATTCACTCTAGGGAGAAATAACAGTACTGCAAGCTTATTATTTTGAAGACGAAAAGGAAAAAGCAAAGCATCACTGAATCGCCTCATAAGTAAAACCCGGGAGATTACTGGTCTCATTACCACACTTACTGGGGCTTTTCTGGTTTACACAGTAGCAGACACGGTGCTCCCAGTCTCTCGGGAACTCACCCGTAGTAGGAAGGCCAGGCATTTCGATGCACAAATACAACCAAGCCGCTAGCCCGAGACAGTGTACAGGGTGACACTGTCCTGCTGGACAGTTGAGCAGAGCTTGTCCCGTCACTGTTGTCTTGCCCGGCGGCTCAAAAGAAAGAACGTGCTTTTTAATGCCGCCAGCTCTATTTGTAATCAGCTCAAAGTATGAAGTTCACGTAAGCTTTCTAAAGGGGTGCTGATAAGTGATATCTCCGTATTTATGAATACAGTGGTGCAACTCAGGCTTCCCCACCTGAGAGCAAAATCTGTCTTTCACACTACAGAGGCTGATCAGCGTCTCTCCAAATCTCCCCAAACTCATCAGTTCGATGAACGTACAGCCACCAAAGGAAAACGAGATAGTCCTGCTGAGCGGATTAGCGTCGGGAAGCCTTCAGGCCGGTTATGAAGTTCCCCAGGTAGGAATAAACTCATCTTTAAGATCACAGGACCCCTGGGAAGGGTGGAATGTGGAAAATGGAAAAATGGAAGCTGAAAGCACAGACCTTGCCCCACTTGAAGAGATGAGTGGGTGTTTGCTAACGTAAAAAATAAATCTGTCGAACAGAAGCCTGTTAAGTGTGTGTGGAGGGGGTGACGCTGGGATAGGAGAGCTCCTGCTCTTCCCTGTGGATGCTGGGGATGTCTGGGTGGCAGCTGATAACGCTCTCAGCCACAGGAGCAGTTGGTCCCTTGGGGCGGGCAGGCACTGGTGGCAGAGATGATTCCTAAGCCCAGATTCCAAGAGTAGCAGGAGTCAGGAGGGCAGCACGGAGCAGGGAGAGGAAGGATTAACGCTTCTGCGCACACAACGAGGCTGGGCACAGCTCCTACAGACTCCCTTTCAAGGGCAGGCTTGCTGCTTCCCACTCCTGTTCCCATCTTCTCCCAGCATGCAGCTCCCTTGGAAAAGAGCTGACGATAAGGCTTGAGGGTCCTGGAGGCTACTGCAAGCCTGAATGTGACCATGGAAAATACCCTATCAGAGCTGATACCTCATTTAGCTTCTGTCAACTTAAAAAGTAATTAATGCCTTAATTAAAACCTGAGATTTAAAGGAGCTAAAGGCAAAGTCTTCATGCTAACCCCTTCACTCCCATTATTGCCAATGAAATATTCCCCATCTGTGATCCGGAGGCCAAGAATGCAATTCCTCTGACTGGCACCACATGGAGCAAGGGAGCAAACAATAACATTTGCTTCAAGGCACTTGAACAGACGAGTTCCAGAACCTTAACTCCTTATTGCAATAAAAAGCTTTTTCTTCCTTTCCATTTTTATCATACTTTATCCCTGTTCTTGTCTGTGTAAAGAAAGAGAATGAAAAATACTTCAGTATTTCTGGCCTGATTCTGATCTCATTTGGCCAAGCATGAATTGGAAACAACTTCATTAAAACTCCTGGAGCACAAAACTGTCTCAGCAAACTTAAGAACAGGTACCCTCAGTTTTATCTGCTGCAGAAAAAAATAAATTAAAAAAAAGCAGAAAACTTATTTTTCACTGAAATGGACCTGTGTACGAAGTCTGCAGGAAGCAGGTCCTGGAACAGCTGTATTGCAGAGGTCACTGAATTCTGTGTGGTACCAATAAGCTGATGATTAAAGAGAGGAATTGCCTGGTTATTGAGCTTTCCTGCCTTGTGACTAATGGCTGAATTTAGAAAGATTTTTAAAAACAAAAGCACCAGCCTGTGGTGGGAGCAGCAGAGCTCCAAACCCCGCTTCCCTGGGGGAAGCTGCTGCCACACGCACAGAGGTGTTTCCAGGCGCAAACAAGGAGACTCCAGTACCCGGGTCATCCCCACCTCCAAAAGCCCACGGCCACGGAGGCTGGCAGCCTTCTGGGGAGAAACAAGAACTAACCGCGGTTTCTGCCGCGTGCGGTGAGTAAAGCTGGGTGAGATTCACTGGCCAGGTAAGCACATGCTGTGCGCATCCATACCTCCGTTGGGCTCTCCAGAGAGTTTCATTTGTAGGGAGACCCGCACAGTTTTCATCCAAGGATTCTGCTCCCCCTCAGCCCTGTTCACAAGTACAACCCTGCGAATTGCAGACTGGAGCAGCAGCAGGGGAGGGCTGGATCCAAGGCTGCCTCTGATTTTAATAACATTGCTCACAATACGGTGTGTGCTCAAGTCTGATTCAGCAATTATTTCTTAGCAGCTAGTTCAAAAAAATCTGTTCTGTTTTACTTCTAACACACTGATTTATCTGGCTTTCTGTTCAGACACATTTTTTAGGTGGAAGAGCAGGCTAATAACACACACTATTCCAACATAATCCTCATCCCGCTCCCTTTATGACCAGATTGACATCCACACTCAAAGACAGAAGATGTAGGATGGGGTTACGATGCAATAGACGCTGTGCAAAGGCACAGGGGTCCAGGGCATCTTTTGCGCAGCTTGAAATCTGCCGCCTCGATCCAGAGTTGGCTCCGCTCAAAAGCTGGTCCTTCCCGGGGGCTGCAGTTGAGATCACCAGCTGCAAAAGCTTGGCTGTGCGTCAGAGCACATCATACCACAAACACAGCCCCAGCAGAGAGAGAACCCAGCTCGGGGGTTGGAAAAATATCGATAAAACAAGGTAACGAGTTCCTTCTTCTCAGTTTCTGTCCAACTTTCACGTTAACTGTACAGCTTCTCCGGGTAAGACAGTTTTGTGTAGAGGCTCGGCACGGCGCGCCGTGGAGCCTGTTTCCAGGGGGAGGTTGTGCTGCTCTGAAAGAATGGGGCTTTGGGCACCCGAGAAACGAGAGGAAGGAGAGCGAAGGAACAAAATAATCGCTATTCCAGAACAGCCAGTATTTGCAGGGCTGCCTTCTAATGAGAGCTACCCTGAAAAGGAATTCCCGCCCACAAGCGACTCCCTCAAGAGACGGGGAACACCAGCAGAGCGAGGCCGGCACAACCGCGGGGCAGGTGACCCCGGCACGGCTCAAAGCAGACGCGTCTCTGCCATTAAAACAAGTTGATTGAAAAGGCACAACTGGGTAATTTCCACAAAATCAAGGTGTCCCTGCGCTGCAGCTGGGTTCTCTCCCAAGACGCTCGCATAACGAAGGCTGTTCGGTCCCCCCAGCCTCGTTTCGGCGTGTATGGAACTGCCCCCCCACCCCGAGTTACAGACATCCGAACGACAAACCGCACCGCAGCTCTGCCACAGAACAGCCCCGAGATATTTGTAGAGAGGGGAGCTCAAAATAAGGTTCATTTTTAAATTCAGTAACCATTTGAGATTCTTTTCCCCTCCAGTGTCCTTGGCTGGCAGATGTCTGCTTGGTTCAGTGCGCGAGGGGCGACAGGAAGAACAGCGCGAGCTGCATCATCTTTGAGATAAACAAGTTTCTGATTGGCCTTGAGCTCGTTCAGGAGAGACAGCTGCAGACACAAGCTCACGTCTTAAAGCCCGAGGATGACACGAACTGCTCCGTGTCCTCAATAGAGGAAGATTTCCTCACAGCATCCGAGCACCTCGAGGAGGACAACGAGGCTGATGAATATAAAACTGGTAAAAGCAATGGGGCTGGGCCTAATTCTGCTGCCGTTCGTGCTGCCAGGCAGCTGCGGCAGCGCTCACAGAGACTGCGCTCGGAGTTAACTCGGGCTTATACTTGTCGTTTAGACCCTGGACAGCCACCCCTGTTTTTAACCCGCCGTTCAGAGAGAAGGGTTCGTGGCTGTGCAGCAGTTGTACAGAGCAGGGGTGCCTTACGCCATCGTGCAGCCCTTTTCTTTTCAAAGCTACAGAGTACTCCGCAAAAACTAATTTCTTATTTTTCTTCTAATAGGTCATGAAAAAGTAAGTGTTTCGGAAGCATCTTCAGATGCCAAAAAAAGTAAAGGAAAGGGATTTGAAAACCTTCACTACCGAAAAGCCAGGTTGCCACTGGTTCTTGAAGGGAGCTGCATTAGTAAAGAGAACGCAGCTGCTCGAGTCCCTGAAGCTGTGAACGTCGTGGCTGAAGATGGCATCTTACAGCCCAAAGAGAAGTCAGACCAGGAAATACTGTCGCAGAAGGAATTAGCTGCAAGAGGTACTTCATCCTCTAGCACTACTGATTTGGCTGGAGAGGTTGAAAATTCTTGCTCAGCACACGTGTTGGAACATGCATCTGTAACCCCAGTGGCCAGAGAGGAGCTGGGGCCTCCGTGCGACCCAACAGCGCAAGATGATGGTGAGACAGACGGAGAGGATTGTGCCAGTGTCAGGAGAGCGGATCCACCCCTGCAGAGTGAGCCAGCGACTACCGGTCAGTACGCCACAAACCTAGCAGAATCTGTTCTGCAAGACGCGTTCATTAGACTGTCCCAGTCTCAACCCACGTGTAGCGAGGAGGCTGCAGTCAGCATCTCCGCAGGCAGCTCCTCCAAGTCAGGAGATGTATCTCCTTCCCGATTGTGGAGCGAGCTTCCAAAGATCGTCATAGTGCAAAGTCCAGACAGCTCTGAGAACATATCTGACTGGCCAGGGCCCGCCTTCCCCAGCCTGTGCCACTGGGCTGAGCCAGAAAGTTCAGCTGAAGCCTCGGATTACTTGGAGGAAGAGCATTCTAACGGGCACAGCCAGAGTGCTCTGGAGGTGGCCCTGGCCTGTGCAGCCACCGTCATTGGAACCATTTCCAGTCCCCAGGCTGCAGAAAAATTCAGATGGGAACAAGAAGCCCCGGACTCTAAAAGCGGAACGGTTGATAACGAAGAGCCGCGCACAGCACCTTCACAGCTCCTCGATGACTGCGCTGGCACAGAATATTCATTTCCATCTGCGCTCTGTGGCATGACTCAAGTAGCAAGTGCCGTAGCCGTGTGTGGCCTGGGGGAGACGAAGGAGGAGAAGTACCCTGCAACTTCGAGTGGACTTCTGTCCGCTGCTCAGACCTCCGCAGCCGTGACGCTGCACTGCAGCATAGCAATAGGGAGCAGCATGGAGAAGCTGAACGACAGCATTGCAGAGGCACTTCTCAAAGAGGCGTCGGCAATTCTGACAAAACCCAACGCCTACAAAAATGTAGGGCATTTTATGGAATCCATGAATGGAAAAATTATTGAAACGGCAGCAAGGCCCCGGCTTCCACACACTGATGAAGCAATCGGGGACGAACTCGCGCAAAACTTATCCAATATTATTCTACGACATTCCATTGAAGAGGTTAGGAAGAAGAGACAGCTACGCCCCTGTTCCGAACACGGCTCAAGTACACAAGACATTTTCATGGACACTGCAAACGAGTTGCTTTTTAACGTAATTTATTTCACTTGCAAGAAGATGAACGACATAAGACAAGTTGAAGAGTGTTCTCCTCTCTTTTCCGAGGGCACGAAAGCTGAGAAAGTAACAAGAGCAGACGGATGGTCAACACAGGCAACGGCACGAGAAACTTCACGCAGCCCCCTCGATGACTCTGCTGCCGCTCCGTTTGGTACCTCCCGCAGCACTAGTGCTAGCAAAGATCTTGGAAATGTCACAAACACAGGGAAGAGTCACATGGAAGATGTACGTAGCCGGGAAAGTGCCGCACTGAATTCAGAACCAACAAGCAGAGCTACAGGGCACAACGCACTTGTTGCAAAAACGTCTCCCAAGAAAAGATACCTGAAAAGAACCGCACGAGACGGTTACAAATCCCCAAATCAGAGTAACAATCATCATCATCAGGACTGCAGATCATTTTCAGACAGAGAAAACGCCTTTGCCAACAACGAGCGCAGGCACGGTGTTCAAGAGCAGCTGTCTTCCAGCGCCACCGCGAATGCGGAAAACCCAGCCCAGCATCAGCGCGACGCTGTGCTCAGTAACGATGCTCAGGTTAGCTTGTCCTTGTTAGGAAACCAGGTCCTGCTTCCCTCTCAGCCTGTGCTGCAGGTGAAACATTCAAGGGACAAATACTGTATATCAGATTTTGCAGAAGAGCTGGCAGAAACGGTTGTCTCTATGGCAACAGAAATAGCTGCCATTTGCCTTGAAAACTCCAATGGGAAGCAACCCTGGTTCTGTGCGTGGAAGAGAGGCAACGAGTATCTGGTCACCCAGAGTCTGTCATGCAGAACCATGAAGAGGAAAAAGGAAACCCACGGCAATGGTTCGGTTGTTCGGAAGCACAGGGCACCCAGACTTAGCGAGATCAAAAGAAAAACAGATGAGCATCCTGAGCTAAAGGAGAGATTGATGAATCGGGTGGTAGATGAATCTATAAACCTTGAGGACGCGCCAGATTCAGTCAGTATCTTTGCAAATGAAGTGGCGGCCAAGATCATGAACCTCACCGAACTCTCCGTGGTCGATAGCATCTGGCAAGGTCCCAACCACCCCAGGAACCGGCTGCACTGTGACAGATGGAGCCGAGCCAAGGCCTCAAGCTGCGAGAGCATACCGGAGGAGGACTCGGATTCCAAAGCCTCTTTCAATACCCTAGGCCTAACGAACACCTTTGGTCAGCCTGTCAGCCAGGCAAGTTCTGTCTCAAAGCAGTCGAGTTGTGAAAGCATTACAGATGAATTTTCAAGATTCATGGTGAACCAGATGGAAAATGAAGGAAGAGGGTTTGATTTATTACTGGATTACTATGCAGGAAAAAATGCAAACAACATCTTAACCTCTGCTTTGCAACAGGTAGCCAAGAAAAACGGTCATCTTAATGTAAGACCAAGTTGCCCATCTAAACAGTCCAGCACAGAAAGCATAACGGAAGAATTTTACAGGTACATGCTAAGAGAAATAGAAAAGGAAAATAAAGATAACCTCTCGTCCCCTCGGAACTCAAAGGACTGGTGTGGCAGTTTGCTACCACCCTCTCTTCGATCACCCTTTTGCTTTAGGCAGTCGTCGGTGCCTGACAGCCGACTGTCAGGCTCCCGGCTAACGGTGAACGTCCCCGTTAAGGCAAATTCATTGGACGGATTTGCCCACCATCACCAAGACTCCTTAAGTGTACAGCCAGTCAGCACCGCGGCTTCTTCCGGCCTCTGCAAGTCTGACTCGTGCCTGTACCAGAGATGCAGGACTGACCAGATAACGGACATGTTGATTCACGAGACGTGGGCAAGTTCTATCGAGTCTCTAATGCGCAAGAACAAAATCATAGCGGATGAGGCAGAGGCTGCAGAGGCAGAGCAGTTTCACAGCGATTCCCCACCACACGTGGAACAATATGCAAACAGACTGGCTGCAAATATTGTTGAAAGTGGTAAAAATTTAATTGTTGTCCAGCAGGATTCCTTCGAGTACACGAGCCGAGAACACGTGCTGGGAAGCCAACAGCCCCAAAGCGCAACGGAGAGTCAGGCACAGCCCAAAAGGGACGGAGCGAACGAGGATGAGAAAAAAGAGCCTGTGGGGAGCCCTGGATGCCTCCCTGCAGGTCAGCACAGGGAAGTGCCTTTGATTCAGATAGAAACCGATCAGCGAGATGAGCCAGAGAAAGACTCGGAGTCCTTAACTTCGCGTGGCCCTTCTGGGAAGGAGCATCAAAGCAAAGAAAAGCCTCCAGAGGCTTGTGATGGGAAACGCACCGTTTCCAGTTCCCTGCTGAACAGGTAAGTGACAAAACAGCGAACAGCACATCGCTTTGGTGTTGGTTTTCGTTTCCCAGTAAAAATGATGGTGATAAAGGAATTAGATAAGAAGCACGTTTAAAGAAATAAACGGGCTGAGTTTTGACTGCAGGTTTCTAATGGCATAAAACTCCCCATCGTAACACAGTGCTGGTTTCTGGAGCAAACTCAGTGAAGGTGACAGTATCTCGGTTCCGAGATTCAAATCTAACCACGCGCAGACAAGTCAGCTCTCTCTCTACAGATATTTAAGTCAAGACAGGAGGGATGGACAAAGTTTGAACTTTGAAAATAAATACATAAAAGTCAGTGTTAGTGCAAAAGGGAAGATGGCAGAATTTGACCTGTAGTTCTCTGCTATGCTTGTTCATAGAATTAATGCTCTGTGTGCCTGGAAACAAGACCAGACTTCTGAGGGCTTGGAGTTCAGCCTTGGGCTTATGGTCTGGAGCTACAGGCGGTAAAAATTCTTTAGTGGGGGAAAGAGAACAGTAATTAAAAGCTCCCCTCACCTCCTTCGGTTCATGACTTCTCTGGTAGAGTTTAGATAGAGAAAAGAAGAAAACCTCATTTTATTCTAATTTAATTCCGTGGCGTTTATACCGCAGCTGAGGCCCCTCTCCTCAGAGCTGTGCTCCTGCTGGGAAACCTGCTCCTTGCTTCGGTTAAGGCGAAGTGTCAGCCCAGCGGGAGGGCGCAGGGCGGGTGTCGGGATCGCTGCGGGTGCTGCGAGGTTACGAGCAAGGGTCTCTCCGAAGGCATAGCCTATTTTTAACTCTACTTCAGCGTATCCGTTACTTTAACGGTACCCGAACTGCCAGTCGCCTGGCGCGCTGCAGCGCCCCGTTATCCCGGAGTGCCGGGACGAGGGCGGGTGCTGGCGGCAGACACCGTGCTGAGGCTCATTTCACTCCAGGCAGGGCTCTGTTTGGCTTTGACAAAGCTCTGCGGGAAGCGAGGGAGCCTGCGCTCTCCTGTGCGGTAGCAATTAGGGGATAATTATCATAGCGTCGCTGTTCTGACTCTCCCCCACTGACCTTCCTCTTCCTTCGAACGCAATCTGCTTTTAGTAGGATACACTGTGCGAAAATGCCTTCATTTCCAAGCGGTCAAGGCTCCAACAGGAGTGTCCCTAAGTGCAAGAGCCCTTTAGGAACAGCTTTTCCTCTGCCTTTGATGCAGAGTCCCGAGGTGGCTCTGGGCGGTCGAGAGCAAGAGGATTGGTAGGGCAGAATTGGGAACCAGAGGCTACACCTAGATGAGTGCTTTGGTTCAGCAATGCAGCACAGCTCCATTTCCATACATCAGCCCTGCTTGCAGCACGCAGCGCAGATTTATCCTAATGGAGCCTCACCTAGAGGCTGCACACGTCTGTACCAGATGTGCCTGGGAAGGCAACGCTTCCAGCTTTGGATTTGAACCACTTGTGGCATGGCTGCCTGGACCAAGCCTAGGCTGAAATAACCACCTAAAAATACATATAAAGTAGATACAGAATTGTCAGCACCAATTGCTCTCGTTCACTCCTACTGCATGAATTTATTTGCTAGTGTAGATGCAGGCACACGGGACTCCAGGCAAAGTATCAAGCAGACATGTAGGCAGTTAGAAAAAAAAAGAAAGATGCTGTGCAGGCCTGGGGAGGAGGCCTTCAGCAAGGGAAAGAGCAGTCTCTTGTACGTGGGCAGTGCAGCAGACCCAGTCCAACCGCTCCAGCCGCCTGCTCGGCAGCGGGGAGCTGTCGGGTCAAAGCATCGCTAGTCTGAGATACCATTGCATAACGAGCCAAACAAAACCCGAAACACCAGGTAGCAACTCCCACATAACTCTCTCGATTTGGACCAAGAATGAGGTGCTACCTGTGCTGTGTTAAGAACCTGGATGGCACCACTGCCCAGTGGCCCGGCCGCTCAGCACCGCCACGTCACGTTACCCCAGGTGATCACGAAGCTGCAAGTGCAGCCCGTCCAGTAAGCACCAGAAAACCACAGGTTTGCTTTAATTGTCATGCTGGCACTGCAGTGATATAATTAATTCTCTCTAACCTTCCAAAAAGAGGGGGATTGGATTGTTACATATTTTTCTGTCTGCATATCAAAATTCCCATGGTAAGTCTCACAAAGTCCACTTTGGCTCTGAGAAGTTACCGTAAATACAGTTGTTAGTTTTTGTTTGTGTGCGCATTTGAGGGGGTGTGTGTGCATATATATATATATATGTCCTGTAAACGTATGTGACAGGTCAAGAGTGCAGAATTATGAAGCATTTTCCCTTAACCCTGTACTTTTAAACTCCGTCTGGGCTCCACACTCAGTCTGGTTTCTGATGACCTGCTGCACCCCTGCCTAGAGAAAGAGCTTTGTTCTTCCCCAGCCTCAGCAGCAAATATCCTGAGAAACTCCGAAGGCTGAGAATCATCAGAGAGTCACAACCACAACACTGTCCCACTTCTGCTTCTAGACCTCTTTTGGATCTACAGGGCTAACAGCGTAGAAAACCCTGGCCAGAAACTTCCTCACCCGCTGGCTGGCAGGGCAGGGATTTCGCGCCAGTGTGTGTTCCTGACAAACGCTGTCATTCTGCACGAACACACACCACGTATTTCAGCCTCCGGTCGCTGAAGTGCAGTGAGCAGTTCTTTTTGTACAAGTTAAACCTTTTCAGCGTATTTCAGTAGAAGGCTCATCTTGTTTTGCATTTGTTTATAGCAATCATAGGAAGATCCTGGTTTTGAAGAACGTCTCAGACCATCTGTTCAACCAGGCTTCATATATAAATTATAAGCTTGTCCAGTCTCTTGCATCTGTATAATTTTGCAGCTTGGTTGACTTTAACGAGCAGCTTTGCCTGAAGACTGCTGGCACCAGTGTATTTTTCTGTATCACAGTACCAGTGTGCCTTCCTTGTCACCCCACCAGCACCAGTCCTCAGAGCAGACCAGATGCTGAAGTTATAGCAGAGACAAAAGCAGCCGAAGAGTTCCCCCACCACCTGAGCAGCAGTGAGGAAAGCATGGGCAGCTGGTCCCAGCTCGCTAATGATGAGGACAATCCCGATGACACCAGCAGCTACTTACAGCTCAGCGAGCGATCCCTGAGGTACGTACCTACGCTGCCGGTTCTCAGTGTCCAACAGGGTCTAATCAACCCAGCCAACGACTGGACTGCCGCGCGTCAGGAAGGAAGGACGCAGCTCGAGATTTGTGCAGAATACGGTAAAGAAAGCCTAGTGACAGAGATCACCTCTGTATTTTAAAAAAAGCCTTTTGGCTACAGGAGGTCTGAGCGCATGGCGTGTGGTGTGGACTCAGGAAAACCCGATGGGGAAAGGCACTGTCTAACTAATCCTTCCAGAGCGAGGGAACATACTGACAGCTGCTTTGCAGTCAGGAACATAAGGGGCCGTCCCTGTACCTGTGGGCTCCAGCGGGTCCCCGATAGCGTTTGGGGTGTGATGTAACACTCTGAAACTGCTGCTGGCTACAGGCAGGGACTCTCCCAACAGCGCAGTACTAGGGTGGGCAACCAAATGCCTTGCTGTAACTCACCAGTCTGCAGGGTTTTTGCAGGACATCTCTGTACCTGATAATCCTTCCTTTCAGGGACTCGCGCAGACAGGCTTTCTGTCACTGCATACGCCATTCCAAGAAGACAGACACTTGGGTTTTTTTCCCTGCAGTTCACAGCCTCATGTGATGCTTGCTTCCTCTAGAGCTATTTTAATGAAAGCCTCGTTATTCTGAGCAGATCAGTGTGCTGCATTTTGGGAACCGTTTGCTGAGCACAACTGACCGTGTGGAACTCCGCGTGACAGGGGCAGCCTCCTCACTTTGCCTTGCACATAAATAAACTTTAAAGGGATGTTTGGAGATGCATTCAGAGCAGCTTGGCACTAATGTTTAATCTTTTGCTTTGTCAGCAATGGCAACAGCAGCACAACTAGCAGTCTTGGCATTATGGACCTGGAAACTTATCAGGAGAACATGCCATCTTCTCCTGGGATTAAGTAAGTAGTCATCTGAAGTCAGACTCGATGTTTAGTCTAATTTTAACTGCAAATTGTTTGTGCCATCTGGAACGTGCCAAGCCCCACTTTGTGCCTGCTGCTGAGTCTGCCCTCGGGTTCAGGAAAACACGTGCAGGTGCCCGTGCAGAGTGATGGCCCCAGCCAGGGGAAGGCCACAGGAAATCCCATGGGGGAGATCTCCCAACTGCTCTGCTAAAAGACAGCGTGTGGCGCTATCGCTTTCCCGTGGTGTGAACTTTCTCCTCCAAGTAACTTCAACTATTATCAAACTCTACTGTAACAGCAAGTAAGGTCAAGCAAATAAGGATCAATTAAAGGAAAAAAATATGACAGCATTCTCTGCAATAACAACAACAATAATCACAATCATTTAGCCCAAAGTACATCTTGCCTGTTGTTTCTGAGCATGTTTCTGCTGCACATGCAATTAAATTACCAAGAGGTGTGCAAAAACCTGCCTACAGGTTCTGGTCCCCTGAGCCCTGGTGTAAGCTGCCAGTATCGCAGGATGCCGCCAGGGCATGGCCACTGCTGCGGTGTACAGATGGCGCATCGAGCAGTGAACACACGAGCTTTGAGAGGTGGGTGACATCCGAAAGCCCTCACTGCTCGCTACCAGACTGCCCAACTGCCCTGCTTTCGAGAGGCTCTTTTTGCTTGCGAGACCTGGACGTTCGTGTTTCAGTAGTCACCCGTGTTCGCTCTCAGCTGCCGATCCAGAGACGAGCCTTGTTAAAACATTCCCATTTTCACAGCGGGCAGGGACGCCTCCTGCACGCATTCCTAAAGGCGGCCCCTCTCCCTTGTATTTCTGAGCACTAAAGGGTTAAATTTCTGACTGCCCTTGTTAGCTTTTGGGGGTAGAGAAGTGAGAAGCTAGTGCTTCCACAGATCACAGCCAAGGCACAGGATACTGCGACCTCATGCCTGGAGTTCGCTGCCTTGGTTTAAGTGATGGCACATAAGAGATGAAGATCTTGGGGAATTTTTGCAAGGTGTACACAGAAGTAGTTTACCCAAACAGCAAGATATTTAAAACGGCAGGAGCTGAAGTCACTGATAGTTACGGTCGTATTTAACTAAAGACACAACTAGAAAGCAAGGCTGGACAGGTTGCGGCAGGGAGTGCAGCGCTGCAGGGAGTGCAGCGCTGCAGGGAGTGCAGCGCTGCAGGGAGTGCAGCGCTGCAGGGAGTGCAGCGCTGCAGGGAGTGCAGCGCTGCAGGGAGTGCAGCGCTGCAGGGAGTGCAGCGCTGCAGGGAGTGCAGCGCTGCAGGGAGTGCAGCGCTGCAGGGAGTGCAGCGCTGCAGGGAGTGCAGCGCTGCAGGGAGTGCAGCGCTGCAGGGAGTGCAGCGCTGCAGGGAGTGCAGCGCTGCAGGGAGTGCAGCGCTGCAGGGAGTGCAGCGCTGCAGGGAGTGCAGCGCTGCAGGGAGTGCAGCGCTGCAGGGAGTGCAGCGCTGCAGGGAGTGCAGCGCTGCAGGGAGTGCAGCGCTGCAGGGAGTGCAGCGCTGCAGGGAGTGCAGCGCTGCAGGGAGTGCAGCGCTGCAGGGAGTGCAGCGCTGCAGGGAGTGCAGCGCTGCAGGGAGTGCAGCGCTGCAGGGAGTGCAGCGCTGCAGGGAGTGCAGCGCTGCAGGGAGTGCAGCGCTGCAGGGAGTGCAGCGCTGCAGGGAGTGCAGCGCTGCAGGGAGTGCAGCGCTGCAGGGAGTGCAGCGCTGCAGGGAGTGCAGCGCTGCAGGGAGTGCAGCGCTGCAGGGAGTGCAGCGCTGCAGGGAGTGCAGCGCTGCAGGGAGTGCAGCGCTGCAGAGCACAGGCGCTGGAAGCTCAGGATTTCTGCCCAGGTCACGACACTTGCAGTGTCTTACCCTGACGTCACCTGCTTGTCACCACACAACCTGTGCGGAACCACACACCCTGGTGAGGTGTCATACAGTGCAGCAGTGCAAGTGCTTCATCCTGTTCAGGGAATAATGCTGCCATTCCCATCGCTTTTCCTCATTCACAGATTAAATAAATGAAATATATTCCACATTTTATTACTTCATCCTGTGTAACTTTTTTCTTGCAGTTTTCTAGGTCTTACATTGAGGGAGAAGTTTATCCATCGTGAAGCGATGTTGTAGACTGTTCCTAAATATCACTAATAAGCTTTGTTGTTTTTTGTTTCTAAGTGAATTAGTAGAAGAAAAGGTTTTCCTTAAAGAACAGACAGAAAATACAGAGGGTAAGTTGAACCGTATCGATTAAAGCACACGATTTGAAGTAAACACAGGTAATTGCACAGTAACCGTGGGGATTGTTTTTCCAGAAAGTACTTCTGGGCTTTCGGTGGGAACAGCTAATTGTCAGAAGGAGCTACTGGTGATAAACTTTGATCTGGAACCAGAGTGCCCGGATGTGGAGCTGCGAGCCACCCTGCAGTGGATAGCCGCTTCTGAACTGGGAATTCCAACCATCTACTTTCGGAAATCTCAGGAAAACAGAATCGAAAAGGTATTATTTACAGAACTGGCTATACTATTAATTCACTTTAATCGCAGTAGCAGTTATGATCTATTGAGTTATGGAGCTTAAGAGCAGATGCAGAACCATCTTTGTTCCGGCAGGACGGCAGCGCCACCGTTTATTACAGAACATGCTGGAATTTAAGGTATGTGAACTATTTAGTAGATTGTCCAAGGTATGAGAATCAGTATCAGCATGAGACCTTCTCCAGAGCCTCTGTAACACGGTTTGGTGAATCCGGTCACTTTTTTGTATCAGTGCCCAGGGCAGAATTAACAGCGTTCTTTACACGGCTGCTTTGGAAGGGCTGCAGGTGGATCACGCGTAGCTTAAAAGATAAACATCACTTGCGTGTGGACACCGCGCATACAAAGTTCTGCTACTCGGTGGCAGCGAGAGCTGACTATGATACGAGACGTATCAAGATTTCCTGCCTGAAGTTCCTTGGTCCTCAGGCAGTTCTGAGGAGTGCAGCCTCAGGCCTGGCTGTTCAGCAGCTGCCACAGCCAGGGATGGAGCAGGGTTCTGCAGGGGCCTGACAGCTCCCCCCGCATTTGTGCCGCATCTGCCATGGCCGAAGGCGTTGGCTTTAAGGTCGCTTTGTGCTGGCAGAACGGGATTTCTGCTGGCCAGGGAACGGGCCCACCCCAAACGTACAGAAGAGACAACCTGTGAGATGCCGATAGCCCGCGTCAGCCCAGGGGCGCTGCCTGCCATCACGAGACCGTGGGGCTCCTGCACCGGCGCTGACGGAGAGTTGGGCGCGCAGGCAGGGTGCACCAATATCTGTAGGCATGTCCTGACGTTAGCACCACCCCGAGAGACCGTTTCAGCCCAGGCAGTGACCAGCCAGCGTTCCCCGCTACTGAGATCTGCAATCACACCCCTGTTCCTTGGAAAGCCGGAGTGACCGAAATACTTTCGATCCCAGCATGGAAATGAGGAAGTGACTCCCCTGGCTTCGCAATAAAAAAGTGCCGCGTGTGCCCGCGCTCCCTCGATCCTGCTCTGGTGTAGCTCAGCCTCTGCCAACCCCGCTTTTGAAAGCGGAAGCCTCTTTCCAGAGCGGGACAGAGAGCGCGGAGAAACCTCCCGCGGCATCAGTTGGAGCCAGCGCACCACGAGCAATGCTGAAGGCCAAAGTGGCCTCAAGAAGCGCAGACCGCTTCTCTTCCGGAGCGGTTAGCTAGTGCCGCAGCCTAGAGACCCCCCAGGGCCACCCTCGGTGCTTCAGGAATGACCAAACCAGCCCCGTCCCCAAGGTCGGCTCCAGCCTTGGGGCTCACAAACAGCGTCACAGTGTTCAAGTCAATTAATGGAAAAAGCGTTACAAATCAGTATTTTGGTCTTTTACGGGAAGATCATCTTGAGTCGCAGGATATTGTTTGATTTTCTTGAGTACATGCATTTGGGAATCATAAACATAATTTAAAATGCATTCAGCAGCAAGAGTCCAAATTGCAGCTCATTAAAGCCGCAGCTGTCGGCCTCACCCGCGTGCTTTGGCAAACAGCTAATTCAATTGCCGAAAGACGCCGGAGGATAATGAGGCGCAGCCTGCCTGCAGCTCTGCTCCGGGAAATCGCCTGCCTATTAACTGTCATTAAAATACATATTAAAAGTTTAGGCTTCAGTATGTAAATAGCAAACAGCTACGCTAACTAGAGATGCACAATATTTTCTTGTGCGGTTTAAAACTGGAAATGTCGCAGGAGCGAGCTAATGAGATATTGATTGTGAAATTCAAGGAAATGAAAGGCTTTGATTTTCATTTACGTGCCTCAGAAAAAAAGTGGGACCAGATGTTTGACACCGAGAAGCCCATTATTAAGTACAAAGTGGACAGAACTCGGGATATTTTACAGCTGCTTAAGAACACAGATTTAACCTCTGGTTTAGCTGGAAGTTAAAAATAATCTATAGATACTCTGATTCAACCACAATTGGCGGCACATGTCTTCACGTGACAGAAGTTTACCCAGAACTCCCTCTCACCGGTACCATGTGGATATTTAAAATACTGTGGGGTGTGTAGGTGGAAATACAATAAATTGAAGTGCAGCTAAGGGTAATGGAGAGGGATTTTTCTTTAAGATGGATAGTCATACTTCCATCCTTTTGGCAGCAAGCTGTTGGTAACAGGGAAAGCTGTGATCCCTTATCAAGCTCACTTTCCCTGTTCTTACTTTCATTGCAATAAATAACTGATGAGAGCAGCTAATTTAGAAAATGCCGTGAGATCTGGCCAGTCTTGGGGAACTCCAGAGGTGAAGTTTCATGAACAGAACAAGCCTTCCCGATGCTGCGGGGTGAACTGTGCCCACTTACAAGAGGGTGTCCTGGAGCAGCGCGCGCGCAGGCTTTCACTGAACAAAACCTCCGCAAAACGTTCCCCGTGCCCTGAGCTGTTTTTTGTCGGTGTTCTGTTTAGTTTTTAGATGTCGTGCAGCTGGTTCAGCGGAAGTCCTGGAAGGTGGGGGACATCTTCCACGCCGTGGTGCAGTACTGCAAGCTCAGCGAGGAAGGCAGAGCAGCGACACCCAGCCTGTTCGACTGGCTTCTCGAGCTGGGTTAAGGAAGTCCGCCCGTGCAGCGTTTCTGTTTCATTCCCGTTTAAATAGGCAGTGGTTTGTGTAACGCTCAGATTCCCGGACATCGCTGAACAAAATGAGCAAAGGTCTCCAAACTCCACAGAAAGCGCCCGTGCCCGTTCCAGGGCTGCACGGGGAGCAGGGCGATTCAAGGTGTATCGTGTCTGTCCATGTCACGAGGGACACGTGGCGTGTTGTGCTATGGGATGTACTGCACAGGGGCAGGGGGCACTTTTAGCCTTCTGAGATAATGGACTACACAGCAAAGGCTTGATGAAGTACCTGATACGTTCCTTTTTCATCACTGAATAAATCAAGCAGCCAAAGTGAGACAGTACACCAACATCGGTTGTAAAACACCAGTATTTGTACAGTTTCACTGTTAGAACAGGGTTTGCTCCAGGATGCCTGGAGACACCCATGTCCCTAAATACGTAATTCTTTTTTTTTTTAAACCCCCATAGTCTGCTCAGGGGTAAGAACTTTTGAGCACTTATGCCTTTGCGGTTAGACAACACCATATAAGGCTGTTGGAAACACACTGTAGTTCCTTTCCACGTGATTATTTCTCTCCCGTAGCTGCTCCTGATTCCCCGCCTCAAGTTCTCAAGTGAGTCAAGTCCAGACTCCCAGTTAGGACCCTCACGAAGCTCCTTCCTCTTCCCCTGGAGACAGCGCAGGTCGGTGCAGCTACAGCTGGCACGTTCCTGACCACAGCTCTACGAGTCCCTCACCTCTGTGCCTCAGTGTCCCTACACCTGGTGAGGGTAATGTAAAGTGCTTCTGTCGAAAGCACTCTGTAACCTGCTATGTGTAAAAGCAATGAAAAATTACTGTTTTAATTTTAGTCAAATAAGTTGTTAATAACATGAAGAAATGCATATCTGAAAAGAGTGTCATCTCCTAAAAATCTTAATTTTCGTAACTTACAGGAAAGTAAAGTGATTGGATAGAGGTGTCTGGACTACGTGTGGTGGTTCACGCCACGGTAACATCTATCTAACGGTTTGGTAAGATGTGCTGTGGAATCGCCCTGCTGAGGTGATCTGTCAGTGTCACCCACTAACGATACCTTCTCGCGACTCTGCCAAAGAGATTGGCTTTGATTTTAAAGGGAAATCACAGCTCCTCTGCAATTTGTTTCTCTGGAAATATTTCTCTCTCACCTCTCCCTCCCCACATGGGGCAGTGGAAAACCTGCCTGCTTTTCCCAACGAAGTATTTAAGAGATGTTTTATTTTCCATATAACAGTATATGCTTCTGTAATATTTCTTGGAGGGGGAAAAAAAAGACAAACGCTATCGTTTTGCACTAAATATTTTTGAAAATGTTAAAGTAGTTTTAAATAATTTGTGAAAAAGAGCCATATCCTCGATTTTCTCTCTCAAACCACTCCTTGAATTGCATGGCTGCAGCACTCGTGTTACGAAATACAAATGGCAAGTGGATCCAAACCCACCACGGAACATGAAAGCAGAGGAGTGACTGTGCCTGCCCTGTGGCGTACACCCGGCAGCAGAGGCCACTCTCCTGCCATGGTGCAGGTCAGCTCGTGGCATCCACCGAACACACGCGCAGCCCCTGGGTCTGCCCCGGAGAGCTGCCGAGCACCCCAGCGCCCGCCAGCGTGAGTGGCACGGGGCGCTCAGCGCTCCTGAGGCTGGAAGGTAATGAAAAGCACCAGGTATTAGAGACTGAAAGTGCTTTGTCTGAGTTAATAAATGGGAAAGTGTATTTATTTTTAAACCAAATCCAGTTAGCCGTCAGTATACTATTTTTTGCTGTGATAGAATAAATGTTTACTTATCCTACAAAGCACAAATACCATGACAGAGTTGTAACGGTCTGATGCAGTTTCTCTGTACAGTAGTTCTTAATGTTGCAATTTACTCAGAAATAAATTTATGTTATAATGTGTGTCCTTGTCGCCTTCCTAAAAGGTTCATGAACATGCTGTGGGGTTTTTTGCCTATTAAAGGAAATTTCCTTGTCACCCCTATCGCTTCTCAGAGCTCTGCTTCTGAATGGAAAAGCTGACCCCTGGCCCCAGCCAAACCAAGTCAGAGCAAGCTCCGGGTCTCACCCCAGTACCACGGCTGCGGCTTGACTCCAATCCCACAGTTCCTCCAGCTGACACAAGGCTAATTCCATCAGTCAGTACCACAGTAAAAGAGAGAGACATGACATGTTCTCTGCTGAGAGTAAGTCCTGGCACACCAAACCCATGCCAGCGCTCACCAGTTGCTCCCAGCACCTGCACGGGAGGTCAGGGGTGGGGAGGCAGAGGAACGGGAGTTTCTTCTGCTTGTTTCAGTTTGCACAGGTATGTCCTGCCCTGCTGCCTAGACATAGAGGTAATTCTGCTGCTGAGCAGAAGAGGAACCCAGTCCTTAGCTGGGTAAATCAGAACAGGATTGTCCACGGTTAAAAAGGGCTGAGTAAAGTCCATGTTAAATACATAGAAATGAGAACTTCATACTACACCGAATTTTAGGTAAAAGCCTCCCTGGTGTTGACTCTACCACCCACCCAGTGATGAGCAGAATTTGGCCTGTAGATACGTTAATTCAAACACCATTTATCTCAAATACCTAAGTATTTAAAAATGGCATTTTTACTTTGGTTTTCTTTAGGGTGCTTTTAATGTTGGGATCATTAGAGGATTAAAAACTGTAATCTCCCTCAATTTTGTCATAACAGTGAAGATTTTCAGAGTGTCTTCAAGTAAATTAACCATTTTACTGTCGCCTGTGATAAAAACAGTCACCTGTGTACACTTACCCTATGAAACTCAGCAGGTCACCTTTCTGGAGAGACCCATTTTACTGCTTCCCCTGCCTGGTTTCACACAGAGCTGCATGACAGACAAGCACAGGAACGGCACCATGAAGCCTGCACCCTGACTGCCAAAACGTGGGGGAGAACCCCTCCACTGAAATAAAGAGCCCACACGAGCTACTTGAATACAACGAATCCCAACTGAGAAGGAAGCACATCCATACCAGCCCATTTAAGAACTGTGGTCCAAGGCGGAGCCATTGCTAAGTAAGAGCAAACTCTTAGTGCCCAATTTCTCAAGCCCCCTCTAAGCCAGTCATCATGGGAAACAGGCCCCACAGAAGCAACCTGCAGCTGTACAGCACTTAGCAGGACAGACGGTGAAATTGGGCAGCTGGACTGTCAGCTAATTAAAACAATTGGCAGAGAAGGCAGGTCTGGCTGAGGGATGCCGTGCCCTCCACCTCCCAGCCTCAGCTGAAAACCAGACAGTACCATGCAGTGAACTGGAAAACACAGCCAAGCAAGATGTATTTCCTATCCTTTCACTAACCACCCAGGAAACTCAGGTGATCACACAGCAGGAGCTGAAAAAGAACTTCTTACCAAATGCCACTGTTAAACCGTGAGTGGTATGAGCATTATTCTCCTCACCCATTCAGGAGAGTATTTGAATCTCAAGAGGCACAAAAGGCAAACATCAAGTGTCTAAGGGCACATCGTATGATTACAGAGAAATCCTTGTCTCGAAAAATTCACGTCCTGTCCTGGGGAAGTTACAGAACACAAGCTAAGGGCTTCCTTCCCAGAGAGTCAAACTTGTCTGTGCCCAGAGGGACGTAATGGGAGGATTCAGAGGTCTAAAGGGCAGAAACAAAAGACAGTCGAGTTAGAGCACACAGACACACGCTATCGTGGTGGCAGGGGCTCAAGTGGTATTAGAGAAAGGGATCAAGCTGCTACCCAAGACACAGGATGGTTTCAGTATGATACATCTATACAGTGCACTCCTAATACATAATAATTTATCAAACATACGTAGCTGTGCAGGAGACCAACATCAAAGCGTGTGATGGTACCTGGAGCACTGCTGAGGCTCTCGCGAGGTGCCAGACCAGCACACCTTGTATCACATCAGATGTGAAAGTACCTCACCTTTGAGCAGGAAACCTGGGTAACTGAGCCTGGAAAGCAGTTCAGCTGACCCAGTGAGTCTGGGAGAGCCAGGAACAGAGCCCAGATGGCCTCCCTGACCAGTGCTTAGTCCATGAAACCTCCACTCACCATTGCACATAAAAACACACCAAGAGCTCACAGCCGAAAGCTACCTCAGATGCCTGATTCACTGAATCGTTAGCACAGTATAAAGCGAAAGGCAACAGAAAGTAACACAACCCAAAAGACTAAGCAAAAAAAAATTCTACTTTCTAACTGCAGTCCAAAGAATTTTTTTACTTTGTGATGGTAACACAGCAAGTCAAATTTCAGTTTAACTGCGCAGCAGCATTTGTACACATTCCAATACACGTAGTTTCCTCCAGTTTTTCCAGCTGGAAATCCCCCATGCCACAACAGTAGGTACAGGTACAAGCTAATGTAGGGACACTGGGCGATCCCAAAGTAACACCAAACTGCATTGCCCTTCCTGCCCCTTTCGATTCCCATTACCGAGACACACTTTTGATATCACACGTCTTTGCTCAAGACAGCAGGAAACACCACAAGCATTACACTAACAGTAACATCAACCAATTTACTGATGGGCAAGGCTTAATTTTAGGTGACCTGCAGCACACTGCTTAGCTCTCCCACAACACCACGCTACTGCAAACAACCCGGACAGAGATAGCCAGGACACATCAACATTAGTAACCTCTTACTACATGTAACAACATTGAGGAGTCAAGTCCACAGCCAGCCGGAGCTATAGAACACAAACAAAACACCTTCATGTTCCTTCTCAGCTGCACACATCCACTCTTCCTTTTTTTCCCTTCACTCAACACACGTACTCGGTTCAGTCCTACCTCTTTGCCTCTTCATCCTCCTTCCAAGGCTGCTGGAAGAGACTCGTGGGCTCTGCTCCTTCGCTGCTCCCCTGCGAAGAGCCACTGCAGCATCAGCTGCTTTGCTGGGAAGTGGGAGGTGGGCAAGCTCTGCACAGGTGAAACCCACTGGCAAGGCCTGGCCAAGGGCAACCCTGGGCCAGAGCTGGTTGTACTAATAACACACAGGTGTTCCTCATCCAATTCTCAATTTACATGAGATCCTCAGCTCCAAACTTTGGTGTGTGGAGTTTCTTCATGCTGGCCATAGTCTTTGGGGCAGGATTCAGAGCTGGAGTCACCACCCACGCTGGGTTTTATTCACCTCAGGTGAAAATGGTAGAGTGAGGGCTGAGCAGAAAGGAATGGAAGAATGGAGAGTGGTGAAAGGGATGAGTGGGGGATAATTACAGCGTGCATGCCATAGTGCACAAATGGTTGCTGGCTTTCTCCAGAAATACAAAGTAGCAAAACTGGCATTTTAACTTAATTCTTTATTACACAACAAAAAAATTTATACAAATGTACTCAGAGCCAGTGCATAACAACACACCTGAGAGTATTACCAGGCTGTATTATTTTAATTGAAAGGGTTACAAGTTTAAAAAGACACACAAAGAAACGGAGGCATCCTTCTGGATTCACTCACACTAATATCAATTCCTCTCACATGACTGAAGTGACAGAGCCAGAGTCTTCTCGGGGGTACCCAGCGAAGAGGCAACATGCACAAGTTGAAATACAAGAAAATATTCCATTTAAACATAAGGGAAAAAACCCACAACTTTTTTTACTTAGCGATCAAACACTACGCAGGTTGGTCAGAGAACTGTGGAGTCTCTGTCCCTGCAGATACTCGAACCCCTGTCAGTCCCGGGCCGCCCGCTTGGCTGACAGTGCTTCTAGCAGGGGGGTTCTACCACAAACTCCAGAGGTCCCTTCCAGCTCCTACTGTTCTGTGATTCCATATCTACCAGACATCAGCAAAGTCACACCTATCAACATCTGGGGAACTTTTCTACCTCAGCAGAGGTGAAGGTGAACAAAGAGGGTAAAGGAAAACCAATCTGAAAGACCGAGTTTATTGACTACAGCACTCACGAAGGGGGCACACACCAAACTGGATCTCGCGCTCTCTTCAGTCAGCGCCATATTCTGCAGGTGTTGTCCTTGCTCCCTGGTAATAACACACATCGCCAAGGAATCGTTTAGCTGTAGCACACAATTCATCCATTTTTGTTAGACCTACATCGACCATCTACACAGAATGTTGAGGAGCCAAAGAGAGGTTTTTCCATCCATGGCTAGCAAGAGGCAGCAGGACCTTCAGCGATATTTTCAGCTGAGATCATCCCGCACCCCACATTTTGCTAGTTCAGTCAAAGGATCAAAGCAATCACACATACTCTGTTCACGTCTTTTCCCACTCCCACAACTTTTTGTCTGAAATGAACAAAACCTGACCAGAGTTCAGTGCCAAATATACAGGGGTGTGCTCCCGTTTGAAAAGCTTTGCCATTTGCTCACCCGGCCCTCCCTCGCTGCAATGGACTGAGAAAGTGGCTTAGTCACTGCTCTGGTGCCAGCACCTGCCCAGAGGAGAGATGGCGGTGTGCCCGCGCCTTTGAACACACCTCTTCGTGGCCGTATGTGCTTAAGCCTCAGTTCAAAAGTGAGTTGCTAGCTTTTCTTTACTATATTTTAAGTGACTGCTGGAACCTGCAGTTGAGATATGGCCCCAGGAAACTTTTCAAGCTTTTTTTTTTTTTTTTTTTTACCTTTACCATAACAAGACTTTGAATGTCTCTCAAAAAAAAAAAAAATGTGTTTGTTACCTGTAATGATTATATCGCCTTTGTAATTGAATGCGCAGGAGAATATCTCGTCAGTATGACCCTCTAACACCTGAAGGCAGTGTCCAGTAGCAGCATCCCAGAGTCGGGCTGTTTTATCAGAGCTGGCTGTTAGGATACGATTGCCTTTTGGGTTGAAACACACCTTTGAAACAAATATGAAGAAGACTTACACTACTTAGCCAGTCAATATGCCTAGAAAATGAAGCATTTCTAGCCATTAAAAGATGAAAACAGAAACCAGCAACTCGTGCATTCAGCTTGTCAGCTAAAATTAAGAATATTATTCCACTAGAGTCACTCTGGCAAACTCCTGTGGCTGAAAACTTTGAGTGTGTACAAAGGCCTGTATGCAATGACCTTGCTATAGGATCAAGACTTCAAAGCATTATCCCCAAAATCACAATTGCTCTACAACTGTAACAACTTTATTTAAATGTTAGCATTATTCAAATGATAATTATACATATTTTATACATATTTCGTAGAGTTATACGTTAAATAATATACTTCTTTGTAATACCAAAAATCCACGGAGCGCAGCTCATTTGGTAGTACGTCTTCCTGCTTGTTAAGTGTTCATTGCCAAAATTGTCTGCCTTTCCAGATAATCAGATGTATTTTTATAGCACTAACTAGACAATACCAAGTTTATTATATAATGCAAAATTGTTTAATCACTGAGAGCAAAATGTTTGTTCCCCAGAAAACCGATTTCCATGTCACCACCTTCCCAGGTGACCGCAGCTCCGTGGCACATCTGCAGAAACAGGCTGACTTTCAACAGGCTCGTGAATGAGCAGAATCTCACCTCCAGCAAAGACACCACACCAGCACCAAGGGCCCCGACGTGTTAGTGAGGGTGCAGGCTGTGCTTCCTGGTGCATCTTCACCAGGCATGGAATATTGCAGTGAGTATGCTAAGTGAGGAAAGCCTAGCCCTTCTGAACTTGATATTCCCTCAGTGGAGACGTTAGACTAGCCAAAGTGATACAATGAAAGCACGTGGGTTATGTTCACAAAGAACCATCCTCGTTTCAAAATACTGATTTCTCAATTACCAAATACATCAAACAAAAGCAGCAGAGACTGGCCAGAGTAACCTGGAAGCTAGTGAAAACTATCCGTTTGAAGGAGTAAGGACAAGTTGTGGAGACCCGCCCCATATACTGTTTCAGAAAAAGGAAAACCAATCACCTCAATGTTAAGAAAGCCAGGTATCCACCCTGGGCGGGGTGGCCTTCTTCAGCAGCTTGCTGACTGCCATTGGACTAAGGAATTGAACTGCAAACAACAGTCACACCAGGGAGAAGGCTCTTGGAGCCTGTCAGAGTAGGACACCCAGTATTGTCTTAGCTCAGAAGTGGGGAGTTGGAAACAATCACTGACTGATAGCTTGTGGTGGAACAGAAGTTCTTTTTAGTGAAGATAACTTGGTAGCCTGACCTCTCAGACACAACTATTAATGATTTTATCACCACATTCTTTAACGGTTTTCCTGTGTCAGGGAATAGCTGGTGGATTGGGTGTCACAGGTAATCAGGTAAGAAAAGGTGCGAACCACGAAGACCTTACCTTTGAAATCTCACCTCCATGCCCTTCCAGCTTTGCAATGCACTTCTTTGTTTCTGTGCTATAGACTCTTGCAGATCCTGCGGTGGTAGAGGAGGAGCCAATGGTGATTGTCATGCTTGAGCATGTGTCTCAGTAGGAACACTTCAATATGGTGGGAAGGACCTCATCCTCAGATTTGAGTTCCAAAGGAACAGAAGACGATCTTAACACAGTTTCCCCCAAGGATAATATATGTCAAAAAGGGTCTGTTATCTGCTTGGAAAAGGTTGAATTCTTAATGGTTTCTGCTGGAAAACTTCTAAAATGTGAATACAAATGTCCACGTAGAACATAGACTACTGAAGTCGAGAATTTCAGAATGCGTGGACAATATAGTCAGAAAGCTTTCATTACAATTCAGATATTCATTCCATAATTAGCTATTAATTGTATTTAATAAGCTATTGATTACATTTCAGGAAACTTTTTACATTGTCTTATTTATGCAGCACAGCGAATCCAATCCAGACAGGGCCCCCCACCCAGCCTGGATTCCTGTTTCTGACAGTGCAAATTCAAACACTTAAGTATGTAACAATAATACGGTACTGTCATTATGCGCTAGAACACAACGCTGTGCGGAGAATACAGGAAACTATTTTTTGTGAGTCCTAAAATTAATAAGCATGCAAAACTGCTGCATGCCAATCACAAACCAAAATTGCTTCTCTCACTGCCTCTTCACTGCGTATTCTCTTTATGGGCATTTGGAAAGCCTAGTAGCAAATCTGCCATTAAAATTCCAACTACTTTTTCCTTTAATCTTAAATTGGAGCCACCCAAATCGAACTTCACTCAAAAGCTACTTACCTAAACATTTAAAATGCATTTCCTGACACAAGTGAAATATTCCCCTGCAAGTCTGAAGTTAAAGGGGAAAGGCATGTTGAGTTGATTAAAGTATGAAAAATGAGAAAATGTTCACTGGGGAAAACTTCTTGAGTTTAATGCCAAACTGTCTATGTAATACAACAGACAGCGCTTTTGATCTATAGTTTCGAGTCGTGATACTTCTCTTTCATCAAGCTACACTCAAAGCGAAACCAAAGGAAAAGGCCAAAGGTGTTTTCTGCTATCCTTGTGATTCTTGCAGCAGTCCCACGACTTCACTTACCATCAGCGGAGGCAGTTGCAACACGCTGGCCGGCAAAATCAAAGCAGACATCCAATACTTCATCACTGTGACCTCTTAATGTGGCTACGTGTGTCCCGGTCATAGCATTCCACAGCTGCAGGAGTAAATAAGGGTTATTTTACTGCTTATTTTGACTAATTTACTTGATCGATATCTAGCTGATCCATAAAGCAATGTGTATAAGCCCTTTCTGATGTCTGACAATGTATTAACATGAAACCTGGATAAGAATCAATAGTCACTGTTTAGTCAGCTTAATGAAGTCTGATACATTTTTTTATTTCAGTGTATTGATTAAACAAGCCTTAAAATATCTATTGTTATTTAACTGAACTTCACCAAAATGAATAAGCTGGCAGAGCTTTGCATTTTGTTGTGAATCCGTTAATGACTTATATGTAGTGGTTTAAAATAATGCTCTTCCATTTACAAAAGACACATTTGTATATATCCAGGGGCTGAATTCAGCACATACTCCACTTTCTCACCATGCATGTTTTGTCCATTGATCCAGTAACGACGAGAGAACAGTCCCAGTTGAACTGGGCACTGCTAACCTCTCCTTGGTGTCCTATTAAAGTATGTAACATCCTACAAAAAAGAGAATTTACATTTTCAGAGCACATGTATATAACTGGTAAGTTAGTTTATAAAATGCTATAGTTAATGTGTCAAGTCTTCACCATTTTATCCATTAATACAACTAAATGGAGCGGTGCATCTCTTTTAGGATTCTAGTACCACATCAATTGCATTTCTTGTCTTTGAGGCACAGAGGCAGTAAGCAATAAAATGGAAAAGTCCCCCCTTCTTTTTCAAACGTGTTTTAGTGAATGTATTTCCCGTGAAATGCAGTGAATTTCCAGTGCCAGAGACAGTCATCTACGTACGAAGCACATACAGCAAGTTTTCCCACATTACTCTCCCCTTATCCCACTTCACTGAACTGTAGACAGCAGGTCTTTAAAATCCCCATCATCTAAACCTTTTAGAAAATCCACTGAAGATCAAGTGGGACTTAATCAGGTAATGAATGTCAGCATGTTCCCCAGCAACATGACGGCCTCACTGAAATATGATTTCTAATCCTCATTGATCCTAAACTTCTCTCTGCACAAGACTGGCAATAGTTCCATTCAATTCCTCCGCTTTAGCTGAGTAGAGAGGACACAATTAGCCGTTATTGCTGCCTATGAATTAATGGCCTGTAAGGCAATAAGCCCCAAAAAGATTAATTGATATGTATATATTAAAGGATTAGTAAATTAAGTTAATATCATCATTCTAATATCACTGCATCATTAATAGAAAACAGCTTTAACTAATGGATAAACTAACGACTAGGAAAAGAACCAAATGAGTTTGAGCGACCGAAATGTTTTTATTTGCTGCATAAGACATGTAAGGCAGGTAAATTAACACATGCTAAATGAGCAGCAAAGCAAACCTCCTGAGCAACTGAGTTTTCTATTTGTTTATGATAACAAAAACTTGATTATGCTCATGTCGTTTTACAGAATTACTCCTTTTGCTTTCTAACAACGTGAGGCCTGCACCGTTGTCATTGTGTGGACCTTTTTACATCAAAGCCAAAGATCAACAAGCAGAAAACAACCGCGGAAAACTTCTTCATTTTGTGAACATCTTATTTGGCCATCAAGACTGCTGTTATTGTAATATCTAATACCCAAAATACCTAAAACCAAAAGTTTTCATTTAAAATTTCCAGATTTCAAAAAGGCAGTTCAGGTTTCAAGCTTCCACCTAAATATCCAATCAACAAGCAGGACAAATAGCAACGTGTGGAACATCTCACAGAAACCACTATCCACCTGATACACAATTAGAAATCAGGCCTGTGAAATGCCACATACAAAAGCACTTCAGGAGCAGCATTCCTTTTCAGAAGAACCCAGGGAACAGGGGTGAAACATGGAGAGGTGCAGGAACACATACTCTGAATGAAGCAAAATACAATGTCTGTGATTTGTAGCTCAGCACTGTCTCTTTCATTTGTCATTCAAACATGCAATGTAAAGTGATATTTATGAGCACTTTAGTACCTGCCAGTGCCAACATCCCAGACAGCCACTGTACGGTCAAAGGAGCCAGTGATAATCCTGTCTCCAGTGGTGTTGAAAGACAGCGCAATAATTTCCGCTGTGTGTCCCTAAGAGGATTTTTAAAAGGAGTGTGAGAATGCAAACCATGCCTTTTCCATTAACAGTTTCATATGTAGCTTTTCTTTTTCAGCAGCAAAATCCTTCTATAACCCTTCAATATATTATTTACTGCCTTGGCCAGTATATCATCATTTGACAGAAAGATTTACTGGACTGTGGAACAGTCAATCTCCCAACAACTGCAAAAAATCAGGCCCATCACCTAAGCAGTGAGCAATTGTCCAGTGATGTCAACAGTGCACAGTTTCCCTGTTTGATTTAAATAGAATCACATTTGCTCACCAGCAGATACTGAAATTAGGTGATTTATTTACAGCAGACTATAGCCCTAGCTGTCACTGGTGCTGGTGGAGGGGCTGGCAGAAGGAATGTAAGCACACCTGTAAGCTGCAGGGTCACACGCTGCACTGCTCTGCGCTCTGCACTCTGCTGAGGGCTCTGAGCAGGAGGAGGAAGCGCCCTCCTCACCCCTCTGGCTGCATACACCGAAGGAAAACATAAGGAAGGCAAACGTACACTTAAAGTGACCACTTCTTCTCCTTTCTCTACATCCCATAATTTGGCGGTGGTATCCATGCTGCCAGTTGCCACCAATGTGCTCTGAGGATTAAATGATAAACATACCTGTAGCAAGAAACATTGGATGGAAAAGGTGGGAGGTATTTACATGCATTTTTCTCAAAAGCAATGAATCAGAAATTGTATTTTTAAACAAACAAAAGTCTGACTTAATATGACAATAAGGACTGTATAGCTGTTCTTGTTAAAAATGTATATTCTGCATTGAAATTAAGAGTTTCAGTGGATTTGCCATACTCTCTCAAATTGGAATGCTGTCCATCAAGACATTCACTCTTGCTAACGGGGCTCCTCATGCACTGGAAAGGGAACCAGACATTTTTAAGCTTAAACTGCCTTTGTTTCATATTTCTTTGGCCATTCAGCATCCCACATATTCCCAGTTAACACGCTCAAAATTTCAGAAATTCATTCTTCTGTGGCTCCACCTGGTCCTGTACATGAAGTACAGATCTCGGTCAGACGATCTTTTCTTGCAGGGCAGACATGTTCACAAGATCGGAATGTATGAATAGGAGCAGCAGAGCAGCTGCCCCTTTCTGCGTCAGCTCACAGGGACCTGGCACCTACAGCCACCACCGATGCTGTGAGGAAACATAACGGAATAAGAAACGTCCACCATTACTCACGATTTCTGCACTATGTCCTCGGAAAGTATGAAAACACTCTCCTGTCTCTGTACTCCACAGCCTGCAGGTTTTATCAAAAGATCCAGTGGCGATCTTGTCACTAAATGGAAAGAATCCATTTAGAAGAAACCCTTCTGACTTCAAAGGCAGCAGAACCCACAGAAACAACCCCCAGCCCTCGAATCTTGCAAGTGTTTTGGTGTGTTCTGCTGCACTACGAGATCCTGGAGCAGGATTTCACTAACATAAGTTACACTGAGGGAAAACATTAGCAGACATGATTAGATTCTAAGAGCCACTGAGCCTGTCTATGAGCACAGAAGTGTCTTTTCATTTAGAAGGAAATGATGATGCTCCAAACAGCATCAGAACAAGTCTTTAACATTTATTTCCTGATGTTAACTGTGACAACTGATAAATAGGGCACGTGACTGAAAGAAGGGATTCAGTATAAATCCAGGAACTGATTTCTCTTGTTTTTCAGAGAGGCAAAACAGTTCATGTACACATGACAGCTTCCTCGGGAAGCAAAGGACAGTCAGCTTCAGTCGCTAATATGGAACTCCCTCCACTGAACAGGCAGCCGTTCCAACTGTTCCTGCACCAGGGAGGCACAGACTCCTGTCTGACATTCACACAGAGGCACCCTCTGGGTTTTACACACAGTGCTCAACAGCTGTGGCACCTCTAAACCAGGCCCTGAGTAATAATGGATGGGTACCCAGCCAATAGAGACATCCACCTTCATCAGGACAGAAACATTCCTTCTCCTTAGCTGAAGCCACACAAGCTGTCCCGAGTACTCGACCTCACCTCACACAGAGTTACACGGAAGCAGTGAAGAGTGATTGACATTCAGAACACAATCTGATCATGTAGATATTATTGACATAAATCTGTGTTTCAGTACATTGAACTGACTCATATGTATTTTTCAAGACACTGAATAGCTAATGAAATTCATGCTTTGAATGTCTAGATTTCATTTTAGAGCAGAAAACATGCTTGAATATGTCTCTTATACAGATCATACGGTGTCGACCCAGGGTGATTCGCTACAGCCGAACTTTCTACCTTCAGAATTTGAGCCCTTTCAACTTGAGATAGTCTATTTGCTGTTAAAGCTTGAGTAACAGTTCTGTGTGTGTACAATAACATGATCACCAACTACGATGTATCTCAGAGATTATCTCTTTACCCATAGGGATTATTGAAGGCTACTGTGTAGACCACGTTCCCGTGCCCCTCCAGCGTTCGCAGCTCCTCTCCCCATGCGGTATCCCATACTTTGCAGGTTCTGTCATAGCTCCCAGTGATAAAGCTAAAGCAAAGAGAAAATAACTTCTGACAACAGTGAATATCTTATTCATGCTGGTGCATAGTCAAATGAGTTACTTCCACACTGTCTCAGACCCTAAATCACTTTCTCTCGAAAATATAGATTAATGACCATAGAGGTTCCTTTTCTTCTTCTTTTTTTTAAATATTACCCCTTTTTTTTAAAAAAAGCTGTTTCTAATCTTTAATGTATTTCAACTAGAAAGCAAACTGTTGCTTTCAAGACATAATGGAAAAAATGATTAGGCAAATGCCCATAGTAAAATCAATTAACGTGAAATTCCACTACCATGAAAGTCCCAAACGAATTTATGTCAAAGACTCATTTAGCTTTTAGTAATATTCCCTTTCTCGCCATGAAGGTGCTTCTTTCTGAAATATGGTAACTGTCAACAAACTATCAGTTTGGAAGAAAAAAAATTACGTTAATTAGATCTCAGCCACTATGTTTTCAGCATCTCCCAATGGCTCTCCCACAGTGGCCTGAAATCTAAACCCCAATCACACTGGAAGTGGCTTATAAGCAGCACAGCTGAATTCTTTTTGCAGCCAGAGAAGAGCTCGGAAGTTCCCTTACAATTTAACTTAAACACAAAACTTCAGTTAGTGATTACGTATTGTGACTTTGGAAACAACTTACCGGGAACCAGATTTGTTAAACGCTACGTTAGTCAGCGGCAATATATGGGCTCTAAGGACCTGAAACAGAAGCAGGGAGGGACAAGGAAATGACATTTAATGCAAATAAAGAACAATTTTTTAAAACCCAACAGCTGCTCAAGATACTCAACAGGTGAGTATTTCCTCCAGCTGCTGCTGCTGTCAGATTAGCAGTTACAGCCATAATACATTAATCCCTAACACAAACACGCCCCTTGCCTCAGCAGTTACCACTGCAGATACTGCATAGCCCTGATTTCAAAGGTAGACTGCACTGGAATGAACAGTCTTTCCCGCGTGTTTGATTTTTCTCCACCTCCTCTGAGACCAGCACAGTAACCCTAGACCAGTGCTGAAGGGCAAAACCCACCGGGTGAGCAGGCTGTGCCTGATGAGATCACTGATGGACGAAATCTCAATTCACATCAAACCCTATACAGTGAATCACGAGATCCAGCTGAACTGAGTATTTTGAGTCTTTGAGGTTATGGGATGCTTTCAGCTAGTATATGGTGTTGTTTTAAAAACCAGGAAGAACAGAAATAAGCTACATCTATGTCCCATGAGGTCGTGACAACAAAGGCATGTAGAACCAGAACAAAGATACTGATCAAGAGAAAATTCAAGGAGGGAATTTCAAATTTGGTGTCTGCCTGTATTGTGTATGTTACGGAGACCACAGTTTTTCTAACACTGCTTGTAAAGTCCTTTAATGAGACAGTAAACATGTGTCCTTATCTCATAACCATAACAATGCATCATGAGGTTTATTAAACATAGGGGGAAAAAGTTTCACATTCTGCTGGGGAAAGTCAGCATCCCACGAGACTTTGAAAACGACCAATCAAAACAAACCCGGTTTGTGTTTGAAGAAGCCAGGAGTGTTCACATGTCAACAACTTTCACCCACTCCAGCTGGCTTCTGCTCCAGTCTAAAGCACGATAAAACCCTACCCTGGGAAGGCACAGCAATTGCTGACAGTAATAAGGGGTAGAGGGACATTACAAACACAGCAGTGGACCCCTAGGTCTTCTCTGCAGGGCGAGAGTGAAGAAGAAACACTTTACGAGCAACGCCATTGAATCGCTGACCCATTACCAGAGCTTCAGCTGTTCCTTCTTATCTCCAGCTTTCTCAGCTGCCTGTCTCCAAACCGGAACTGGAATTTGCTCAGAGACCTTCTACTGGGAAGAGGAGGGACTGCTCAAAATGGAACTAGCAATGGTCAAGTGAAGGACTGGGAGAAACAGAAATCATATTTTCTGTCAGAGAAACAGCAATTTCTGCTCTCTAGAGAAAGTACGACAAGTTGTACCTTCAGCTGCAGTGGTGGGAATGGGCAATCGAGATGTGGAAATGAGAACAATATTTTGTTAGGGGTTTTTTTTTTTTAAACAGCCACAGTATACAAATATCTGCACAAGGGAATAGATAATTATGGAAATTTATGGAAATTTGATCCACAACATTTTTAGGGCTCCATGCAGGCAGCTCTGAACAACAAACCTACTTACCAGTTATGAAAAAAGGGAGGAAAACAAGATGCGTTTACGTTCCATTTCAGATCACGGCACTAATTCTGTTCTTTCAAAGCCCAGTGCTGCAGTTGCTTCACCCACACAACTCTAAGTCAGCAAGAATTGCTTGTTCCAATAATGCAATAATCAAACTCTACGGTGATATTAAAAAAACCCCCATACCTCAGTTTTGCAAAACGTGCTGCAGCAGCCCCTGAGACACAAATCTGCGAATCACCGCAGCAAACCTGAGAGCTCAAAGCCTGGGAAATAGTGACAAAGCTTGTTTCTCTGCAGGGTGCCCTAACACACCACCATGAACACAACTACTGTAAATAAAAAAAAAAAAAAAAGGAGTTTATACCCTCATTTAAGATTATGTTCCCGTGCAACAGGAAAAACTATTTACTTCCAACAATGCAAACACATGAAACACTTCTTGGGGGAAAAAAAACCCGTCACTCCCCCCTCCTTGATATATATCAGGAGCACCCAATACTCACGTTTCATTCACAAGCCTTAAATAGAGCTGAAACATAAACTAAGTTCTTTTCACACCCTTCTAACTGCTCTCAAGTGAAGGCAATAAGTCCGCAGGGGCAGGATTCACTGCCTCTAGCATTTCCAAATACAGAAGCTCTAGCATGGCCCTATACCTCACAAAGAACAACCACATTACACCGGAATTGGAACAAGCTTTTGACGAGTTGTCAGTCTCTGGGATGAACAAACAAGTTTAAAAGCCTGTGGAAAGCAAGGCATTACCTCAGCTGAGAGCCTACCTTAGAACAGGACAGACACTTTCTACCTGGAAGGTGCCTTACTCCACAGCTCTGACTTCAGAGTTAAAAGCACCGGTGTCTGCAAAGCTCACCCAGATGTGTATTGTTGGTCAAAAGAACCCGTTACATCTCGCAATGGTTGGCAGCCAAACCAACCAACACAAACCTTTTCCGGCTACATTTAGGGTACCAGAACCCAGCACTGACCATCGCTTTTAACGGCTACACATTGCCATCTGCTGACGCCAGACAGATACGACACGCAACTATGGCAGAGGGCAACACGCAATCTCTGGAAGGAATTTCAATTTTATTTCCGCAATTAACTACAATTAAAGCTGTTCTCTTCTGACAGGCTGAATCCTGGATTTGAAGCTCGGAAAGGTCTCTCTAGACATTGCTCTTAAAAACTTACTCATTTAACATAAATTTTTAAAGTGCGGTCTGTAAGCTGCAGATCGAGCTGTCGATACTCAAGTGTAATAGTAATGGCAGAAAGTAGTGACAAGCAGAATTACTGTAGGTAGCAGAACACATAAAAACCCCAGAATTTTCACAAAATTAAGAACAACTAGACAGGGTATGAAAATATCTTGAGCTCTTCCCAACAGCTAATTTACTTGGGGTCTATTTACAGGTTGTGTTTAAACATGACTGTGGGTGCTGCTGGTCCGCAGAGTTTTATTTGACAAAGGAGAGAATTATTTCTCTCCACCCTCATACCTGAGGCTGTGTCAACAGGGAGCAGATAGAGCTCCCCACCCTTGGGGGAATTCCTGGCAGAAGTAACCAGGCCAAGCCGTCGTTCTGAACAGTGCACAGGTGATCGAAAAGAGCTGGGAAATTGGTCATAAAGTCCAAATTTTGCTCTCAGGCACAATATACGTCAATAAAAAACACACAACATCGCAACTGAAACACCCCCAAATGCCCCAAGTTATTTTAAAGATGCCTCTGACCTTACAAAGGTAGAACTTGTGATCCTCTTTTCCCCCTAGCACCTCTTGCAGTCTTTGTACTAGGTGTATGATATGCTCCTGGCACGAAGCAGTGATGAGAGGTTCTCCTCTTCGAATTTCTTCTACTAAGGCACTGGCATCTGTGCTAGTTATGAGGGGAAAAGACCAAATAACAAAACCTCTAAATCCCAAACCCACCAGATTTAAAACTCTGGCAATAATTACGAATATAAAACCATGAATATTACTAACTTCAGCAGAGAAACTGAAGGAAGGAATGAAATGATATGTGTTTATCTCATTCTGTAACAGCTCAAAGAAATATGGATCTTTCCTGGTTGTTATTTTAACTGAGGCCATTCAAACCAATGCACCTGGGGGCTGAGCTAGACCCACTTTTTGAAACTGTTCTGAAAACCAGAAATACTGTGACAGGAACCAAGAACCATCACCCATCACAACAGGACAACACCAGGCACTGCATGTTCCTGCTGGCTTTGCACAGGCGTCTCAATAATCCTAACTCTATGAGCAAAACCAGGCTTCACCTCTGAACAGAAAAGCACAACAATAATAATCAGCTGGAATCTAAGATCTCTGTTTAAAAGAGCAGGGGAACAATTTGGCTGCGTTATTTTCTTTTCTCTGTGTGTGTTTTGGTGAACAAGAACATAGCTGGCCTCGGTCACGTTTAAAGCAATCGAACAGAGCTGTATACCAGCGTGCTATAAACCAGCAGAGTGCTGTTATCTGAAATCATGTCATACTTACTCAGGTCTAAGATCAAGGAGATCTATAGATCTGGTCTTTGGCTCGCCACCTTGTATGTATTCCAGAATAATTCCTTTAAAAAATAAAATGATAAAAAGATCTTACTCGGGCACCTGGGCTTTCACAACACACACTGAAGACAGCAGCGCTTCCACTTTTATTGCACCGCTGACTTCAGCAGACCCATTTTCCGCTCGCGGAACGAGCAGGAGGCTGGCTGTTCCGGCTGACAGTTATCAGGCTGATGAACAACTCCGATACGTTTATACAACAGAAGATATTAAACACAATTATTTATGAGCCGTTTTCCATCCTAGAAATGAACACGCTCTTTTTTCCCCCTCAACTTTTTGCCTGATTTCATCAGCTGTCCTTTCAAAGCAGCTGTCCTGAAGGTACTTGCAGTAGTTTGGTGCTCCAAGAAGCCTGGAGAACACGTTTGACAAAGCCTGTTACATTTATGTCAGCGTTCGCAAGGGCCCGCGTGCTGCAATGCCTAGAAACCCAGCACACGCTGCCCGCTCCCGGGCCTGCGCGGGCACCTCTGCACCGAGCTGAAGCGTTCAAACGCGTAACCACGTTGCTTCCTGGTTTGAAACAGCAGTTAAAGAGCTCTGCTGCTCCCCGCTTTTTCTGGGGGAAAGGGCAATTTAGCTGAATTCTTATGCCATTTTGCAGTTTCCCAAGTCTGTAAACACAGACCCACTACCCACACACACACCCCGTTCCCCCGACAGAGCCGCCCGCCGCAGCTCCCTCCGCTCGGCTCCAGCCGAGCCTGGCAACCAGCCCGACCTCCCTGCTCCGCACCCGGTGGGTAGTAGCGCAGCAGCAGCCGCTTCAGCCTCATCTTCCGCCGCCGCCGCCTCCTCGGCCCGTCACCATAGCAACGTCCAAACAGCGCCTGCGCGCATGCGCGTGCCGCTCGGCGCGAAAGGCCGCGAGACGGGGAGAGGCGCCTGCCTCAGGGCCCGGAGCTGGCTGCTGGCCCCGGCGGCTGCGCAGACGGGGCAGGAGAAGGACAAGGCCGGCGAACGCCTCGACTGCGCTCCATGCCCTCCTCCTGCCCCGTCTGCGCAGCTGAGGCCCCAGAACTTTTGTTTAAAGAATTTGACTGTAGAGCATCAACAGGGGGAGGCACTGAACGCGCTGTCATTGAGCGATTCTCCTCACGCTGTCGACAGCCGGTCGATAGCAAACAGCCCCAGTCAGCCTTTATCGATACGTGACTTCTCCGCAAACGCCCCCCGCAGCTTCGCTTTGAAGAGGGTCCCGCGGTTCTTCAAAGGCGGGAAGTCAAACACAATGGCCAGCTCCAGATGTACGTGGCTGGGGGACAAAGTGGCCTCTGGGAGTGTCGTTCCCGTTTGTTTCTGTAAAGCCTTTGTGGTATTTGTATGTGGAAAGTCCTGAGGCAGATAAGAAACATTTTTACTGAAAGCAAATAATCCAACCAGCTTTCCAACCGAGTTGACTTACTGGGAGCAATCCTGTTCAAAAACAACTTTCCGAGCAACTCCTGGTCTGGGTGGCCTCCAGTTTCTTAACAGCTGTTTCCATTTGTTTAACGTAACGTGTGTCCACCCAGGTCACAATTTCAGCATATAAATATTTTTCTGTTCTTTTAACTTAAAGGACCTGAACAACGCGCGCAGCATGGACACTGCTTCCCACGCTCACAGCTCTGCTTGTAAGCGCCCGCTCACGCAGCCTCTCTGGTGCCATCAGTATTACTGAACACCAACTGGAAGGGCTACGTGTAATATTTTTAGTCAGATTTAAAGGCTTGATCCTTCTCCGCAGCATAAACAAGGAGTATCTGCAGTTCAGCTGTAGCTGTACTTCAGGGCTGTATTTGCACCGTTGAATCAATTATTGCCATGTTCTTCAGCCATCTTTTTTCAAGGTTTTGCATATCATATGCCCACGGGCTTTTTGGTTGGTTGTTTTCTTTTCCCGAGACACAGAAAGGGAAAACGCAGCCCCAGCCCAAACAGGGGAGAGGGAAGTGAAAGGCTGCGGAGCTCTCTGACTGCCAGTGCCCGGCGGCTCAGCACATCCTTTCCTCACGCTCTGGCTGTGAATCTCCCCTGAACACGCACGCCTCACAGCTCGACTCCGCCTGGGACCGAGCGCAGTAACGACACCAGGAGATGACAAGTCCTGTCAGGCCTCAGGTCTCTCCTCCTTTCCTTGCCTCCGTAAGCAGAAGGTGCAGGAGCAGTGGAACCGCCACAGGAGTCTGTCCATCCTCTCTGCTCTGTCCCTGTGATCCAGACTGTCCCAAAGAGGCACTGGCGTAACAGCCTCATTTGCTCTGTTCCTACAGAGTACCCAGAAAAAGCTGCTGATTGCCCGAGCGGGGGACACAGCGCTGACACTGCGCTGAGACAAAGCTCTGCCCCGCATGCACGCAGGACAGGCCTGTCTGCAAATCGACACAGAGTGACCGGCAGTTGGACATTCTGACCCAGCAGAGCCAGGGGTAGCACAGGTGCGATGACCTAAGAAGGCAGCAAAGGTCAAAACCGTAGTGAGGGTGTGGAGGAAAGGTGTGAACACAGCGAATGCCTGGAGGACGAGTCAAGCAGGGACCGGGTGATAGAGCAGGCTGAGCTGAAGCCCGCACCACCAAACCTGGGCTGTTAGGCAGAAATGCAACTCTTCAAGTTCAGGGAAATGGGCAACCAGTCTATTCTTGCAGAAGGAAAATTTTTAGACTGCTGGGGCAAGATTGTTGCCTGCCCTGATATTTTTTAGCATCCAGCCTCTAAGCCTTGAAAGCCGCTTCCAAAGAGTCTGCTTGCACACCGCTGAGAGCTCCAAAATACCTACACTGAAATAAAAACTAAATGCTGAGATGTTCACCCAGGACCTGCAGCAGATTTTATCTCTGGATGAGATACTCAGCTTTTATGTACAGAGACCAAAGTATCAGTGTTATCAGCCTGGAAAGATAACAATTGCTCCTTTGTCAGTGGTTTGCAGGAGTGGCAGAGCTGAGGGACTGCAAACCTCAGTGCCAGTCAGCATTCCCACTGAAAGGCTGCAGCACACACTCATCTAGAGTGCTGGACACAACGGGGCTGGACAGCATGAAACAAAGTTATTACGGCTACAGCGAAGAGCTTCCCTTTGAGAACCTGGGTTCCTCCTGCCAGCGCAGGGCCTGAACATCTCTTTGCTCGAGCCAAAGCCCCGTTCTAAGAAGGACAGTGAGAAAAGAGTGTTTCTGACTCAGACACGCTCTCGCTCGCAGAAGAGTGGGTTTTAGGCTTCCTGATTTAGAGTTGTGTCATGACCCACTTGCTCTGAAGTAGGTCAGTCTGCGGTGTGCTGAACTGTAGCAGAAAGGCCAGCCTGGAGCAGTCTGAGCTGAGGGGAAGATGTAGAAAGCCACTTCCTATTTCTGCTCTGTTGCGGGGGCGGGGGGCAGCGTGTTTTTACCACGGGGAGTTTTTGTGTGCAGTCCTTTCTCATGGCCGTTGGGTCTGGCAGATGCAGAAGGACTGTGCTCTGATATTTCCTTGTTTCTGCCCGGTGAATTAAACGGGTTCAGGTAATTTTTTCACGGTTGTTTTATTCTGTCATGGATAACCCGCTTCCCTCTTGCCCAAACAGACACCGCTGCACCCATACACTTCTCTGCGCACTGTTAGAGCTCCTTCTTGCTTTTGCTCTGTTGTTTCCAGTGTTAACCATGACACCACAGCCAGGAAAAATGACAACACTGTGTTACTGGTACAAGGAACACACTGTCCTGGGAGTTTGGTGTCAGGGAGGTAAGAGCTGACGGTGTGTTATAGAACACGCTCACTTTCCCAAGGACTGTTTTTCATCCCTGCATGGCTGTTTTCATCAATGTAAAGTTATCTCAAATTAAAAAGGAAAAAAAAAAATTCCTAGTTGCTCTTTGCCTGGAAGTTGTGTCACCTACAAGTTTCTGTCCACATGAACAGCCACATGTGGTGGTTACCTACGGTGAGACACTAACAAGTACCAGGAAGGAACAGAAGTCCTCCTTGCTCTTTTCTTCCATCCTCCAGTTCTGACAAATCATTTCCGTATCCCGCGCAGTCAGGGTCATTCCATACATTCTCGCTTGTTTCAGTCAGTTTTTCACTTAGCTGAAAAAAGCTTTTCCTTGCTGTCCACTCTTTAAGGGAAAGCCTCTCTCAGCCTTGCTGAGCTGGTGGGTGAACCTGACAACTAAAAAACCTCAGTGCAAAACAACCCAATATAACACATTTCTCTTACCCCCTTTGAGAAGAACTCAGACGTGCCTTTAACCTTCCACCCCGTAGTCTGGGCTGTAGGAGCACGAAGGCCTCTTGGGTAAGGAGAGCTCAGTATCACCCAGTCAAGACAGCAAAGATGACAGTGTCAGGTAGTGACGCCGGTTTTCTGCGGTCAGATTGTCCGAGCTGCAAGATGAAAGGCCGTGAGTTATCCGGATGCACCCAGCATTTCCAGGGAAATAGAGAAGCACGGCTACATACACACAACCTGCCCCAACCACGCTGAGCCAGGAGGAGGCAAACACTCCTGACAAGTAACTGAAGAAGACAGGTAGTGAAAGGCACTTTGTTGCAGAAAACACAGCTTCATCAAAGAGAAAGCATGCTCGTCTCCCCATAGTTCTTAATTAAACAAAAAAAATCGAACTCATTTGGGCTGCTTTTATATTTTATTTTTACAATGCCAGAATTCATTAAGTGTTTCACGCAACCCATCGTGCTTTCTACATGTCTATATGCCTTCACCAAGTCCTATTGCAGGGTCTCTGTGATTCTTGTTTTCTAGGTTTCTTTACCATTTTGATGTCCTTCATGTGGATGTGCAGAACATTGTACATCTGCATCACCCATCCCCTGGCATTAGCATTAAGCATTATCACAGCACTACCTGCTTCCCAATTCATCACACATTTTTAGCCTGCTTTCACCCCAGCATGGAGGACACTCTAGAGTGAGCAGCTCTTTGAGACTCGCGGTGTCTCTGAAAGACATTTTGGCTGTTTATTCCTGGTCATAACAACACAAAACATTCCAGTGCCCACTGGAACACATCATCGTCTTTTTCAGCCAGCTCTAGTAAATGTACATTTGAAAAAAGACATCACTGGAGTATGGCATGGAACTAAAATAGTATCATTTTTCAGACATGCACGACAAACTTTTATATGAACATTCGGATTTGCATTCCTCAGGTGCCGTGATATAACAAAGCTCATTCAGATGTGAGACTGTGCCACGTTTGGGTGAGCGGTTGAGCACTGACTGCTCTACAGCTCTGGTTCACCTGCCACATTAAATCTGTCACGCTCACATTCCCATTTCGCCGCTTTGTGAGCTCGCGGTCTTCTCCCTCACTTGGTGCCTGACCAATAGTGCTGCAAGGATATTAAACTACTCGTTTAATCTTGGCACCGCAATGGACAATTCCACTGCAAATCGGCCACTTTCTTGAGCCCATCTCCACTGGCACAGCTCTGGGAGATGGTGACACATGGCACCTCGCTGTCCACCCCCTGCCAGGTATGAGACTGCAGCTTCAGACGGATCAGCCCTGTGTCTCTGCCTGCAGTACCTCAGGATACAGAGCACATGTGGATTTTCAGGGGATCTCAACCTACACTCTCGACTGTCTCCTTGATACAAAGAGATCATAACAAAAGTATTGATAGAGTTTTCAACTTAGGGAGCAGGACAATTTCAGGAACACTGAAATGTAGATGCTTACAAACAAAATTGTTACTTAATTTTCAAGGTCTAAGTTAAGTCATATAATCAAAACTATAGAAATTCTGTGGTAAAGTTAATAATAGTATTTTAGTCTCTACTTTTCCTGTGACACTTTCGCTTTTTAAGCATACAGTATTCTGAATTTCATCTGATGCTGTTACGTTAGATATGTGTTTTGGATTGCACAATCTTTGAACAATGCTATGAATTCAGAGAAGCCAAAAGATTATTAAACAAGCGCCTGCTTTTATTTGCGGTAGTCGCTACATGAGCAATACGACAGCAGCCACGGCACCGTATCTATGGTATATCGTATTTGCATGTTCTAGAGCCAGTAGCCCCGGGCGAGCTCTGACAGGAAGCTCTCTGCCATCCATAATGCCAGAGGAACACGCACAGTAATTTAAAAGCGTTGAGAACTGCAGCACCGGACAGTTTAGGCTGATACCTCCCAGAAGAGAGCAACCACAAGACTATAGAACACAGGTCAGAGGCTGCGATTTACGTACAGTCGTACAGCTGCAATCGCTCCATACGCTCAGCAAACACAGCGCACGGGGTCTAGTCTGAAGGCTGAACACTTCCTGTATGATTCACGTTCTGGCAAAGGATGTTGCCCGTAGGCTGGTGTTTCGGCTAAGGCTGCCAGGGTGCCACAGAGCTGGGCTGGGCACACAGACACCTCGTCCCTATTGTGCTGGTGTTTACCCAGCCGGGTGTTTGCCAGGAAAATTGAGTGACGGTGTCATCAGCCTAAAGCCCTTCTGGGTTCACAAATTCCTCAATTCACTTAACGAAATGACAGCTGAGTGACGTGTTCCAGCTCATCAGGAGGGAAGTTCGGTTGCCCGTGGCTCATTGGTAATTGGAAATAACTGACAGCCTGTTGACACCCCTGTGGAGGAGCTGTCACTGAGCACACCCAAAACTGCGTGGTTCTCATCTATGATGAAAACACGCATTCCACAGCCCCAGAAGGGCCTTCACCATTTGTCTCTTGGATTTGCACACACTTTACCACTCCTCTTTGTGTGGAAGGTGGGAAAAACAAGATATGAGGAACCAAAGAGTTTCCAACTGGTAGTTAGGACCTACAGACAATAAACAACAACCTGTTAGACTTTCCCAGCAGACAAGATGTGGCAGGTTTTATACTGTAGCAGCAGAAGGTTTGCTATTCCTTACAAAAATCACTGTCTGTGTGATGCTTACTTGTTCCTTTGTGCTGGAGTGGGAGGAAAACCATTAAGAAAGGAGTAAATCTAATTATGATCCCATACATGAAGAGAAAGTTTTCTGCCTAAGATCTCAAGCTAATGAAATGCTGCAATGTCCTGACTGGGAACGGTGTCACATTGCTGTAGGGGGAAAAAAAAATGAACTAAAAAAGAAGCAAAAATAAAAACCAGCAACAAACCGAACAAGCCTACAGAAAGAATATGCACAAATAGGATTCAGTAATAATACTCCAGCCAGCACAGGAATCACCGAGGACTGGTCTCAATACAGCAAGAGCAGGAGACCTTGGCACTGAGGAATGAAGTTGTGCTGAGACTTGGAAGGGAAGCTCTCACAGCCGTTATCCAAACAACAGCCAAGCTCATAAAAAACCTCGTTGGCAAATTGCAAGAAAAAATAATTTGTTTTTTCAAATATTATATAAATGGAAGGGAAGAAGTCCCCAAATGCCCACCTAATGCTGCATCTCAAATTATTCATCAACACTGCACATGCTGAATTAGGGGCTGACCGTCAAAGATACAGAAGAAAAAGCAACTTGCCCACCAAAGTATCTGGGATTAGGGTTTGCCTAGAAATGGTCGTGATTTTCAGAGCCATCAGAACTTTTAACTGGCCACTTAAGGTTACTCACAAAAATGTACCTCTGCTCTGATGATTTTGGAGATACAGCACTCACTTATCAGACCTGTTTGTATCCTCAGGAGTGCATGGAGGGACACGCTATTTTTACATGGAGTTTCCTACCGGTAACATAACACCCTTAGCAATCTCTGTTACTGGGCACAGAAACCAATTTTAAAAAAATATTTTTTCCTCCAATGAGGTTAGTTATTAAAAAAAATTCAACCAGAATAAGAGGAACTATAAAAAATCCCACGAGTCATAGCTCTGTAGATGAAGCGTCTGGTGTTTTGTGGCAATGGAGCCATGGCTGACAAGAGGAAGGACAAGTTACAGAAGGAACACGATACTTCGAACAAGCCTGACCAGGGAGTACGAAGAGCTACCCACAGAATTTCACACATGGCTCTTCCCTTCCTCGTTTTGCTCCCCTGAACACACTCACATGGACTCCAGGCTTCCCTGCACCACCCTCAATACAGCTCTGGTTCCAAGCGCCTCCACCCACACCTGCCTGTTCCCAGGTGGGCATGGGGAACTTCACCTTCCGATGCTTGGACACGAATCCAGGTGCTGGGTCGCACTGTTCCACTGGTGCTGGGTTCAGCTTGCGAGCTCTTCAACCCCCAAGAGGAGCCCACATGAGCACTGCCAGGTACGAGGCAGAGCTCTGCAGCTTTGTGCTGAAGTCCGGAGAATCCCTGGGGAACATGCTGGGTAGTTACTCCTCCCTGGGAGGCTGAGAGCTTCTTATAGGCTATCTTTAATATCAGGGACATGGAATTCACCTGTGGGAAATTAAAGCCAATTAATCTTGCTCCTTCAGATCTTCACCCACAGAGAATTGCCAGTTCCCAGATTTGCAGAGCCACAAGCAGATTGCTGAAGTTCCACCAAAGTTTGAAAGCAGAAAATAACAGCTCATGAGCACCATTTAAAAAACCCAACACCTCTCAGCTCCTCTCTCAAGGACACCACAAGTGCTTTATGTTTAAATTAAAATTAATGCTTCTCTCTCTATGACTAAAAGGTACCAAAAGCCAAGGTGTAGATTTATCTGCAAGACTCTGGTGCTGTCAGTGAGAGGACTACACCTACACAGCCTACTTGGTTGCATCTCTGAAGCCTGCGTGGGCCGAGTGATAGTAGAGAAACACTGAGCAGCCCTCCCCATTCAACCTGCACCCTTGTCCTACCTGCTCCATGAAGTCCCGGTACTCTTCCTGGACATCATTTGTACAACAGTCTCTGCAGACCTCCATCGAGGTCCTGCTTCAGGAAAACCTCATTGTGCTGGAAGCAGTAGGACACCACAGGAAACACACAAAGGGGAGGAAAGTCCAGCAGATTTGTCCTCCAGAGAGAGCCCTGTAAGTTGAGAGCAGACTCTGTTACCGTGGTCATAATCTTAATCCTATGCTTGCCCTGTAACAACATGTGTAAGGCTTCTCCTGAATAAATGTAGCAACTGGTATGAGAAGCCCTCTCAAGTCTGATTAAGATGAAGCTGAGCTAAGAACAGGCCTTCCTGCGAAGAAAAACCTTCACATACAGCAGCTGCCTGGGGAGAGGAAGGAATTGCGTCCTGTGGAGGTCACAGCTACCCACAGCGCAAACCAAGTGAGCCAGGGGGAAGGTGGCTTTAACAGGCGTGAACACACTGCTGTACTGGTTTCAGCTGGAGGCTCGTAAGCAGAGGAATTTGTTTCAGGGGGAAGTCACCTTTTTCAATTAAAAAAAAAAAGTAATCATACCACACAGAGAGGGTAGATTTTAACATTTATTTTTTTTAAGCTCCAGTTTCCATTTTTTCCACAAGGAAACTATTTAACGATAGTTCTGGAAGTATAACAACACAAACTACAGTGAAAAGAACATGTTTTGGCACAAGACAGTGCCAAAGCAGTAACAGAATAAACAAAATAAATAACCCGCTTTACACATGCTGGACAAAACAAAGAAACAACGTGCAGTAAGCTTAGTAAAATCCATACTCTGTACAACAGCTTAGGGCAGTCCTTAGTGAACAGTGCTCATGTCACATTGGTAACGTACACACGTTAGTAAAAATAGAAACTCTAACAAAATGCTTAATTCAAGCAAAACAGCGATGCAATATGAATCAACTGAGGGAGCCCAACAGTTCCAAAGAAGCCAGAGATGGTGGTGGGTAAGCACACAACAGTGTACCCGGCGACGACCCCAGCCGGGAGGTTGGACCCAGTGGTGCTTCAGCCATGTCTCTGTTCAGTTCCCTGCTGGAAACCGTATCACATGGACATCCTCTTGAGCTTCTGGCTGTTAAAAGAACAAGAGAATACCCGTAAATAACGGCCTCAGCCACAGGCCCCTTACAGGCTCCTCTCTCCAACTCACAGCACCTCCCGAGGGCAGAGCTCAGATAGAGAAAGGGACAAGGGACATGACTAGCCCCAAGGAGACTCTAAAAAGGAGTCACTGTGTCTGACAGGAGATGGAAAGATAAATGTGTTCAGCATTGCCATCAGAAGTGGCCCTGGGGACACTGAGAAAGAGGTGCTCATACACCCTCTGTTTCATCAGCCCAGCAGAATGTAGCTTTTTAGATTCCTACCTCAGGAAGAGCAGGTGCTTCTTCACCCAGCTTTCCTTAGGGTTTACACAGGCCTTCAGCCCCTTGTTGGTGTGGAATCTGGAAAGAAAGAATGAGAAAGGGGTCAGTAAACCACCAGGGATCCCTCTAGTAAACACTGTGAAGATGCATTTGTTCAATACCATGCATCGTAGTTACTGTATAGGACAAGCAATAGCAACTGCATTGGTACGAGCCAGCTAGAAACGGGACACTGCACAACCCCTCCAATGCGACGTGGACGAACAGAACCACCTAACAGAATCTAAACACCGTAACTGTTTCAGGATCAGGGTCAGGTTTTCACTTTAAAGTCCTGTTCAGTCTACTGGAACTACTGAGGCAAAGAGCTTTGCAGTTTGTGAGCCTAAGGAGAAGAGCTGCTGCCAGCACTCAGGAGGGCTAAAGCCTTGTGGAAAAAAAAAATCTGATCTCTGTGAATTCAGAAAACTCTTGTCTGTCAGCAGGTTTTGGCAAGGGAAGACCCCATGTCGGCTGGAGTGGCTGTTGGCTGGGGACAGGGCAGGTCTGGATTTGCAGCGCCTATGCCCAAACAGTCAGATTTGTCACTGACACTGTGTGGCTGCCCGAGGGGTCAGTGTCCCTGTCAACCAGAGCCCGTGTACTCTGCCTGCAGGTATTATAGACAGCCGTTTCAGCTAGTTTAATGTTTTGAAAACATAAGAAAAATCATGCTTCTAGTATTCAAGTCATTGTTCCTGCCCAGACAGACATCCTACAGCTAACGTGTGTCAGAAAAAACCGAGGATCCTCTGCACAGTCACTTACATGATGGCATGGATATCGCAGACCTCGCTGGAGAGCTGCTCGGTGTAACCCTTCAGGGCCCAGCGGGGCAGGCGCACCTTGGTGTAAGACAGGCAGCAGTCCTGGTTGCTTTGTGCTGGAGCGAAGGAAAAAAGCAAAGTAAATAATCGCATTTGGACCACGCTGCTGTAGCCCTCGCTCTCCAGCCCCCACCGTCCACCTGCCATCCACAGGGGAGGAGGAGCAGGCAGCACACTTGGCTGAACCGGTTCCCTTCCACCTCCCCTTGTCCTGCCGCCAGCTGCGAGCACGCACACCCCAAGAGCCGCGTCCCAGGGCCGAACGCCCAAGCCCACTCACCTTCGGAGGTGCCGCACAGGAGCAGCACCAGGAGCCCCAGTAGGGAAAGCAGGACCCAGCTCTTGCTGCTAAAGCCAGCCATTGGGACCCCAGGCAGCGGCTGTGCCCCAGCTCCTGTCCTGCCAGCCCTGCCGCTCCTCCACTGGCTTATAAAGGGCTGGCAGGAGCCGCGGGAATTCACAAGCAGGCGGGTTCTGCTGTCATCAGCGGGTTTCCCCATGGCAAATTCCATCATGCCGGGTTCGTCCCCTGCACACCTTCCTGGTGCTACAACCGGAGATAACGTGCGGGGGAAATTTTTTTTTCAAGTAGGTTAGAAGATTCAGCCAAAAAGAAAAGGAAATAAAGGGCTGTGAGGTAATGGTTCTGTGGGTGAAGTGTGTGTATTTTTGGGGCAGAAGTGTGGGTTGTGAAATGAGGAAAGCCAAATGTAGGTGACACTCGACGTTACCTCCAGAAACTGCGTGTCTGCTGTGCCCTAGTTTACCAAGCCTGGGCTGGGGGCAAAGGGAGGTGGGCCCAGCCCGGGCAGACTCCTTTCAACACCGCGTGCTGGCGGGAGAGCTGGGCAGCTGCCTGCAGCCACGCCAGGGCACTGCAGCGGTATTTACTGGTCAGCCCACACAGTAACATCAGGGTTTCCAGATTACTGCGCGCTGAGCTCCGGGTCATTCTGTTAGTGGGGACATGTGAGCAATGCTCGGCACTCATGGAAATGGGTTTTAGTTTCTCTTACCACATGTTCACTGCCTTTGCTTTCTGCTGCTTTGTTACACATCTGAACTATTTCATGGGAAAAGAGTCAGCTTAAAAGCACTGTGAATCGGGGCCTCTATTTTCTGCCTGTACTGTGCAGAACGCATCTGTGCTGCCTCATAAGCAGCAGCCCTATCTTGTGACTGACAGCTAGAACACCACGACCTGACATGGCCCAAGTTTGGCACCATGGCTTTTTCCTTTCCATAAAGATGAGAGTAGTTAAACATGAATTACTTATCACTATTTCTAGATTGACAGGTATCGAGAAGCATCAGGTTGGCAATAAGCAATTCTCTATCTTCCCCATCAGCACCACTGGGGTTTTTTTGTTTTCAAACTGGCTGTCCAGTAACTACCTAGAAGTTCACACCATCCAGGCTCTATCAAGCAACTGTCTAATGAAAACTAGGCATTGGGTGATCAACCCAATACGGTCCAGATGGTAACAGCCTCTTCTGACCCACGTATTAGTACCATGCTCATCAAAAGCATCAAAAGCACTGAGCAAACAGTAATTGTAAAAATTGTTAACAGAGCCTTCTGAAAGAAAAAGAGATGGGTTTGTCTCCTGTCTCACTGATGTACTTGTTGCTCCCTAAGTTCACCTCTCCCCCGTTATTCTGGAGATGTAACTGAGGGGGGTGATTACAATGTACTGATTAGGCAGCACAGCTTTGGAAAAAAGTGAATACCTTCACTGGCCACTAAGAACACCACTATTAGCGATGTTGCTTCACAACTACATCACTTCAAGTAACACTGAGTTACAATTCTATTGCTTACTGTTAGTACTGATACGGTGCTTACATGAATAGAGTGGTTAAATTATTATTATTAAAAAACTGAAAAATCACTAGAAGTAAGGGCTGTTTAACCGCAGTTCTGCTGCCTCGCCTCCTGCACTGCCTATTAAGATACGAGTCTGTCTTTCCTTACAACTTTATCCCTTCTTACTCACCACTGGCACTGTCTCAGACATAGGCCTAGTGGAGCCTGGTGGCTTGTCCCCAGGGGTTGTCCCCAGCATCCCAGGAGCCTGGGCCCACGGACGGCCTCACCTCTTCCTGGAGGCAGCCGCACTCCTCCTTGACACAAGAGCCTCGCATTTCTTGCTCTCCTTCATTTCATACTTTATTCCCCATTTTTTCCTTTTCTTGAACCCACCTTTTCACCACCCACACATCTCCCTTCCTCCGCCCCAACTACCCTCAGATAAACATCTCACCCCTAGTTCCTTTTCTGCATTGATCCCAAATCTATTACACCTATACCCAGCTCTGGTGTTTCTTACGCCATTTCCGAGGCTGCACTTCAGAGCCCACTCATGGGTGGTCACTGATGCAATTAGAAGTGGGGTGGGGATCAGCGAGGGGAACGTCAGGTCCAGGGAGGCCGTTGTTTCCCTGCACTGGGACTCGTGAAGCTGCACGGGGAGGGCTGTGCCCAGAGCCTCCTCAGAAGGACACAGCGAGGCACAAGAAGCAGCAGCCAGGTGTTGTGAGAGGGGAAGTTCTCATCAAACATAGTGGAAAACCCTCTTCAGAGTGAGGGGTTGAAGCACTGGGACAGGTTGCCCCAGAGGGGATGTGAAAGCCCAGTTTGAATACCCGTGGAGATACTCAAACCTCAACTGGACGTGTCCCTTCCCTGAGCACCCCTCCCTACTGTGGAGCAGCGCAGCAGCAGACCGCCCGCCTTACCGGGACCCATGGAGCTGTGCCTGTTTCCATGCAGAATCTTGCAGATGAGAAGCCATACACACGGGGGATTCAGAACGGTACACGACCTGGAAACCGGTTTGAAATGCTGAGAAATCGTAGCCCCACAGTGGAAATCTGTCTGTGCAACTCTGCTACGAGATCCTGACACAGCCACAGGGATGCCAGGCTGAAAGCACTCCGTTAGTTCTGGAGAGAGACACAGAGAAGGAATTTTATAATCATTAACTCTTTGATTGATAGGCTACAGCTCACACTCACTTCCTTAAGGATTTTGCTCTAATATTAAACATGAAAGATTTAGAAAAACAAAACAAAAAAAAATCTCTTAGCTACCCTGATGTTAGATGCTGTCTATAATACCTGTCCCCCACAATAAGATGAGGAACATTGTCAGGCAGCAGTTTACTGAAATATCCAATTTTATTCATCCTCACAAAGAGATGTTGCTTTATTACGTGTTACTGCCCTTCTCTGAACTGCTGAAAATAACGTGTTATAGCATATGGCTGATCAAGCAGGAAAAACAGATCCCAACAGGGGAAATTCCCTTCTGTAATTTCCAGTGGCTTAGGACACCTTTGGCAGAGCCAAGGGCAGGAGAAGGCACTGGTTCAAGGGAACAGGGCCAAACGCGGGGATATAATAATTGCATACTTCCCATGATGAAATCCATAGTAAATCACAAGCCCAAAAGTTCCAGAGGTAACTTGCTCAATAGCTCTGGAAGTTTGGGGGCTGTGACGCAACACTGTGATTTCATGCAGTTCAACACTTGCATGACAAATAAAAATCCTTATCTGCAGGAAGGAACCAATTTTCACTTAATCATAGGTTACACTGTGTAAGGAGCAGATCTAGAAATGCTATTGGCTTACACTGGTTTGGTGCAATTACGGACGAATTACATGCCTGTCAGGAGAAATGAACCTCTCATCTATCGAAAGCGCAGGTTATGAGGAGGCTGGTGCGTCTGCTGTGAACATCCATCATCCATTCTAGCACCGCTGGCTGCTTGCTGCTACGTACATACAGGAGCTGCGCTTTTGCTGTTCTGAGGGCAGATTCCTCCCTTTCTAAATTAACCCTGCCCTGTCCATAGCCCCTCGAGGTAGCCAAATGCCTTTTCACAGAAATGGACCTCTCAAAGTTAAAGGCAAAACCTGTAGTTTGAAAGAAGGATTAAAAATAGTCTGCAATGCATTTGAATGGCCAGGGTTTGGTACAGGGGGCTACAGGGGTGGCTTCTGTGAGAAGCCGCTAGAAACTCAGAATAACGTATTTAAGAAGGAGGAAAAAAATCCTGGGTGGAACAATAGCAGCAGAGAGTAGTGAGAATATGTGAGAGCAGCTCTACAGACACCAGGGAGGTTCACGGTGGAGCAGATACCCACCTGCAGCCTAAGGAGGACCCTGTGCCGCAGCAGGTGGATGCCTGAAGGAGGCTGTGACCCCAGGAGAAGCCCATAGTGGCGCAGGCTCCTGGCAGGACCTGCAGACCCTTCTGTTGACTGTGTGTCCATGGACCCACAAGCCTTTCATTATATTTTCTCTCCCCGGTCCAGCTGAGGAAGGCAATGATAGAGCAGTTTTGGAAGGCACCCGGCTTCCAGGCAGGGTCAACCCACTACGCCATCAAAAGGAGAAACAGTTAAAAGCTACCTACCATGCTGGGCTCAAGGTTACGTTCAATTTGCTTTATCACAGCTCTGTCTCCCTTCCAATCTCAATTTGTGTGTGCCTTTAGGCATAGTGAACACAGCAAAAGAAACGTTTTGACCAATGCATTTCTGACCAAAGGAGTCAAGACGTGCCAGTTTTCAGCATAACTTCTACACAGCTGGGGAAGAAGTGAAGGAATCACTAGAGAGGATACAATAAGTATCTTCTGCAGAGGACTGAGACTACCGTGTGTCATTTGCAGGCAAAAAGGAAGCTGCTTACAAAAAGAATTCATGTGATTTGCTATGGTCTAACACCCTGGAATCCTCACCAAAAAAAGCTGTCAGCAACCTCTGAGCACTAGAGTCATCATACAACCCCACTGAACTAAGCCTGAAGTTTCTGGTTTTGTACAGCCCCCATCTCACCACCTCTACGCTTGCCGGTCGCTGCTTCTCCATGGCTGTGGTGTGGCTGAGAGTTTCCCAGAGATGTACAGATCCCAAAGAGATCTGCAGAAGGTGAGTGGCTGAGGCCAAACTCCACAGCCTGAACACCAAGGCACCTTCTAGAACTAACAAATGAGGGTTTGCACTGAAATACTTAACTCAGAAAAGGAGAAAAAAAATACTATGCCTTGACAATTGTGAAAGAGATATATGTGACATTTTCCAGATTTTGACAATTAGTAGACAAGAACAGAGGTGGAAGAAAAATCTGGCACTTTGAAATTTCATTAGAAACGCAGTTTTAGGTGGGCTGAAGCCATTCAGGAATTCAGTTGAAACATGGTGAATAGTTTTGTCTAAAAACTAGAAGATAATTTAGAAAATGTGAAGCTGCTCTTTTTCCGATGTTCTATGTTTGCTTCCTCAAGTTGACCTAAACCAAGTAAAACAAACCCTGAAAAGAGAAGAAAGAACCACCAAGTGATGTGAAGCAGTGAAGTTTGAAGTTGACCAAGAGAACTCATTGACTGAAGGTTTTACTAAGTCACACTTGACACAGAGCACTCACTCGATGGCTCTGGTCTACTAAGCACATGATTAACAGAGCTGGTGCTTGGTCATTTGTTACTGGAAGACTACCTGAAAAATCCCCAGTGACACCGCCTTGTTTTGGATTGCCAAACAAAACCCAAACATGTTAGTTTTTAATAGATATTAATTAACACAACTGAGTGGCTGCATCACACGCACTGGCAGAGTTGCCATGGACATGGCCCTTCTCAAGGCCCCACTGTAGCTCTTCAGCACTGTGCAGTTACGTTACAGGGACCTTCCTGTGGGGACATTCAAACCGCATTTGCCCAAGCTTGGACTTCTATCTGTCCAAGAGTCCTGCTCTTTTTCCAAGGAAACCACAGTCCTGGATTCTTCCATCCCAACTCTCACGAGTTCTTTTGCATAACACAAACAAGACACCGCCTTTCTTACCCTTCTACACCCTTAAAACTCCTTCTGTGGACCTTAGGCCTCACCTCTTGATTTCTGCAAGAGGCATTTGGGGGCCCTAGCAAGGGCATTAATGTCTGCGCTAGGGTCACTTCTACCCTTTCTACAAGGTTCCCCTTGGCTGCTTCAAGCACCTCTTGCTTGCCTTCATTTTCCAAGTCCTCCTCACCTTATTGCTGGCCTGCCTTTGAAAGGGTGGACAGGAAGATGAAGGTGCATGGAGAAAAACATGGACCACATTAAAAAAGATATATATATTCTTCATGAAAGGGACAAAACCCAACACGCTGTTGGGGAAAAAACAAACCAAAAAGAAACCTGCAAGTCTTTGTTGCTTCTTATTATCGAAACTCTTCTGAGCTGGCAAGAAATCAAGGCATTAGAGGAATCCAGGACATTCTGAGTACAGGAATTCTTACTTTTGAGCAATCACTAGCAGCATGATACATTTATTTTAAGTGTCTTTCAAATGTCATTAGAGATTTAGCTTTAAATGAAGCACCCAGCTAGTTCCGTGCACTTGCCAAAATGTGACAAACGTTCTTCCAACAGAATGTTACACTACCTGGGCTGCTGCAGTGATTCAGCGTCTGCCACATGTCCCTAATGAGGTGCACCTTCAGGGGAAGAAAAAAAAGGTAGAGCGGAGGTGCTGAGCTGAAACTTCCTATGCACATGAGTTGTGCAAATGCAGATGTGCCTCTCTGAACCGAGGTGTCCATCCATGATGACAGGGCATGCTCTGCCCCTAGTGGGAGGTTTGTAGGGCAAGTGTGCCAGGGACACACCTCGGAAAGGGATCTTTCAACACAGAAATTTGCTTAGAAATCCTTTTGGGTTTTTCCTCTCACGTCTCTTTGGCAATCCATGGTAAGCCACCATTAGTCACTAAAATTATTAACCTTTCAAAACGTGATTTCTTTGATCTATATATCATTTCCTGTTTGTTGCCTAACTAGAGATGAAGAAAGTATGCAACCAAAGAAAGTATTCACCAAAGAAAGGTGAAAGCACAAGCCAAGAGTGCGCATTGAATTGAGCTGTCTATTACAAAAAATACAAATAGGATGGCAAAGTCACCAGGTTCAATCTCCCAACAGCAAACTTGGAGATATGGAGGGGTTTTTGGTGCTGGGATAGGCATACCACACACCCCCATCTGCGACTGCAGTGCCCTCCAAATCCTAAAAGTGAAGCTTAACAGATTCTTTTATTATCTTTCTTACCTCCTAAAAGCATGTTTTTAAATCTTTTTTTGTTCCAGTGTTGAACAATGATTGCACTGAATTAAAAGACACGGGTTTTTAATTTCTACAGAAAAAACCAACTCGGCGAGAGTTGGCATGAGCTCTGTATCCAGAGACTACCTGCCGCGAGGACCTTGGCTGGCTCATCGATCATGTGGAGCTCGTAGCTGTCATGGGAGTGATCTGAAGTTGGCACTGATGAAAAAACAGGTCACCACTTTTAGAGCAGTTGGTACTTTGTGAAGACAATTGCTTCATTCTTACACATAACATGTAGCTCATATCAACGAAGTATTAAGCACAATGATCTTGTTAGCCACAGAAAATAGATGTGTTTCTCTCAACCACAGTTTGCAGAAGTGAAGAGCTCAAAGCCAACTTGTGAACCACACCGACAATCTTAAAGTGATGGTGAAAGATATCCTCAATCACAGAACACCTCTCCTTTCTCGCCAGGATCATTTATCCTCCACTTCATCCAGAAATACCAAACCACTGCTCTTCCTTAAAACACTGATGGCTTCTACACCACGAGAAATGCTGACAGACGTACTGGGTATGGGGCAGAGGAAAACCAGCGCCCAGTACACTCACCCACAGCCAGCACTTGCACAGGAGTCAGCTGCTGTCCTACAGCAGCCACCACAGAACATTTTACATAAAAGGAAAATCCCCAGAGAATCCCACGGACAAAGCAGTAGTTCCTGTCCCCTGCTGATGACCTTGAAGGAATATGTAATGAAAACAAAAGGAGCTACTTAAGGTATAAGCTATTCCTCTGTAAGTCTGTCTGCCCTGCCGTAACATTCACTGAATGCAACAGGAAGACTTTCTCCAACTTCCAGAAAACTTTGGATCACACTATTTTTAAAAGGAGAACTGAAATCCAAAAGGTTTCAAGACAGAATTCTGCTGGTGGTGCAAGTGGAACAGAAATAAATTTGGCTGTTAGGGCTAAAATATACCCTGGTGCTAAGGGGGAGACCATTCATAAGACATAACCTATCTGCTCAATCCTGGAAATCATCTGTTCAACTTATTTGCTTGATGTTTTTCGTTCTTGTACTGAAGTAGTTCTGAACCACAAAAAAAAAAAAAAAAGCTGACAATGTTAAAGGTTAATTTTCCAGCATTCTCAGACCTATAAATCAAAGAGGAAGACAGTGCAAAGCTCCCAAAAAGCCTCAGTTTGACCAGTGAGTTCTGTAGCAAGACAGCATCAGCAGATGCCCTCACGTGCTGGACTGTTTTGTGGCTTGTCTCCTCAGGGCCGCACCGCTTTGCACCACTCAGCAGGGAGAGCAGAGCATGCTTTGTGCTCAACTAACAAACCCAGTCCTCAGACAATGTGAAATGCCCTCATTTAGAAGCCTACCAAAGTCTCTGACAGGTTTTTGCAAGAGACGTGGAACAAAGCAGAGAGCTGCCGCGCGGGTGACTGCGATCCAAATGAGTATGCCATAGTCCCTGTAAGGTCTTGGCAATGCTCCCACAGGGACACCCCTGTCACATATAGATGTGGTGCTGAGGGACACGGTTTAGTGGTGACCTGGCAGTGCAGGGGAACGGTTGGACTCAATCTCAAAGGACTCTTCCAACTAAAACAACTCTCTGATTCTGTAATCAGATACACCTTCCCTGGCCTCTCTCAACCGTGGAGGAGTCCCCAGTCACCTACATCTCATTCAACCGTGGAAGAGGAGAAAACCCAACCTGTGACTTACATCGCAGAAAGCTACCAATATTGAACTTAATTTTCCCTGGCCAATAACAGGAAATTAAGAACTCCAAGAACCACCCTCTTCCTCCCACCAGGCTACACTCAAACGCAGCACAAAGAACACGGTCCCTTCCAAAGACAGCAACCAAGCTCTGCTGCAAGCAGCTTGTGACATAGGGCTCAAGTTGACCAAAAACTCACATAAGAGAGAAACCCATCATATTTTACTGTCTTCCACGTGGCACTCAGATGAGAATCAGTGAAAAAAGATGACATTTTCAGTAAAAATGAGATAGATTAAAGAACACGGAAAGAACAGCTAACAGAGGATAAAAGAGGATCTGAAAGCAGCAACACCAAACATCAATCACTGTAGGTTACTTGAATCATTCTTTTTCATTATTACAGCACAGGAAAAACAGAATGTTGGGGTTTTTTCAGTGCCAAGAAATTCGAGTTAGATTCTTACCTCAGTAAGTCAATGTGAACCCAGCGTAACGCTGTTCACTTCAACGGAAGTTCTCTGATTTTACCAGGAGCCCTCAAGAATAACGACAAAGGCAGGAATACAGAGTCTCCTCTCAGCTGAGCTGTCACCTCCTGTTGCTATGGGTTCAGTTAAACAGGCAGAACAGAATAGCCCTGGAACCGGTGTCAGACAGTGACTGCTGGCAGGATCCTCTGAAGGTGACTATACAGCCATCTCCATCTTCAGTAGGGCTGTGCGAACCTCCCTAAGCAAAAGAGATGAGAAATTTGTTAACAAACAACAGTCAAGAGGCAGCAGAGCCGAGTGTTTTATTGTGTAAAACTGCCAGAATAGTACAAAACCCCATGTATTTAGTGGAGAAATATTTAAATCTTGTAATACTGGTATTTGTTCTCCCTCACCTCTGTCATAACCCACACGTGGCTACTCCTCTGTCTTTAATCCAGGCCAGTTTGAGGTGGGTCCCAGGCCATGTACCCTGTCAAACAGATCCAAAGCTCTTTGGGAACAGGATTCATTCTATTGCTTTTTTGGCAGCCAAGCACCAAACCATAGTCTGGGTCTCGATTTACTTCTGCCTTTGGGCAAGGACAGGCCAGGATTGTCTGACTGTTCCTTTAAGGGTGCTGGAAGTGGATGCTGGAAGCCAGCTGGAAGTGTTTTCACAGGAGGTGTCATCAGAGCAAGTTGAAGTACCAGAAGAACAGGAAAAGCACAAAAAGCAAATAAGAGTCCAGTAGCTGCAATACTCACAGGACGGCCAGAAGAAAGGCTGGAAATACTGAAAGGGGACCTTTCCCTTGGAAGTAAGAAAGGAAGAGCTCCAGCAGACAAGGTATGATTATATATGAACTTCAGAAATCGGAAACCCGGCAGTGACAAGGGAAAGAGGGAGGGAAGAAGAGAGCAGTCCAGTGGGGAACTGGAGGCTGGGTCAGGCTGTGCAGGAGAATTGCTGACAGCTCCAGCACTAACAGAGAACTGAGGGGGGAAGCAAGACACGGAGGAGGCTTGTTTTGCTGCAGAACACCAAGGCATGCCACCATCTCTCCAAAAGTTCAGAAAAACCTGGATTTATAAGACAAATGGACCATAAGGGGGGTCCAAATGGGAACAAGTTGGATCCCTCTCCCTTGAGCACCAGGGTACAGACCTCGCTGCCAGGGGTTTGTGGCTGAGTGCAGGAAGGAGCAGTTACACCAGCGGAGCTGAGCTAGGCTGCAGCAGGGCCTCTCATGGGCAACGAGGTGGAGCAGGCTGCCCTGAAAGCATTTCAAAAGGATCCATGAGACCTGCAGCCTGCCGGGGCAGGAGCTGACACAGCAAGAGCTGCAACAGGCTGGAGCAGAGAACCGAGGTGGACAGGGGAAAACAGAACCTGGCGAAGTCAGAGCTGACTTGCACAAGTGTTCTTCATCCCAGTGCTAGAGATGCTCTTCATCCTCCCTCCTCAGAACCTCTCGGTACCACATGAAGCACTCACGTGGCATTAAGGTGATGCAACGCTTTAATGATGATTAGGTGAGAGGAGAGCGAGGGGATGTTGTGGTGACTCAGGGAGCATGATCCTGGGCAGGGCCAGAACTGGTCCTGCCACTGCCACGTTTGCAGCAGAAGCTGTTACAGCAGCTGGGGAGGAAGGAGGGCAGAAATGAGGGCTCGGAGCTGTCTCCCATTGCTCTCTCACTGCTGGGGCCACCTTGCCCTCTAGCGGCTTCCACCACGGGGCCACCACAGCCCAGCTTACAGCTGCTGCTGACCCTGTGGGTCAGTGGGCTCAGCCACCATGCATAACGTGAAATCATTCCCTTTGATCTACCCCCATTTCCGAGCACATCAGACATCAGTAACAGGTGCTGTGGCGGTGAGAAGTTAGGTAAGAAGGTGGTAACACCTGCTGCCTTATGCATGATCTATCACACCCTGCGAGAGGAGCCTCTACCCATGCAGGCTGGAGGGAAGTAGTCAACAGTACATGAGGTTTTCTGGCTGTTTTGGAAGAGATCTTTCTGCAGCTTTTAAAAAAAAAAAACAAAGAAAAGAAAAAAAAAGAAAAAGCACTGCCTGCAAAATACTTCATTTTTAAGATTAAAACTTTTGTCAGAAAAAAAATGGATGTAAATAGGTAAAAGTCAGAATCAGAGTAATGGAAATCCTGGCTGGTAACAAGCACCCTCCAAGGGCCCCAGAGGGTAAGATGAATACATTTAGACTCCTGACATTGCCTATTCCAACACAAGCACAGAGTGTAGCTTGTTGTCTGCTGCCTCCACATGCCCTGTTACACCCTTTGGGCTGCTCTCTGGGCTCTCCAGCAGAGCTGCGAAGTTTAATGTATTCCTTAACTCTCAGCTAGAGCCAAGAACAAAACCACCTGCTTTGTTTCATGTTAGTGTGAGCTGTTACCTTCAGTGACCACCAGTGTTCCTCCTAGATTGAAAATGGGATGTCTGTATCCAAACTGGACTTCTGGCGCAGCTCATCCCAGCTGGGGGTCTGGCAGGAGACCCCTTCTGCGGTCCTCAGTGACTCCCATCGGCTGGGCTCCAGCGTTACCCACTCTCCAGAACAGGACGGCCATGCACATCTGGGAGGGGAAGGGGGACAACAGCAACTGCGAACTCGTTACTTGTCACTCAGCTAGGTACCTGGCGGTGATCAGCCACAGTGCCAAGTGACACCACAGTGCTCAGCTGTCTTCAGCCACTGCTGTCTAGGAAGGCTTTTCCTGTGGTTAGCTCAGTCAATACGACCGAGTGACCATGAAATCTGTCTCCCAGTTAAAGATCTTCCAAGTTGCTGTTCATACACTATCTGGAGCCAGAGAAACAGCAGGCAAGCGTCAGGAAAAGCTGTTCACTTTACAGTGACAGAGAAAAATGTTTTCCCACTGGCAGGCTCTGAAGAGCACTCCTTAGCACTAGAAAACACCACACACAAATCAATTACAAGCCTTCTTTGCGCTCGCCTGGGCAGTGCCATCCTTCTAACCACGTTGCTCCTTGGCTCTGCTGCAGAGGCCATGGGCTGCTGGAAGCAAGAGAAGAGCAATACCTGGACTTTTCCCACCCTGGTCCTCTGTCTCTATGGATTCTTCTGCATGATGAAACCATCAGAACCTTTCCTAACACCCTATCTAACAGGACCAGATAAAAACCTGACCATAGAGAAGGTAGGTTTTATTCTACCTTTCCTTTTATATGGAGCAGCAAAAACAGTAAAAATTTAAACATAGATAAAAACCAAAAAAAGCACAACTGTAACCAGCTTTGGCAGGTTACAATTTGCAGCATGCATAAAAGATCCATTTAATGGATTTAAGATCCATTTGCCTGCTCAACAGTCACACGCCACTTCAGTGTGGTTATATATTTTATGAATTCCTTCAGAGCAAAAACTTCCCTTCCCAAAGCCCTTTAAAATAAATGAATTTTCTTTCCCCAAGAATAACACCACAGAGATTTCCTCCTCTCTTCTAGGTCACTAACCAAATTTTCCCGGTCTGGACCTACTCCTACCTCGCGCTCCTCGTCCCAGTCTTCCTGGTGACAGACTACGTGCGCTACAAGCCCGTCCTCCTGCTCCAGGGCACCAGCTTCATCGTCACCTGGCTCCTGCTCCTCTTCGCCCACGGGGTGGTGGCCATGCAAGCAGTGGAGTTCTTCTACGGGGTGGTGACAGCCACCGAGGTCGCCTACTACGCCTACATCTACAGCGTCGTCAGCGCCCAGCACTACCAGAGAGTGACGAGCTACTGCAGGAGCATCACCCTCGCGGCGGCCACCGTGGCCGCCGTGCTGGGGCAGCTGCTGGTCTCCTTGGCAGACGTGTCCTACTTTCACCTCAACGCCATCACTTTGGCTTCCGTCTCCCTGGCGTTCGTGTGTGCGTTTTTCCTCCCGATGCCCCAGAAGAGCATGTTCTTCCACAGGAAAGGTGTCTCGGGGACTCTCCCGGGTCCAGACAATGCGGTGGCTGCGCTCGGCTCCGACCGGCCATCGCGCTGCCCCGAGGACGAGAGCTCCGGGGCTGCTGGCAGGGGACCCACCCTCGAGCAGCCAGCTGGTAGTGCCAGGCCCCAGAACCCCCAGAACGTGCTGGGGGTGCTGGTGCAGCTGGGCAAGGACCTGGGGGATTGCTACAGCTCCAGGAAACTTCTGTACTGGTCCCTGTGGTGGGCCCTGGCAACAGCAGGTTTTAACCAGGTTCTGAACTACGTCCAGGTGCTGTGGGACTCCCGAGCCCCCTCACACAGCTCGGCGGTGTACAACGGAGCTGTGGAAGCAATAGCAACTTTTCTGAGTAAGTCAGTGTCTGTGCACCCATTGCAAAGGCAGTCTCTCTGTCTAAAGTTTTGCCTTTGATCACTTTTAAAGCGACATTCAATTGCAGATGCTCCAGTGCACGTGTAGTGCATTCAAGACCGAGGTCTTTGAGGTACCAAAGAGTTCCCATGCAGGCTCTGCTGTTTTCCTTAGAACTGGGACCCCCGACGCTATCCTACCAGTAGGCAGAGAGTGTCAAGTCACACAGACTTCACATCCAGGTGCTCAATCCTTTCAGAAGCACCCATTGTTTCTTTGGATGAGGTTGTTGGGGTGTTCCCCCCGCCTCCCCGGACAAGTATTGCCCATTTCAAATAACAATGGTATCAGTTTACACAGATGAGAGAAGTTTTTCATAAATATTGTACACAAAAAGAACATAATCCTCTCATTAAGATTTTTTTCTAGTGGAATACTCCTGTGCAGCAGGACAGAAAGAAGAATTTTAGTTATTGCAGAAAAAGACCTTATGAATTCATTACACTACTGACATTACCTGTCACACCTTTGCACTGGACGCAGATGCCCACACCACATCAGTCCCGTTATCGAAAGGTAACATCAGAGACACCACCTGACTTGGCAGCGTTTCATATATTCATATCGTGCTGCTGTAGAGAACTTGCACAAACACTGGGGCATGATTGCCAGGGAAAATAAACGCGTCTACGTCATACCTGGTCATTCAGGTTACCCTTGCAGGCATTGAGGAGAAATACAGACTTCTAAGGTTAAAGATTAGTTGTCTACCTCAAGACATGAGTAAATGGACCAACCGAACCACAAATTAGAACTCCTGCCATGCCTACTCCTTATTGAATTCCTCTTTCTCCTGGAATTGCCTATTTTTCCACTTACAGGAGTGGAAGTTTTAAAGTTCTATGAGACCCTGAAATGGATGGTCAGGCAGCAAACCTGGACGACAGATACACCTTGGTACCAGGCCCAAATGCAAACGGCACCTGTCCTTTCTCATTTTCCTGGACACACGCCCTTGATGGCTCCCAGAATCCCTCTCTGGGCAGCTCAGCCCCTTCATGGGCTGCCCAGAGCTGCACAGCTCAGCTGGAGGATTTACGGGTTTAGCTATAAGTTAAGGAGGAGAAGCTGGGAGAATTGTTCCTCTTGAGCTCCAAACCGTGATCTTAATTCCCTCCCTAGAGACACTCACTGGGTACAGACAGCTAAATAACAAATCCTTCTACATAGCCACGCAACCTGCAGAGTGGAATAAGACACCGAGAAAGGAACAACAGGGACTTGGTTTGTGCAGTTGTCTGAACACGACCACTCACCTGCACAGCTTCAGAAGTGGTTGGAAATGCTCCCAGAACACTTCAGAACTGCTCTGCTGCTTATTCAGCATTGCCATTTGGTACTTGCTGATGTAGGCTGCGGATCAGACATTTACATGGGTTTTTTCTCTCTTTCTAGGCTCGGTGACATCTTTCATAGTACAGTATATGAAAATTAACTGGGACCTTTATGGAGAACTGGCTTTAGGGATCTTCTCTGTGATAGATGCTGGTTCTCTATTTCTCATGCACTTCACTACCAACATCTGGGCTTGCTACACTGGCTACCTCGTCTTCAAAGCGTGCTACATGCTCCTCATCACGATAGCCACGTAAGTACCAGGCCTCACGGTGCTGCCGTGACGCACAGAACATGAACCGTGCTGGAGGTTTGCTTTGGGCATCCCTCCCTTTACTCCGAGGCAGCTGATCCAGTGCCAGACATAGCTGTTGAGGTGAAGGACATTTCAGTGTCTAGTTATTCTTCTAAACAGCCATAACAGAAAAATTATCAGGAGAACATTGAACATTCAATGAGGCAGGGATTAATGAGGTACAAGGTATCTTTATTACTCAAGCAGCAAAAGAGAAGCTGTTTTCCTCCTTCCTGGCAGGGAAGGTGCCAAGTGAGCAACAGGGACAAGCACACCTTGGTAGATCCCCCCCGTCTAGGCCAGCCTGCTGGTACCCCTTTCGGCATGCTATGAACTGCACGGATGCAAGAAAACACCTGGCATAGAGTGTTCCCCAACATATCATCCTTAACAGTAGTGTGATGTAAAGAAGGAGTAAAAGAGAACGTTGGACCTGTAAACTCAGACAAGATCTCTTAGGAGACCAGGCTACGCTGTGGTCAGAAATACAAAAATAATAATAATATAAATAACAAAGATGATATATAATCTGTGTAATAAACATAGAACATTTTTATTGCTCCAGTTATTTTGTGGATTTGAATGTCTTTAGACATACCACACTATTTCGTTAACAAAAATAACTGATGCATTTTTATGTCAAAATCCAATATTATTCAAATACCAGTTTAAAAAAAACCTGCTAAAACTGTAATGCATGACAAGATTATGCCTATCCTGAATGAGGCCAAGCAGAGCAACTGACCTGCCAGTCTCTCATCAGCTTCCAGGTCGCCGTCACTCTGAGCATGGAGCGCTACGCCCTGATGTTCGGCTTCAACAACTTCGTGGCACTGGTGATTCAGACCGTTCTTACCGTGGTCGTGGTGGATTCCAGGGGCCTGGGACTGGACGTAGTGACTCAGGTCAGTGCTGTTAACTTGCTTCCTGTTTACTGCCTAGCTGATTAATCCTCAGAGGTTTACCCAGAAATAAAGTGCTGTGCCAGAGGACAATCCAATTCCCTCTTTCTCCTGTAGAAATCCAGACAGCATGCTCTTCCCTCGTGTCAGCCACCACTCTTCCCTTTCGCCTTTTAGTGCAGCAGCTTGGACTGCACAGGCTGGGCTTTGACTGTTTAAAGGCAGATACACCAGGACGTAAATAATCAGGCCCTGCTCTCTGACTGAAAATTATGACTTTAAAACAAAGGACAGGAATAGGAAGGACTTCATAAACAGTCTTGCTGCTGCTGTTGGAAATGGTGACACAAAGTCAGGGTGTGGGTGCTGAAGCCAGTGTGGTGACAGCACTGACATGTGCAGGTAAGAGCAAGAAAGGACCAACTCAGACTCTTCATATACATTTTTCAGGACTACGTGGGTACTGGAGCTACTTCTACATGTTACACAAATAGAAAAAACCTTGTTCCCATCCCTCCGCCCCTCTGATGTTCGTTAAGAGGCACGAGGATTGGGAGCAAGGGGCAGCTCTCCATTACTCAGAGATCTGGTCTGTGCTGGAAAAGCTGAGGTGTTGCCTACTCACAAAGCAAAAACTGGAACACAGAGAAACCGTGCCGGGCCAGAGGTGAACCAGCTGACAGAGCCTGCCATTGCCAGAGCCAGCAGCGTTCCCCTAAGGTGGTTTTCATTAACTCTTCTGCCTTTTTCTCTCCCATTCCCAGTTTTTGATCTATGGCAGCTACTTTGCAGTCATAGCTGGGATCTTCCTGACCAGCAGCATTTACACACTCGTCTCAAGTGAATGCACACGGAAAATAGCAAGATCTCGCAAAGAGCCCCTGAACCGTGCTGAGCACGAGTCTGCAGAGCAGATAGTAACTGGCTATACAACACGGCTGTAGGTGTCAGGCTGCTGTGGCCGGGCCCTCGTGGGAGAAGAGCTCCTGCCACAGGTGCAGGGAACAGCGGCGCGAGAGGAGTGTACGGCACCACCCTGAATCATTACAGCACCTCGCTCCAACATACGCCAGGCCAGAGATCACCGCAACGGCACCGTGCCAAGCAGGAATGACAAGTTGCTTTAGAATCATATTGACTTGCCTATAAATAGCTTAACAGCAGTAATTGGTACACAAGAACAGAGCAACCACCTTGCACCCCCCTGCACAATGGCAAAGGTCAGAGCTCACCCTGCCCTGCTTGTTCCCGCTCCTGTTGCTGTGTTGGCAAGCAGCTTCCATACGTGTGGGTGCAGGATCTACCCCCTCTTGCACATACCTTGTTCTGAACCAAGGGCAAAGGGAGTCGATGTGGTCAGGCTCCTCACCTGGGGTGGAAAAGACCTGGTCAGACGTGGTGATTTGCACGCGTGGGTGCAGGGTTTGCTCACCCTCTCAGCGAAGGTTCACTCAGCACCACTACGCCGCAGCAGTTGCTCGGCCCAGGTTTGGCAGCTGCTACCTCAACGCTGTTCTTAGCGCCCAGCGATCTCAGCCCAGAAGGGAGAAACCAGAGTGAAAACTACATGGAAGAGCCCCACTCCTTTCCTTGTGCTTCCACCAACATCAGATTCAGGACTGAGAGTCTTCCTGTTTCAACAGGAAAGGGAAAAAACAAAGGGATTGAGCAGTATGGACTAAAACCAGAGAAGTACGTTGTGCAGAAATGTGGCTGAAACCGCACAGGAGAATTCCAGATCAACATGAATATCTAAGGAGATATTACAGACACAAAGAGCATCACACGTGCTTCTGAATGCCAAGCGAGGGAGGTCCACTGACCTTGGCCAAGGATTTGGCAGGGTCAGCATCTCAGGATTTATCAAGAAGCTTCAAGTCCTACAGCTAATTTAGTCCAGCCCAAAAGACAGTTAGTGCAGGAGAAGAAAAAAGACTGAGAATGAGTTAGCACAGTGAGCGACTAATTTAATATAAATCACCGCCCCTGTTAGAGTGGTTTCTGTACTGCTGATTGCCTCTAGCTGCCAATACCTACATGTAACTAATAAAACAGAAACTATTCCCATTCACAATGGTGTTCTTCCTGCAGAGACACAAGCTCTCGTGGTACAGAGAGAAACACTTTCCATACAATTGTCACATCCTGCAACTGGACAAATTGCCCGGAGATGGGAGCAGCCGGGAGAGAAGCCGTTTGCTTCGGGTCACAGGAGAATCAGTAGGATTTGGCCAAGTAACCCAGCTGATTTTCTAGGCTGTTTGTGTACTGTGGTGCATTGCATGGACAGTCTCTGCTAAGAACGGTCTCCGAGCAGAACCGGTGCAGCTTTAAGAGTGGGAGATGTGCTTGGTCTCCACTAAGCAGCAAGAGTCCTTTATGGCCGCAGAACTGAGGGCACGCTATTCCTGCCCAAAGAGACAGGGACTAAGTCCAGTAAAGCAAGGACTGGTTCGTTTTACTTCTCCCCATGAGCAGAAACCTTCTTTTGAGGAATTTTGATAAAGAATGAGGTGCCAGTCCTGGACTAGAAGCTCACTAGAGTTTGTGTTTGAATGAAAAAGTGGAACTTGGTATTTCCAGCTCTATGGTCTCAAACTGCCTTTGGCACAGGAAGTTAACAAGTATTTCTAGGTAACACCTGACAAAAGGAATCAGCAACACGTGAAACTTTTTGCTATTATTATAGAAGTGGTAAGCTGCAGGAGATAGCTAGAAAAACAGGTTGAAATACCCATAAAAATTCTTCCATTCTGAAGTGGCCAGAGCTCACTGCTTTCTGTGTCCGTGGCATGCCAGTAAGGAGCAAAGGAACCAAGGAGACATGGGGTGTTTGGTTTGCAGCTGCGGAGAATTCTGTCTTCAGAAAAAAAGACTTAAAAAAATAAATCTATTCCTATTGTCCCAAATTTCTAAAAGAAAGACGCTGAACTTGGGGGCTGGGGGCAGCCGTTGGAGGGGAAATAGGGCAGCTCTTCGGAGTATGAGGAAGGACATGACTGGAGGCAGAAACAACAGCAAGAGAAAGGTAAGACCTCACATGACCCAGGAACATCAGCTGCAAATCAGTATTGACCCAGCAGCGAGATGTCACCCAGAACGGCAAGGTGCACAGTCTGCCTGTGTGCTCCGGTGAGTGCTTTGGAGAGGAGACGGCTGAGGCTGGGCAGGTCATGAGTGAGGCTGGACCCTCAGGCTCTAGCTCGGCAGGAAAGGGAAGCTCTGAACAAATCCGCCTCCCCTGCAGCTCTTGGTATCGAGCGCTCACCTGTCTCCCAGCACGCTGAAGGATTCCACGTAATCGTGAAATTCCAGAGCTGAGCATCCCCGTAGCCACCAGCCCCTCTAAATACGACACTGCCTACCTCCGGAACATCAGTGGGTTTGGTCGCAGGTCCCCCCTGAAGACACAGCCCAGCAAGCTGAGAAGGCCCGTCCTGGCAGCACACCACTTGTATCTTTGCTCTCGACACAGGCAGGCATTGACCACGCACTGTGCGGGTTCCCAGAGAAATGCCCGCCAGCAGCCACCTCACAGCAGGCCCCAGACCTGCCCAGCAGCATCGCCCACGGTTCTTTCCCCACTCTCAGCAGCCATTGGCCAAGGAAGAGGACGAAACGCGGAGGCGAGCCTGGCTTCCCCGAACACTTGCCTGCCTGGCTGCACCATGCTCTCGAAGCCATGCAGGAAGTTTTCGTGCCTGTAGAACAGGACCAGGCTCTGCCCAGCTCACGAGGCTGCTTGGGACAGTGCGTGGGGTTCCCTCCTGCCAGGGCCACCATGTTTGATCGCACTGTCAACACCCGTCCTGCCAACAGGCTTCAGGCTCAGCTCCGTGCTCTGATGAGCCTTGGAAGATGTAGGAGTCCAGTCTGAAAATACTGGGTAAAGGTAAGTATTGAGTGTGGCAGCAGCTCTGGGTTGATGGTTTAGCTTAGAAGATTCATATCTTCCTGTCCACGTGCCCTTACGTGACACATTGGTCCTTACACAAAAGTAATGCCTGGCCAACTAACAGTATGAGGTACGTGACGTCCTGCCTCCTGGCAAAGCCAGCACAGCCAGAGGAGCCCCTGCGAGCCCAGAGGCCACTGGGCTACGCGCAGGGCTGGGCTGTGTCACCCCCACTGTAAAACGGGGCTGTGTCTAATCCAGAGCTTTTAGCGGTCTTTACTAACACAAAAATGCCATCGAGCGATTGCTACCTCGCCATGCCAGTTTTAATCGTTAGCTACTGCGAGCCCTAAAGCTTCACCTGAAAGCTAGAACTGTTTGCTGACAAAGCCTGCAAAGGAGAAGCCTCCCCTGCAATCTTCGTGGGCAGGTTCTGCAGGCAGGAAGAGCCGTGACGAGTTGTCGTTATCATTATTTCAATTCTGTTAAGATGATAGCAAGTTCAGAAAGAACTTCTAGGACACAAAGAGACACAGAAGTTTCTACTGATCCTAACGGGTGGATTTTGGCTTCTCTTCGATAGGACAGAAAGAGATTCCTCTGAGGGCACAGAAGGGCTGCCTTAACATCACGCTTAGTTTTAATAAACACCATCTCACAGCCCAAGCAGAAGCACTTTTGACAAGGTCCCTGCTCCAAAACGGAGTTCAACAGTCTGAAAGGAACAGCTTGTAACAGCTGGGTTAAACACCCCTCAGCGCCGCGCTTTCATCCCCCTGCTTCAGAACATCCCTATTTCACTTGTCTTCCAGAACAGTGGAATTGGCTTTTTGAACGTAAAACAAGTAAAATAACCTTAATCCCCACAAATCTCTTTAGACGTCTTTTCTGACAACTACAGTGAAGAAAGACATCTCATTCTCTTCCTTTTGAGCGTCCCTTTCCAAAGCGACGCCAAGACTCCTGGTTTCTAAGCTGGAGCAGACAGTTCCTGCAGCTTTCTTCACCCACTGAGGTCAAACTCAGGAGACCCGGTGACCACTGAGGGGTTCTGAAGAAGCCGAGCTCACGGTGGGCTGAGCGCCGCCGGTGGCTTTCACTGTCTGCGAAAGGCCCGCGCTTCTGCGGCTCCCCTTGGCGCTCAGGAAAGAGCCCGCGCAGCACGCTGAGAACGAGCTTTAACGCCCGCTTGTTTATTCGGAAACGAGACTGTAAGGGAGCTCGATTCCTCCGCTACGATACGATACATCCACCAACTCTACGTACGTCATTAAGAACAACCTTTGGTAAGCGACAGAGAGGCTGGAGTTTGGCACCGCCAACACACCTCGACCCGGGGTCAGTCATTTACAAGCTGCCTGGGAGATCACTGGCAGGTTTAGCCAGAGGAGCAGCAGCCGCAGCAGGGCTGGTGAGAAAGCACTCCTGCCAGCGAACTCTTACCAGCTGTGAGGAGCATCTCCATGGGGGGTGCTCCTCTCCTCACTGCCATTTTATCGGGGGTAGACCATGGATTGCTTGGGGGGAGCCGAAGGCCGCAGCTGGGTTTACCCCACGCTGATCATCTGTGCAAATGGATTTTTCTCCACAATGAGGCCGTCAGAGTCTTTTCTCACCCCTTATCTAACCGGACCAGACAAAAACCTGACGATCAAAGAGGTAGGTAACTGCTCTCTTATGTAATGATTAAAATGGTTGAAGCATGGAGTCTTCTAGGAGCAACCAAAGAGGAGCTGAAGCGCCCAGTAATACCAGTATATTGTGTCTAGAGACTCTTACTTAAGATGCTTCTGGAAAAGAGGAAGGAGTTGCCTCTTTTGAGAGGGTCCAAACTTGAAAGTCCCTCCTCTGTTATGCCTTTGAAACCACCTCGGTGGTTGTTTAAGAAATTGGTATCTTCAAAATCAGGTCAGGTAGTTCCTCTCTCTGCCCAGAACCCAGAGGGGCGACACTTCAGATTGATTTATACTGACTGTGGAATTGATGACACGGACAGTGACTGCAAACGGTGAGGAAACCAGCAGACTTCCCCCTCCAGCTGTCACCTATGCTGCAGGGCTGGTTTATGCGTTGGTTGACCTGCAGAGGTCAGATTCACAGCCAAAGAACTTGGGTTTTTTGAGAAGAGCAGGCACAGCGGGTTCCCTGCCCTGCCCCTCTGCTCCGCGCTGGCTCTTCAGGAGACCACTGCCCAGCAGGGGGGACAGAGGGAACCCGCCGCCGAGTCACGGAGCCGGCGGGACACTACACAAACAGCTAACACAAAGAACGGTCATTCCTGACGCTCAGACAGAACCTGCCAGCATAGGAGAGCCCAAGGAGAAAATGTATTTGTGCTTTGGGTTGTTGGGGATTTCCCCTTTTTTGATTACTTTTTAACCACGAACAGAAGTTTTCCCTTACATGAAAAACAGCAGGAGCATGACCGGCTGCCTTAACTCTGATTCCAGCAAGAACCCTTACCTCTAGAGAACAGATACTGGCTCTTTCAGCCCAGCCCACCCCCGGGGAGCTAATTCCATCACCTTTGAGTCAAACACTTCAAACTGCTCACTGAAGTTCAGAGAAACTAGAAGTCCCCCAGAAAGCCAGAGCAAACCTGCCTTCCACACCACTGCTCCACCAAAGCCCTGCTCACCACCCACACCTCAAACGGGGAGAAACTGAAGATAATGCCACATGCTCACCACGTGCAGATCCATCTCCCCCAGCGTAAGGGTGACCACGGGTTGTTCTGATCCTGTTGAAGGACAGCGGTGACCACGGGTACACCACGGCCAGCCTGACCATCACAACTACGCACCCGCTGTCAGCTCCTGCAGGGGACAGACAGGCCTTCCTGACACAGACCCTGCTGTAACCGCTGCCAACAGCTGCCAACAGCTGCACAGCGAGATCCACCTTCTCCACAGGCTGTTACCAGAACTATTTTTTAAGCCAATCACCTCCTTCCGCAGCGGGGTCCAGCCTCGCTGTCTCTGACCCTAAGGAGCACCTTCACAGCTTGGTACTTTAAGGCACATTGTCTGCACAGCTCACACAATTCACTGTTTCCTGTCACCACAACCACGTTCCATCAACGCCATCACCAAAAAGCTTCAAAAACATTTTAAATGTACTTTAAAAAAAATTTTTTTTTTCTCTTCTAGGTCACTAACCAAATTTTCCCGGTCTGGACCTACTCCTACCTCGCGCTCCTTGTCCCAGTCTTCCTGGTGACAGACTACGTGCGCTACAAGCCCGTCCTCCTGCTCCAGGGCACCAGCTTCATCGTCACCTGGCTCCTGCTCCTCTTCGCCCACGGGGTGGTGGCCATGCAAGCAGTGGAGTTCTTCTACGGGGTGGTGACAGCCACCGAGGTCGCCTACTACGCCTACATCTACAGCGTCGTCAGCGCCCAGCACTACCAGAGAGTGACGAGCTACTGCAGGAGCATCACCCTCGCGGCGGCCACCGTGGCCGCTGTGCTGGGGCAGCTGCTGGTCTCCTTGGCAGACGTGTCCTACTTTCACCTCAACGCCATCACTTTGGCTTCCGTCTCCCTGGCGTTCGTGTGTGCGTTTTTCCTCCCGATGCCCCAGAAGAGCATGTTCTTCCACAGGAAAGGTGTCTCGGGGACTCTCCCGGGTCCAGACAATGCGGTGGCTGCGCTCGGCTCCGACCGGCCATCGCGCTGCCCCGAGGACGAGAGCTCCGGGGCTGCTGGCAGGGGACCCACCCTCGAGCAGCCAGCTGGTAGTGCCAGGCCCCAGAACCCCCAGAACGTGCTGGGGGTGCTGGTGCAGCTGGGCAAGGACCTGGGGGATTGCTACAGCTCCAGGAAACTTCTGTACTGGTCCCTGTGGTGGGCCCTGGCAACAGCAGGTTTTAACCAGGTTCTGAACTACGTCCAGGTGCTGTGGGACTCCCGAGCCCCCTCACACAGCTCGGCGGTGTACAACGGAGCTGTGGAAGCAATAGCAACTTTTTTAGGTAAGTAAAAGATCATTAGCATCAATTCAAGTCCCTCCCATGCTGATGGGGTTCTTCAGCACTGAGTTTGGTGCCTGTTTATCTCCTGTGAGGACCAAGATCAATAGCAGCAGCAGCCACCCCTGTAACACCCAAACCAACCACATGCAAAGCGTGTTTGTGCTGCACAACTTTATCAGTGGGGTCTTCAAAAACAGTCTTTAAAGATACGTAGATGTGAGCTTTTCCTTCCCTTTACAGAGTTAGGCAATGGCGTAGAAGGATGATAATGTCTCAGTTTTAATTCTTAGGTTCAGCAACCTCCATGGCAGTTGGGTATGTTGAAGTAAACTGGGATCTCTCTGGAGAACTGGCTTTGGGGGTTTTCTCTGCAATGGATGCTGGCTCCCTGTTCCTCGTGCACTTCACGGACAGCATCTGGGTGTGCTACGCCGGGTACCTTGCCTTTAAAGCATGCTACATGCTCCTCATCACGATAGCCACGTGAGTATGAGACGTGACTCTAAATTGTTTTAGATCATAAAGTGCCACATTTTTAATTTATCATGATGTTACTGAAAGTTTCCCTATAAGTAAGATTTAAAACAGGTCGTGACAGCAGCACACGCCGTTTTAGCTGATATAAAACTGTGGTTAAAATTTTATGACCAAGCCATTACAACAGGTGACTCCACATCAGAAACAGCTGTTCAACGCACAAGTGTTCTCCAAACGGCCACATGAACACGCACCCATCTTTATTTAGCAAAAACGGCCACTCACAGAAGTTAAGGAAGTTGCACAAGTGCCCGTCAGAAAAACAGGTTTTTCTGCCCAAATCGAGCTGTTAAAGCTTTAAACAAGACTGAAGAGGCTTTGTCCTTTGAAGGCTCCACCATGCACGTTAAGCTGTGCCCAAACATGCCCCCGTGAAGTGCAGATGTCCCTGTCCCACACAGCTCGGGTCACCTGCACACCCGTTCTCAGGTTCCAGATCGCCGTCACTCTGAGCATGGAGCGCTACGCCCTGATATTCGGCTTCAACAACTTCGTGGCGCTGGTGATTCAGACCGTTCTTACTGTGGTCGTGGTGGATTCTGGAGGCCTGGGACTGGATATCAGCACCCAGGTAAGCGACACCACTCACACTGCTCCTGGTCCCCATCTCTCCTCCAGAGGAGGTTCCACTCCTCCGGGATCAGCCTTGGGGTGGACACCAGTAACATGCAGTAGCTCACTGGGAAAACACATTGAAGGCAGCAGCTACCACAGCTTGCCTGTCCTGTCCATTTCCCATTTCTGCAATATTTGTAGGAACATTTTCACAGAGCAGAAGGGAACGACTACCACCACCTATTACTCAGGGGTTTTATGTTTAAACTCCTACTATTCACAAGTTTGCTGTCAGCATACCCTCAGCAGCAGGAAGGAGGCTGAAATGCAAGCTGCAGGTCTCCTGCCAGGGCAGTTCTGTTACACAGTCCCATGGGATGCAGCTCTACAGCACTGCAATGCTGAAAATTAATTCATCTCTCAGTTCCCCACTACATTTCAAAAGCAGAAGTCTAAACCCGTACCCTGAAGGAGGCCCAAGTCTCCAGCGTTGGTCTTCCCAGAGAAGAGCCAGAAAGCACAGGGCAGCTGCCCTCCTCCCCTTCTGGGCTGAGGGGAAGCACGTGGCAGAGTATCCTCTCCCCCTCCTCTTACCACCACCAATTTCCTACAGCCAGACTTTCTGAGCCAGGGATCATTTGGGGTATGGGTGACAGGGGAGGGAGGGCAGCAGTGCGGGGGACACCCCTGAGGTTACTACCTAACAGCTAGAGCAGTTTTTGACACCTCTTCCTCCTCCTTTCCCACCTCCATGTCCCAGTTTCTCATTTATGGCAGCTACTTCACACTCATAGCTGGGATTTTCCTCATCAGAAGCACATATACCATCACCTCCACCAAATGCAGGAACACCAGCGGAGCTGGTGAAAGCACTGGTCATTAACAGACAAGCAGAGCGGCTGCAGGCAGCAGCACCGGAGGCTGTCATCGGAGCAATGCGTGAGCAGGAACACCATGCTCACCGAGCACGACTGGCCCGTGAACCCAGCAGTTCATGAGCCTGCAGCACAAGGAGCTTTGTCAGCAGCATGATACCTTCTCCCATTTTCTTTGCCAGCAGCTCAACACCAAACCATCCTCCAACAATCTTCTATTTCAACTGAGAGGTCATGACCTGGCAACGAGACTTCTATGAGTGCTCAGTGAGCACACGCAGCAAGTCCACGCAGATGCCTGAACCTCACCCCAGAGCAGTGGGCAGAACGCACCCTCTGAACCTTCCCTTCCACTGGGTGTTTCAGCTAAAGGCCATTTAGTCACAGGCACAAACCTTCCACCATTCCCAGGGGACCTCAAGCAGCAGGTGCTCCGCAGCAGCAAAGTGATCGGCTGCAAAACATGCCACAAGCCTTTAGAAAACTGGAGACTTTTCAACTGGAAGTTGTTACACGCATTTTTAGAGCTGGTTAACAAAGAGCAATAAACCATTTTTTCCAGAAGACATCACTCGTGCCTGTTCCAGGTGGATCCCTGCCGTGCTGTACCGCACAGCCCTGCCCAAAGCTGATTTCCATCAGCTCAGGTGACAAGAGCACAGGCTTGGTCCCCCCTCCTCACAGCTGTTCACAGCATTGATGAGAACTGGGCTGATCCAGCCCAGTTCCCTGCACCAGGCACATTTCAGTGCTCCACAAGTCCCTGAGACCTCACAGTACCCCACACTACTGCCCTTCTGTGTCCCTGTCCTGAACAGGTCAGGCTCAGCTCAGCTGCAGGGGAGAACCGCAGCGGTGACAGCAAGGGCATCACCCACATCCTGGAAACCCTCCACTGCGGGGGATTGTTCAGGGAACTTCCCAGAGGCCCTCAGGAGCTGAACTACACACCAGACTCGATCTGGCAGAAGGGAAAGAGAGTTCAAGTCTGTCTTAATTTCACACACGCCACAGGACAAACCCAGACATCCAAGTGAGGGGTAAAGCAGCTTGTCTACGAGCTGCCTGTCCCCTGCTTTGGGACCTCCAAAGCTTCAAAAACAAGTGAACAAAACCAAGGTAAGACACAGAAATGTCCCCCCTCGGCAGGCAGCAGAAGTCTAAAGCACTAGCACAGAAAGGCCGTCCAGCTCCACTGGAAACTGGGGGGTCATTGACTGCCCCAGCATTGGACAAGTGACCTGTCCTGCCTTTCTGAACTCTCGCCTCTGTCTTAAAGGAAAAGGAACCTTGCACATCCTTTTCCCAAAAATCTATCCCATTATCTCACCATCACCAATCTGGTTATTCCTGTTACTGTGACAGCTGCTCAAACTCAAGCTTTTTCTAAGCTTGCAGTGCATGCACTCAGGACAGATGCACACAGTTTGCTTAGTTCCAGCATGACACATGAAGTTCAGCCAAGGTATCGCTGTGTTTAAAGCACCATCACCAACTGCTCTGATGCACAGACTCATTTTTCTTGAACCTTCTTGGTACTACAGACTAGACAAGCCAGACACTTCTTCCCCCTCTACAAATTCCATTCTAGTATGAATGTTTCTGGCAGGAGACATTCCAGTAGATTAAAAAAACCAGATTACCTCCTTTTCCACCGGAGTCTTACTAACCTCTATCGCTTTCAGTAGAAAGAGTGGCCCTGCTACACACACACTGCTCTGGGCCCAGCCACGTCCTGTTCCAAGACACCATCAGCTGCCCCCAGTTACGGGTCTCCTGCAGCTGCCCCATGCTCCAGGATCCCTGCTCAGTGCTTCCAGGGTCCTTCCTTACCCAGCTGTTTGCTCAAAACCATCCGCCTTCCTGTCCGACAGGTCACCCCATTCCGGCTACACCAGCACCACAGGGACACTGAGGAGCACAGCCGAGGGGGCAGGTGCAAGTTTTGAGCATAACTCACCTTTAGGCACATTGCTTTGGGCAACTCGTCTGCATCCCAGCCTCACTACGGACATTCTAGCCCAGTTAAGCAGCACTGCACAGAAACCATGCCACACCACTGGTTTTTTTCTAGTATTTATTTTTTTCACCTGCAAACTGTAGCAAAACATGATCAGCTTTATTATGCAGACAGGTCTCCCTCTAACATTAGAGATTTAGGCATGTATAAATAGAATAGCTCTTAGGAAAGGAAAACGTTTTGAGAAACGAACAGACCTTCAGTTTAACTCCATGACTTCCAATACCAATGGTGCAGCTCATTCATTCCAAGAGATACAACAGCACCTCAGAGTGGCTGATCTATTCCCCAGTAACATTTTTCACATAACAATGTGTTAAAGTTACAAATACTGATATGCACAAATAGCTATTTTCTAAGAAAGTATGTACAGTACTGCAGCATAATGAGTGTGGTATCTGCAATAACTTATTAGCCAATTTCAATATACATGATACCGCTACTTTGTACCTGCTGGCGGCAGCGCCGAGGATGTTACCACAGCCCTCTGGTTTGCACGTTATTACCTGGTGGGGGGTTCACGTTCTTGGGTTTCGTGTATTTTATCTCTTTTTTCATTTCTTTTAAAGGTACACAATGCAGGCTTTTATTTTTACTTCTTAAAGACTTCTTTTGTGTTTAAAGCTAATATCAGTGAAACAAGACAACAGTGCAAGAGGCGCAGAGATGTTATGTGACCACGTAAGAGTTCTTTTGGGTAAAGTGTCTATAAGGCTATAAGAAAGGATTGGTTGACGAGCTTCCTGTTGGGAATTGTCCTGTTGGTGCACCAACCTGGGGGAAAACAAAAGAAGAACAGTAAGACAGACTGTTCCATACTGCACATGCAGGATGCATATGAAGAACACATCCTATCAGGAAACAGCTCTGCTTTACAGCAGTCTTTTTTCCCTTGGGTAGTTCTCTGCACCGACTGCAAGAGCATGGGACACAGGTACCTCTGTTCGATCACATTTCTCATCCTAACACTGGGTTACACTGAGGAGATTCACCTGCTGCCTTCCCTTATTTGAAGAAAAAAATAGATCCTGTGCATCTCTAGAGTGGGCATTAGGTATTACACCTGGTCAGACGTCCAGGAGTTATTAATACCAAGCAACAACTCACTTACCATAAAAGGGTTACTAGAGACGCCAACAGCTGCCACTTGTCCAAAAGGAGTTACCACAGGCTTCGCCTGTCCGAATGCAGCAAAACCTGCTCCTTGGGAAGAGAAGGGGGAAAATATTACTACCAGGAACTGATCTTCAAAGAGTTCTTTGCTGCAGCTCCCACACAGGTACATCAAGCCTGGACTGCACAATCAGCAGGATTGATCCCACTCACACATTGTCAGGAATAGAAGCGTAAAGGACACGGCTGGGCTCCCTTTGTTTTCACCTGTTCACTTCCAATTTCTGCATACGCACCTTTTTCAATGTTATTTTACCATTTGGGTTTAGGGAGAAAACACTTTCCAATTCCCTCTGGCCTGTCTTCTATGAAGCCAGAGAAAGGGTTTTCACCATCAGTTGTAGACACCCCCAAAAGGGAGACAAACAGTCCTCCCTGCATAAACCCCTCTCTGCCTGTGAATGCTTACAATCAGTAGTCAATGAGGGTCAATTTTCAGCTGTGTCACTGCACACAGCCAAGTCGGGGGGCTCAGCTACAGAGCCAGAACAGCATGGGAACCCCTCACCAGCAGTATTACCATGTTCATTCACATGGGAACACACCCCACTTGGTGCTAACTCAGACAGACCGTTTTCTCCATGTTCTCGACAGAAAGGGGGTGATATGCAGACCTACCATTGGGCTGCTGAGCGAAAGGGGTCTGCTGAGGGAAAGCCGCCTGGGCAGGGAACGAAGGCTGCTGGAAGGTGCCGCTATAACTGCTGGGAAGACTGTACGAGGCTGGGGTTCCAAACCCTGCAGGCATGCTCATGGACGCCGTGCTGAAAGTTGCTGCTGGCAGGCAAAACACAACCTTCCGTCAGTTCCAGGAAAGCACTCATGTCATGAGACCAATCACTGTAACTCCAGGTTAAGAGAATCTCCCAATGCCTCAGTGACTGTACAAAAGTCAGGTTCAACTTCTACAGCCACTGAATTGGTTTGGTAGCTTGGATCGCCACCAAATAAGGGCATAATTTATTTTTGCACTTCAGAAATGGAGTCATTTACAATTTACTAGACCCAGCACATTCCGACACCCTTTCTGAAAAGGAAGTTATTTTTTACGTTCTCTATGTTATCATACACCTCCCCCCGAGTTTTCTGGTGGAAGTCTGTGCACATCAGAAGCAAGCACTGCCAGGCAGCATAAGCCCCTCTGGTTTTCTCCTTCAGAGAAAAGCATGAAAGGATCTTCCTACTTCAAGTTGCATTACAGGAAGATAGAAGTCCGAATAAAAATCCTAAGGGATACATGCATCCCCTTCTCATTGTCACTGCAAAGGCAATTCTCACCATGCACATTCTCTGCACACAAAGTTCCTGCTGCAAATGCTCTTACTGTTGAGGTAAGGCTTAAAACAAAAAAAAAAAACCCCAAACTTATCATCTGATTCTCTGCTGAACATTTCCAGTCAAGAACACAAAGCTCGTATGCAATTCCACATGCCTTCAGCAAACAAACAGGAGCACATCAAGTGTAAATGTTCTAACAAAACCATTATTCAGTCTTTTGGGAGGTATTCGTGGAAGGAGAGGGATACAGAAGGTTTTTTTGGTACAAATACAGACAGCAGGCATCTTATTCCAGTTAAACATTAGACAGGACATCTCTTTTGAAATGCTACAAGTTAGATTTTCTTTTGCAAGCTCAACTGTTTAAAAAAATTTATGTATTAATGGATATAGCTTAATTATCAGTTGATAAATTTATCCCAAAAGTATTCGAGGGCAAGACATTATACACACACAAACTGTTGACAAAGTACGCGCAAAACTGATGCACCAACATCATTCTGGGGTTACAGTTAGGGAAGCCATTCAACAGGAAAACTTGCTAGAACAGCAAACAGAAGCACGACAAAGTGAGCAGTGACTTGGGATATCCCAAAAGGCATCACGCCACTGTTGTGGAACCTTCAAGAGTCACTCTGCTTGTCAGCATGATGTCGTGACCATGGAGGGTACCAATAATGGTTTTGTTTCGTTGTTGAACAGGTTGTCTGTGTGCGCGCTTCTCTCCCAACGCCCAGTTTGGTGGTTGCCAGACACCCACACCACCCCGTTCTGGAACGGAGCATCCCCTGAAGCGCTGCGTGCAGAGAACCAGATTGCTACCAGTAAGCTTTGACAAGCAAGAACAACTAGCCGCAAGAAACTCGATACCAAGTGTGGCCACCTACCAAAGTGAGCCTGAGGAAATATGTGAGAGTGCATTGCTCCCGAGAGGCCTTGTGGAAGCCACAAAGAGACCAGACAACGTCAGATCATTTATAGGCTCTTCAACAGTCATTTCTTAGTTACAGACAGCAAGACACAGACAGCTATGTACCAACCCATTCGTCCACAGCAAGGCCAGCAACAGGGTCAGCAGAGAACACTACTAGAAATAAACGCTACCCAACAGATCTCCTGTGTAACGAACAGCACAGTTCCTGCAGAAGGAATGCTCAGCATAAAAGGACGCGCTGCAAGATTACATCTTACGCTGGAAGGGGCAGAATATTATTTTTACTTATTATTACTTATTATCTCTCTTATTATTATAGCTGCTGAAGGGCTGGAAACTCTGCAAGCCAACCACAGCAGTTTAGAAGGTGGAAGGGTAGAGATGCCATATTCAAACCAATTTATCTGAGGAGGCTACAGGTTCTTAACGATGCTCCAAAACAGCGCAGTTAGGAATGACATCAAAATAACGAAAATGATATTTTAGGCATTAAACGAAGTTTAATGAACAAGTTTAACTCCACAGTATCTCAAAAGGGGCTGAAAACAGAATTCCTTTTAGCAGAGGACATGACTTCAGTCAATTCAGTTTTAACCTAGCCTGATCTATTTAATTCAACATACCTAAACCTTTGAGCAAAGCAAAACTCCATGTTAAAATGCATCCATCAGCAGATTTAAATCTGTGGAAGTCCAGTTAATAGATGAGAGTGTCAATATTTAGCAGTGCCTCTGGAAAGCTAGCATAACCTAGCAGTCACATATATACCCAAGTTTAGCATTCTAAAGAAAAGTGCAAGTTTGCTTTTTTAAAAGGCGATTAAGTTTTTATCTATGGAATTTTGATCCTACAGAATCCTTCCCCAGAAAAATCGATGTAATTCATGAGTGTAAAGACTGTATTTAAACATATGCTTTACTGTTACAAAAAGGGAAAATGAAGGACACCACCAATGTAGAGTGAGTGGACTGGTGCGGAGCTAACAGCCCCAAAGCCTCATCTTCCCCAGTCTAGTCCCAGCTCTTTGGTTCTGAGGGCTTTCAGGACTTTGAAATAAAGAAATTGAAAAAGCAAGTGCACCAGCTTAGCAGCAGGGCTTTCCAAACGCCTGGTTTCAGGGCAACCTTCTACGAAGCATGCTTCAAAGGCAAGGTTACAGTCTGGGAAGGTACCCAGCTGGTAATGCACGGACTACAACTAGCTTAGTAGCATCAGAAGACCTTAAACAGATTGACATTTTCCATGGCCACCACTTGAAGTCCTGGGATTGAGCCGGAAACAGGAAGATAATGTCCTCGGCCCAATAAAAATAACCCCATCACTTATCTCAGAACACCTCCAAGCTGATTTCTGCAGCCCATTCATAGATGTTGTACTCTGCACTGAACACACACACAAAACATGCCAAATAGACTAGAGACAGATATTACAGAAATTCTTTAAGGAACTAATTACACAGCTATGAAAACAAGAAATCAAAAGACAGTCTCTCAAACACTTGGTGGTTTTTTCTAACCTGTTGCTCCTCGGCTATTCGTCTGGAATGGATTTGTTGAAGGTGCCACTGGGGCAACAGGGGCAGCTACAAATGGATTTGTGGAAGGTGTTGCTGAAAGATCAAAAACATTTCAGTTAATAAAAGTCTTTCAAAAGTTGCCAATCTGACTGACATTAAGTTTATACCGTGATACATTAGTATCTAAAACTACATGAGAAATCAGGAATTGGTAATAAAATGCTCCACTTGAAATGCATCACCACCACAAGGACAGTACTTTTTTGGCATCCTTTAGTAAGTGCAGTACCATCAGTGTCAAAGAACAGCACTATCAACTGAAAATCAGCAGGACAGAGCCCGCAGAAGGCATTAGAAACACTGATATACCTCCGAAGGGAGCAGGCACACTCGAAGACGCAGGCTGTGTCTGTGCAGTAGCAGCCACAGGTACTGTTCCAAAAGCATTGCTGAAAATAATGCATACATTCAGTGACATCAGAATTGCTTCTTCGACAATTATATACAACTTACAGTCATTGCTGGCACATAGAAGAACAGAACAGGAAAGCTTAGGCACAGTCTGCAAACCACAACCTACTTCACTGGTGCCAGGGTCAGAGTCTGTTACTAGCGCTGGGCAGTGGGAAGCCAACGCCGCCACCAGCGGGAAAGCGAGCACTGAGCAGGGGCAGCAGCCAAGAGGCTGCAAGCAGGGGCTTTGGGGCACCTGCTGTACCCAGCAGAGCCATCACAGGAATTCTGTATTTATTTCTGGAATGATCTAAACAAGAAGTAGTTGACACTGTTTCTATTACAAATATCTGGATAGTTTTTTCACCAGGGACGACGCTGCGACTTTCAGTGTCCATGCAAATACTCTGCACAGGAATGTGTTACCATACAGGGGTTTAGCACATGATGCCTGGGAAGATGCAGAGAGCCTTCCGCTGACAGAAAGCATTCTTCATCCTATCCGGTAACATCCCATCACTGCTGTTATTTAGAACAAAAGGATGCAGTTTCAGTAGCACCTCTAAACTTGTTCAACATTTCCCCATTTAGAAAATAAATAAAATGACCTTGAGCTGCCTTTCTGCCTACTGCGGAAGTGAATGGAGAGTGTCAGTTGCTCTGACAAGTACCTGCTGGCATTACTAGCAGAAGTGTACACGTTACTGGAAGTCGCTGTGGAGCTGAACACGCTGTCTAGCTCAGCCAGAGCCGCGTACTTGTCTGAAGACGCACTGGCCTGATGTGGGGCTGACAGTGCAGGCCCTGCTGATGCTGATACCGCTGTGCTGAATCCGCTTCCTTGCTCACTACCACCTAAAGAAAAAGAAACCAGGGGAAAAGTGATCAAGATGGTTTCACCTTCTGCCCTGACAATGTTGAAAACTAAATGGAAGTTGAAGGGCAGTTTAAGTTTCAGATCTAAAAATTTTAAATATGCATTAGGGCATACGGTGAAAAAAGTTGTTTAACAAGGCATTAGCTGATAGCAAAGAGTTGTGATTTGACAGGTATGCAGCAGCTCCAGAGCCTCTGGTTTCCCTGGAAAATGACGACTCAATACTAACATCATCTTCAACTAGAAGATCTAACAAACCCTCACAATCCATTTGAGAACAAAGCTCTATGTTACAAACCAACACGTTTTTAGACACCATTTGAGAAGAAAAGAGTTACAGAATAATTAGGTGCTTTTTCCTTAACTTAAAACCAACTAAATCCTAGTATCACTGCCACTGGTTTATAAAAAAACTAAAGCCCAAACTTTTTGTGGCAGAGAGGCAGGAAAGCTACTCTGGCAGTTCTCTGCAGCTGCCGGAGCTCTCCATTCAAGAGCCTTCACTACCAGTTTTTGCATGAGTATACATGGTATGTTTATATTTTATATATTTCACCATTGCAGTTCTCTTTAGCTAGATATTTCCACTGAGAGTTATTCATCTTGACAGGAAGTAGGTTTCCAAGAGGCAGTCTGAGGACCTCCTTTTAGGGTGATGGCTGTGCTGACATGAAGTTCTGCTGGTAACTTAGCGAAAGGACATTCTGAACTGTGGTGACGCCTTTGACCAGCGCAGCTGTCCCTGCGGTGAGGACACACACGCAGCGTGAGCACACCAAAGAATGAAGTGTCATACCTTGCCCTGCGCTGAAGATGTTATCTAAATTAGCCAGAGCTGCGTATTTATCAGCTGACTGGAGACCGGGTTTACTCACTGCAGCTTTACTGGCTGCAGCGGCGGTTGTGCTGCTCTGAGAAGCATTGAAGGCTCCGAAGTCAGCGCTGGAGGATTTGTGAAAGTTTTCGAAGTGAGCAAAGTTTGCATTCACCGATCCAGCACCTCCACCTGTAACAAATGGAGCAAGACATCATCAACATTCACAGCCAGAGTAAGTCTCTCCAACTGCAACTGGCACAACAATCCCACCTCCTTCCGCTTACACATGGCAACACATTCCCCCGTCCCAACCCACATGTTTAAGATTGACCCTTTCCCATTTCCTTCCAAGCTACATTGTGTCATCAGAAAAAAAATGTTTTTTATATTTTTCAATCTGCAGATCAGGGACAAAAAATCCCCCAAACTTCAACAGCTTAAACCACAGTCATAATTTGATCTTGAAAAACAATATGCTATTTATTAGCTGTTAAAGTAATTTCAACAATAATATCTCGCTAGAAAAATAACTATTTGTCTGAATCTTTTATATTCAATATACAGAAGCTTCATTTTCCTGTCATAGCTACTATCTGCAGTTACTTAATGGTACAACATTCAACCATTTCAGAAGTCAGTCATCATTCTAAGCAAAAAACAGTGCCCGAAAGTCCAAAAAAACTATTATTTCATGCCAAGAAGAGTTTAGTTCTCTGTTCCCAGATTTTTAGACTGCATGCAATCTGCAAAGAAGTGAGGGGGAAGACACAACACAGCTCTTTTTATACCACGTCTCCACTGATGTCAGAGATAGGAAAATCAATTTTAAAATTCTGACTTGGGTCCACACAAGGGAACTTCAGTTCAAGTCTGAAACCACGAGCTTCCACCTCTCCAGTGTCCAGCTGGACAATTGGATCCAGACAGGTCTTGTACTTCAGTTTAGGTGAGCTGTTCCATTAAGTGCATCCCTTTTTGTACCAGTTGGGTGAGGATTCCACTCAGGCCACAGAACACACCGCTCTCGAGCAGCACAGTCAGTAAGGCACCACATACGCCACAGCAGGAATGACAGTGCTACACTACAATGGCACAAAATGAAGCAAGCTGAGTTTTCCACTGCGTGGAACTTACTGTGTACAGCCTGGAGAGGAAAAGCTGAAGTAAATTCACCAAAACTGCAGCTAGATGAAAGCGTTCTGAACGCTGGACAGCCAGAAATTGTGTGTGGGTTAAAGTTAACATAAGAGGGGAGAAAGAAAATTTGAAACAAAGTTTAAAACGACACCACACTCAAAAGAAAAAAAAAGGAAAAGAAAGTCAGTCAGCCAAAGATCTAGACAAACAGCAAGTGTAAGCTCAAGCGGCAGTTCTACAGCATGATCAAATTAAAGGAAAGCAAAATAAATCTTAGCAATAGGCTCTACACGTGAAGCCAAACATACTCAAGTGTGTGCCTAAGTTACACCTACGCAAAGACACACACATTTGTTTTGGTACTGTGATGTGCTTTTGGGTCTCTGGAAACACTTGGCCCAAGATAAAGAGTCAATTCAGTATTGATCAGCAGCAGCACCGTTTGTCTCACAGTTCAGGTGTAGAGCTAACAAACACGCAGTGCCATAGATCGGACTTCTGAGCAGCGTTAGGAAAATAAAAGAAAACCAACAGCGAACAGGAGGAATTCATTTTGGGTTTCCCCAGAGCTTCAGATGGCTTGGTTGCATTAAAGCAGCAGATGCAAGAAATCAACTCAAGTACCTCCCGACATAAAGGTAAGGATTATTTCAGATAAGTATTAATCAGAAGTGCTAGGAGTTCTACCTGTATTTTGGGGCTGAAAAGAAGACTGACTTGCTGTGGGGAAACCTCCAAAATTACTCGAGCCATTAGACTGTCCAAATGCATCAAAGTTTGCAAAACCCGCATTGGCAGAGTTCTGCGCTGTAAATTGCGAAGGAACAAAACACGTTAATGGATATGGGAAATAAACACAAAACAGATGTATTAACTGAACCCATGGTCATGGCAGCCTCCAAGGGTTGTGTCCTACCTTCTCATTTCTCTTCACATGAAAAAATTATACGTGATAGTCTACGTCTGAGAGTTGTCTTTGAAGGAGCTCTCACGAATCCCCTTCACAGAGCCACACCACTTACTGCTACTCCTGTCCTCACGAGTGCTGCTACTCACACCAGCATGACCCAACCAAGCCCACTCATCTCCACTCCAGAGCATCTGCAGGGGTGGCTGGTCAGGGAAAACCAGCCAAGCAGTACAGAACACCAGGTATATGCCTGCAGAACCCAGAGCAGGTACCGTTCTCAATGCTAGCTCCCAACACGAGACCCTGCGGGCTAACTGAACGCTGCCTTGGGAAGAACAGTCAGGAAGTGTTGTAACATACAGGCCGTTTGAATGCCTCATGGACAAAGTGCTTCTTCCTTAGGTCAATCTAGTTTGGCACCACTTGAATCGTTTTGGCTAGGTTTGTAAACTCATTTCACTAAATCAGTACAGAAGTATGGATAATCAATACCAATGTCAAGGAGAGAGCATTCAGAGAGCATATCCACAAAACAAAATCCAAGGAAATTTCAAACAGAATTTCAGTTTTCACCTTCCTTTCGTGCCATACTATATGAGAAAAGTTAACACCCATCTAATTTTAAGCACCTACAAATTCAATGGGAATGGCGTGCCTCACTGATAAGCTCCACAGAAAGTCTTGAACACTTAAGCAGGGAGTAAGGGAAAAAGTGTTTCTAATCAAATAAAAAAGCCTCATATATATAGGTAGCTTGTGTTCCTGTCTAAAGGAAGCCCACAAAACACCTGCTAGAATAACAGATGCAATACAGTATATTTTTGGCCAGGATTTGTTTATTCTGGAGGGGTTTAAGTATATATAAAACCAATAAATTATGCTGATTAATTACTGTTACCTAATAGCCAGATAATGCTAATAAAAAGTTGCATTACTTCACTTAACTTCTATTAAAAAAGAAATCCTGGACTACAGATTTATCAACTGAAAGGTCATTTATACAAACTGCTGTATTCCACAAGGCAGCCAATTAAATGAGAGCAAGTACTTCCCTTCACGGGGGGTGCTGGGAGAGAGGCCGAGGTTTAACCCTACTTGACACCCCACTTTGTTCGAGGTGTGCACGCGTATGGGGTTTACACAGCACAGTTTGGGTAGCGGTGGGCTGCAGGGGTGGCCCCTGCCAGAGGGGACCAGGAGCTGCCCCCCTTTAGCACAGGCAGCCTCAGCCAGCTCCAGAACAGACCTGCTGCTGCCCAACGCTGCACCCCTCAGCAGAGCCGATGGCACCCCTGCGGGTATGTGTTTAAGGGAAGGCAAAAACCACCATGCAGAACTGTCAGAGAGGAGAGAGAAACACCCCTGCAGACACCAAGGTCGGGGGAGGAGATGCTCCAGGTGCCTTCAAAGTGTGCAAGGAGAAAAACTTGACACAGACAGCAGAAAACCAGTTATTATTACACCATCTGTACTGGTCCAAACAGCATTCTACAGACTCCAACTCCAAATTGCACAGAGTGGGTTTTGTTTGTTTTTAAACCAGTAGCTTTAAGAGGAATAGGTTAAGAACTCAATGGCACCTTGTGAAAGTGATGCTTTCATCCTGACACATCAATCAGACCAGTGCTACTTGATTGATGTTGACCAGACAGGATTAAGTATATATGTCACCCCTATAACTGTGACAAAATTTGTTTTAACCACTCACACAGAACTCCATGTCAAGAATCTTAAGTGAACTATCTTTTGGGTCTAGATTAAAAATCTGAATTTATTCTATCACAGGCCACTTTTAACAATTGTTTTGCATCAGCTGCCAGAAAGTATGATTTGTGAGCAGGCCTCTGTAAAAATAGCGGAGCGTTCTGCAGAGTATTCGGGTGTTAATCTTGCCTTACTTTATGTGGTAAAGTTTAAACCTACGTAAAAGTGGCACAAAGATAAAGACCAGGTAAGACTTGTACTTTCCTGTACCTGAGCAATACATAGATCATGTTTTTAGGGATGGACTGGCAATTCCAAAATTCAGTTCTCCAGGGAGAAACCCGAGAACAACCCTAAGTAAGTCTGAGAACTGCACCGGATTGCAGACTGGCCTGGATTTACAGCAGCTGTGGCAACTGCAGACCAGGCAGTATAAATGCTCCCTGGCTGAACCATCGTGTACACGAAGAGAAAGAGACAAGTCCATCCCCTGTAAGCACAGCTAAAATCAAGCTCTGAAACAAGGAACACCAGCCCATAAACCCCGAGAAAGTAGTGCCGGACTGAGTGCAAGTTCTTCCACCCTCGGCTGTAGTGGGTGATTAGCAACAAAAATTACAGGGTTATGCAGCTCCTTAAGTGAGCACCTAAAACTTGTTTTACCCTTGCAAGTCAGAGAATGCCTTCAGATGAAGCACCTGTGATACGCATTCAGCTACCGCATGCTCAGAAACCTGCTTTTGTCTTTTAGAAACCCATTTACCAGCCCTGAAACTACTTTGGGTTCTAGGTCTTATGGAAAGGAGTCACAGGAACAACCACAGTGGTTAATTACTGAACCAGAACTACTCAGCACAGCTGAACATTCTTTCAGTTTTGATTTGCAGCACTTCAACCAGAAATTAAGAGACCCTTTCGTAAGATGACATTTATTCTGAAGTGTCCATCTTGCTTTTTATCCTTTCAAAAATCACCCAGAGATGCAGTGGAATGCTACCTAGATTTGGAACACAGTATTGAAATTCTGATTTAATGGAATTAACTCCTGAAACCCGAAGAGTTAAGTGTATATAAATACAGAATCACTCAGCAACAGGTTTGGAAAGGGCAAGTTATTAGAAAGAATGAATTATCTGCAGCTTCTTCAGTAACACTGCACAACACTGGCCAGTCAGCACAAGTTCTCTCAGTTAAGTACACCTCCAAAAAGATGATTAACATGGAATCTTACGTTAAGGACTTGACAAAGTCTGCTGCAATGGCAGTTCTTATTCTGTATTACTGAGTTCAGCCAGTTATTGCGCAACTTCTTTTTTGGAAGTTAACTTTGAGAAAGCCTCAATACTTGGCCTCGTTCCTCAGGTGTGCCTTCAGCCCCCTCCACCACACTTGGGCTCAGCCATTGACCATTTCAGGGCTGATTTGCAAGAAACGCCTCTTACTCTCACAGGCTTTACAGCATCACAGTCTCTCTCAGAAAAACTAGATGAAAAGCCCATTCAGATGAGGCAGGCAAAGGTACTTTCCCACAATTACCATGCAAGTTAGCAACAACATACTTCAGTGCCCACAGAATCAACTTTTTCTTTAGGATAGACTTCCATGGCTCAAGATCTTTTGCTGAAAATAAACCCTGAGGGCCCAATGTATTTCACTGAAGTCATTCTTTAAAATTTCAAGGCCTCTCCCCATCCTCAGCCAATCCATATGCTCAAAGCTTGTTTATTCTTCCTGACACTACAGAGTACTACCTACACAGTAGTATTCGGATTCCTAACAGACACACACACAAGAGGTCAGTCTTTAAACCGAGGAAGCCTTTGTTCACCTTTTAACAAACTGACAGTTGTTGTCAATGCATCTGAACTCCTTTAAAGTCTCTGTTCTGCCTTCCTCCTATGAATGCTCTTCCTAATAATCTTCAGAAAGAAAACCGAAGGTCTAATATCAGCTCCTCCCAGCATTCTGTTACTCATCCTCTCACTCCCTCCCCCAAAGAATTTAAAGTTCCAGCAGTAGGCAGAAACAGTGTAATCGTACATATCATACACAACAGCGACAGCAACTCCCACTGCAAAAAGCAGGATTATAAGCCTTTAAGTCTTCATCCTTCCTGAAGGAAATCTTGAGCAGTGCAACATTCTCAAGGCACAGAAACTACATCTAACTCGTGAAGAAGTTTAGTCTACAGTCACCAAAAATTAAACTACACTTTACCCCTTTATTTAAAAGGGACACAGTGCTCAGAATACTCACCTGTGTGACTGTTGAAGTGTGCAAAATTAGCAAAGTTTGCTGTAGCGGTTGACTGAGGAGGAGCAGCAGCAAAGATATCTGAGCCAAGGTCACTGAGGAGGTCAAATTGTTTCTTTTCTTGTGGCTGCTGTCCTTGAGATCGCACTATGACAGGGGACTACAAACAACATTCCAATTAGCCAATACAAAAAAGCCGATATGTTACCAAATGGACTTTAGCACAATGCTAGAAGGCCAGACTAAGCAGAGCTCCTTAACAAGCCCCTGATTCCTCGAGTTTAGAATGCTGCATACAGCACAGCACCTCCTCCTATGGTACAAGGAGGACACTATTTCTGCTACTATGGTGGCTTTTCAAGGAACTCTGCAGCAGGCTTCCAGGGATTAATGGGGCCTAGAAGAATAAAGTAGCAGCAACTTGAAAATTACATATTTAAAACTGCAAATACTGTAACAAATACAAGCCACAAAATTTTACAAGTTGGAAAATAGTTATTCACTGCATTCTGAAAAAATCCTTACAATTCAGTACAGGGAGAGAATAACTGAGTATTTTCATAGCAAGGCTGCAAGTCAAACTTCTATGCCTGAGTCCTAAGCGGTGCATTCAAGAGTTGCCTGTATCCTGAAGGTAAAACAGTCTTCAAAAAACTGTCTCCTCCAAAATTAAAGTATATAGTGCTGTTCGCTTTACGTGACAGCACACAGACACTCCCCGAAAGGCACCTGACAAGACAGTTACAGAACACATTGCGAGCAATAACGAACGTGTGTGCTCCTCACCCCCAGAGTTACACTAATTGCACATTAATAGTATCAGCCACTTTGTCTTCAAATAAAAAAAACATGAAAATACATTGCATTAGGTTCAAACTTTAGAGATATTTAAGCAAAAGGCAATCATAATTAAACTTATTAATCACACTGGAAAATTCTGCTTACTGAAAATGATTTTAAAAATCAATTTGGGCAACAGAAACAAGCTTTATTCAGAACCTAACCTGCCAATGCCTGTATACTTCAACAAAACATAAAAGGCAGTCCTTAGTGATCATACTGTTAGCTAACAGTTGCTACTGCAAGAATTCTCCCTCCCCTGAGAGAGGAGTTCTGAGCTCTCCAGCTCAGCCATTACTCACTTGGCTGGGTGTGCCCTTGTTCAAGTGTAGCGTGGGGGCAGCTTCTCCCAGGAGAGATTTGAGTGGCTTCACCTCAGGTGTGCTGCTTGTGCTACTAGCAGAAGACCCCGATATGGATGCATGGACTGATGCCACCACCTTTGCTTGCTCTGGAGGAACATACCTACATTCGAAAAGAGCAACGGTTTTTACCAGTTTAACAGGAGAAGTTCTGCTGAATATTCCTAAGACCAAGTCTGAGAACTGATATCTCAGCTTTGCTATTTTAACCACGGACCCTGCAACAAATTCTATCTGCAGTTTGCAAAATCCCCATTATTTAAATATGCCAGATATTTTTTAGAAGTGGATTCCAAGTCATCGCTATTTTAAAGCACAAGTACAAACCACACGTGTCTGCCACCTCCTAACAAAAGCCCGCAAAGCCCTTACTTCACACTGTTGGTAACATCCCCTCAAGCCACTTCTGCTCCATCCATATGAACTACACACTGACAAACTTCTTTAAACAGTTTGTCTTCTCTGCTTCCTGTAGGAGCTCTGAATCAAGTCCAGAAATCATTGTACTTTACAGAACTCTGTGATCTAGCCCAAAGAGCACGGAAGGGAAAGACACTCTAGAACGTGAAAACAGTCCATCTTCACTTCTTGTCACAGAGGCAATCTGGATAATTGTAAAGCTTTCTTACCATCTTTTCTTTTCATACTTTTCCTGTAGAAATTCCTTTACTTTCTGTGGATCCCTGAAGTCTGGAATTGCTGATGATCTATCATCAAACAGGCCTAGCCAAATCTGTTTGCACACCTTCAAAAAAACCAGAAAACACCTCAGGTAAATCACAGAAAATATCTAATTCAAAACCCAGTTAAGTTTACAATTGTTAATACATCAAACCATTAAAAAGCGTGGCTGCACATTTTTCGTTCCAGACTGAGCTGCTTTAACATTTCTACTGGTGCACCATGTACTGCTCTAAATACTGAAAAGAAACTTGAAAGACCATCTGTCACAGCAGGGCAAGCAGATCCTGGCATCCAATTTCACCACCAAATACTGCTTTTCCAAAATATTTGTAGCATGTACTCGTGAAGGGGCAAAGCACCTGATTTCTTCTTGTGATCTCCAAGACTCTACTCCTTCACCTAATTCTACATATTCCCTTACCTGTACCTCAGGGTTTAAACAGATTCCGTATGCCATAAGCCCCAGATGGCTGATCTGAGGTTTAGTATTTATGCTTGTAATTACTCTTTGCTCAGGATTAGAGATTGGACAGACAGCATAAGTATGTATTTCACACTTGACACGTCCCCATTTATACAGCCTGCTTGCAGGTTCAACACTCCTTATTGTCATCTACTGGATAGAGACAGACTGCAACAGCAGCAAACAGATCCAGCAAAAGGTAGCTCTACATGAGTGATTTAAATACTGATCTAAAATTAAGGTCAGCAGTTCCTACTTCAAATACACTCAGCTATTCAGCATTCAATCAGCTACTATGCTCCACAAAGGGTTAAGGTCAGTGCGCTGACTTGAGTTGGTAAATGAAGCAGTCAGTCTCTGCAGTGTGGTAGCAGAGGAAGTGAAACCGAAGGCATTTGTCTAATACTCCTTCACACAAAGCTAGAAGATACAAACTTAGTCAAAAAAGTCACCAGTCTGTTCTGAAGAGGCTGCTAATAGGATGAAGCACTCTTGATACTAGCAGCACTCTTTCCCAGAAGCACTGCTTTTTGCTGACAGGATTCACCAAGTCAGAACACTTGGGTATAGCTGTAACCACCTGCAGCCGACAGCCCGAGGTGGCCAGCAGCAGTCTTTCGTACTCACTGGTGAGTGTCACTGCACCAACAGCAGCCATGACTGTGAGGAGGAGGAAGAGAAGCCCTGTTTGAGGCTCGTTACAGGATACCTGGCAGCAGGAGTTGGTGGTATGTCCCCCCCAGCCCCACCTTCAGCATTGGGAGGAACATCAGGAAACACTGACAAAAAGCAGCTGTGCCTGATTTCAGACAAGCAGAAAGACAAGTGTTAGAACAGCCCCTGCCTGACCCCTCACCAAGCAGAGCAACACTCGGGGCTGCACCATGATGACTGGTTTGCACCCAGCCGAAGATGTGCTCCTGAAGGAAAGATGTCCTCATCACCACCCACATCAGGCCATCACAACCCCCCCACTTCTCCTACCACCCGAAACCAAAGCACCTCATCACAATTACCATGTCACTAGTACCACTGAAACCTGTACTGAGATCAACTCACAGCCACAGCCAAACCACAGCCCAGTCTCCCACCTTGCTCCCTCCCAGTTTTCTGCCTCATCTTCGCCCCAAAGTGCCTAAGCATTCAGAGCAAGGGGAAAAGAAGAGCAACCCCAGTCTGTGTCAAAGAGCCTCAAGCCTTCCTGAGCACCACAGACAAATTCTAGGAGAAATTAGAGAACAAGGTTATGTGTGACTTCAGGTCATTCACCAGCTGCGCAGCAGCAGCAGTTCTGCACATACACAGGCAGGTCTGGAGGACAACTCCGCTGCCTGGACACGCCACTGGTGTAAAACGACGCAGGCTTTGCAAAAGTGTCCGCTCTGGCACCGCACTGCCATTTCTGCAGCCCTTTGGAAAGCAGGCTTCCAAAAGCCTTTCCAGCAGCAACTGATGGCTGCTAAACACAAAAGCCATAACAACTGAAATATGCCTGAAGTCACTTATTTCATTAAACCTGCCATGCACTCGGTACTGGGTGCCGGTTACTGGTAGCAGAGAACAGCATTTCTAATGGGCAACACACACCACCGAGCAGAAGAACCGCAGCTTCAGCAAGAAGTTCTCATTGTAACAGTTCGACAGCAGTGGCTATACAAACAGGTTAAAACACTGGCTTCACCACACCAGAGATGCTGTTACGTTTCACGTCAGTTTCTTTACCTAGAGTTCTCAGGGAAGTACAATTTCTCTGAAGCTTTAAATACAGACAAGTCCATTAGAAAGCCACATTTCCTCAAGCTTTGGTACCACACGAGGAACTACTGGAAGGCACCGTTTTGCCTGTTTCTGTCTGAGGCAGCACACAATGCTTTGAACACCAACGGCCGCTCCAAGCGAGCATTCAGAAACCAGTGAAAGGCCCCTTGTCTGTCCTTGTTTGCTGGTGACCTGCGTGCTCTTGCTAGCTACACTTTTGTTACTATCATCTGACTGGCCAGGGATCCACAATGCCACATTGATTACGCTTCCAGCGAACCAGAACACCACGCTTTCACCCATCTACAAAAAAAGCAAGTGGCAGTGTGCTGTGCAATACCACAGGATGACATCAAAAACGGAAATTAAAATAAAAATATATTATTGTCAGAGACAGAACCTGCATCATCAGACAACTGTTGCTTTTGAAATAGTAATCTTTCCACAGTCTTAAAATAAGTCACTGACAGTGCTGAATCTTGCGCAAAGGAAAGTCTGCTGCCAGAAATGTGAATATTTTTACTGATCAGGCCATCACATCTTTATTTCACAGCTATTTCAAATTTACTCTTATGATAAAGATCAAGGAAATTTATGCCATACAACTTGCTGTTGAGTTATGGTGGGGAATTGCAGAATCACAGAATGCTTTGGGTGCGAAGGGACCTTCAAAGTTCACCCAGCCCAACCCCCCTGAAGCGAGCAGGGACATCCCCAGCTAGAGCAGCACCATCAGAACGATCACTCAACATTTACATCCTTGGTTCTCCAACTCCTCCCCACTAATCACAGCTTTTACATCCACTATCTAAATTTGACAGCACTTGAGATACTAAAAGATTAACTACAACAAAAAAAATCCAGAGGATATGTAGAAAAGTCAGATGGGCAACTTGAGTTGCCCAAGCTCAAACACAAGCTTCTGTTCTGCGTTCTGCCCAGCCAGGGCACCTGAACAAATCAGCACACAGTTATCTGCAGTATGTTCTGACTCTTGCCTAGCCATCACTTGCAGGACATGGAGGGAAAGTACTAAAAGGCATATAAATCTGCACAAAACCAAGCTTTAAGTGACCAATCGCTCTACTAAACACAAAGTTTTCCAATACAAATTTACTGTTTGAGAAATCAGAAAAGGAAGTAATTTTCCAAAGAAGCAAGAATTCAGAACAATATATGCTTTGAGAAATTTGAATGTGATATCCCAAAGAGCATGAATTTCAAAACACCTCCCTGCCTGCTCAATACACAAACCAGACTTGCAGAGCTGACTCAGAAAATGTTGCTGCCCAAAGTTCAGGACTCATCTTAAGTTGCCTTCAACAGAATTACTTTCCTTTGCTTTTACAGATAATACATGAAGAAGCATCCCAACTCACCACAAAGTTACACAACATTACTATTAAGGTACCAGGCCTAGAAATTCTGTGGCTTTCTGAAATTCTTCTCCATGGCACCATCTTCTTGGAGATACTCTGGCTCAGCCTTTTAATAGCAGTATTGCTCTTTTCGCAACAGCAGCACAAATAAGCCTCTGCCCAAAAGCTCTGCTCACTCAAAGCCTTGCTGTACCCCTCCTTTCGATAACCAAAGCCCTATTAAACAAAATGCTCTGCCTAGAGGGAAGAGCCTGGCAAGCTGAAGCCAAGAGTAAACATTCGAATTATGTGGAAGCCCCTAGAAACAGTGGAACATATCCAACAATCCATAATCACTGTCCACTGCCCCTGAAAAGTATAATTAGTCCACATCCCACTGGTGCACCAATGCAGCAAGAAGGGGGAAAAAGACAGCATTTAAGTCAGAATGATTAAGCATATGAAGCTTCTGGAAGTCTACTTTTGTTGAAGGGTTGATAGGAGCAAGACATTTAAGTTTTGTCTGCCTCTACTACACTGTGGGAGCTGCAAAGTACCAGGACAAAGCAAAGTTCTATCTTGTCAGGTAGCAATAAGTAGAAAACAAGACTCAGCAGTTACCTTCATGCAATTTAAAAGTTCATGAGAATTCTTTTACAACTGGTTTGGGAAGAACAGTACCTGCTCTCTGCCAACAAGCTCCAGTCCTGCAAGGGATGTCATTAGACATTTGGCAACTGGACACTGGGAAGTTCAGAATTAGATCAGTAAGTACAGCATGAAGCAAACAGGGGAAAAGAATCACAACCAGCTTCCACCTACTCACCCTGACCTAGATGAAAACCCAAGAGGCAGCAAGGCAGAAACTGAGAGTTGCCACATCTTAAATATACCGTGGAAAGGAGAAATTGGGCCAGGTGCATATAGTACCTTATAATGAAGTCTTTACCTACATTTCCCTGCTTGCCATTGGTTTCCCTGAATCTGCACTCCACAGCTATTCTATCTGAGGGAGAAACTGGTTCTCCTAGAACAACTGCATTCGCCTATCTTGTTTTCCATACGTTATTTGTGTTTTAGCCCTATAGTTTGAGTAATTACCCTTGTTTTAAGCTTTGACAGAAAGGAACAAAGAACTCATCCCATTCACTGCACATCTGGTTCTCCACAAAAAAAAGTGACCAGAAGGCTTCCGGCTTAAACCCCACCCTCCTAGTAACACGTCCTGCTTTCAGGAGTTCCAGGCAGAGCTCAAAGGCTAAGAACAACATAAACATACCTGCTTTCCACAAATGTTTATCTTAGGTTTGCTTCTAGGTTTGTTGCCATGTTTGGGGTTTTTCCTGTGTATATTTTGAGAGTTGGGAAGGTGGGGAAGGACAGGTACACTGGAAAACTAATAAATAAAAAAATCAACAGCATCCATCAATTTTGCAGAAAGCCTGAGGCAATCAGATTTCAGTTATTTCCGTTCCAGTGCTACATATTTCAACTACCAAACACCACTTTACCATGTCACAACTATTTCACTGATACAGATCTCCAGTGCGTGTGGGAAGGCGGATATGGGAGAGACAAAAGCCTTCTGCTTACACAACACATTGAGCCACCACTCTTTAGAAACTCCTGTTAGAGTTCTGCTGGTTAGGAATACTGAAAAGTGAGGCCAGCAAAACCCAGTATTTGCTCAGGAAGCCACCTTCCCATGTATGCAGTGAAGGCAGCGTGGCAAGGAAAAGCCATAACTGGACGAGTACTGCTGGTGGAGGATGCACTTGACTAGGAAAAGCACGCTGCTAGACCTTCAGCACTCTTGTGTAGACCCAGACAACCCACTGCGTAGGAAGATTACACATGTCAGGTCTAGTTTAAAAAGCTCTAATGAGATATTACCTTTCAGGAGTCTGGTGAACACCAAATTAGATTTCTTCTTTTCCCTCTCCACCATCCTCCCCTCCCCCACCCCCCCAAACAAAAATTCCTCAGTTATGCACCAAATGTAATGCTGACTATGCAAAGAACTGCAGATTACCACACAACAGAACTATGTTCCAAAACATAGCACTCGCCACAGGAAGAAAGATTTGGAAACAGTTCCCTTATGTAAGCAAGCTACAGCTTTGTTTAGTAATTCAGCACTTCTGATGTCAATACTATTCATTAATCTCTGTAGGTTAAAGGAATTTTATACTGCCAGTATGCTGATTTCAAAGCCAGATTGGGTCCAGCAAGGACAGACTCCAAGCTAGTAAATCCTGCTAACAAAGCCATTGTTCCCCAGGCACTCAGCTCACATATCTCCAGATCGTATTAGCATAACCAGGGATGTGCTACATGGACACCTGACTGCACAGCTCACACTGTCAGGACTCATCAGCTCCAGCTCAGCGCTGCTCTCTCCACTCTGGGGTTTCCAGGCCACATTCCACAGTAAAGCAGATTCGAGGGAAGCATTTTGGTCAGGCTCTGAACCAGCCCCAGCCTGCTGCTAGTTCTGCAAGAGTACCACCCAGGTGCTCCTAGGAGTCAGGAAGAGTGGCACCAAAACAAAGCCAAGCACCATTAATCTAATCCCAGGCAGCTGAGCACACCCACATAGCATTCAACTCATTTCCTCAGGTACATGTGGTCTTTGTCCCCAGAGGAAGACAGATTTTCCAAATACAAGATCACCCAAATAATTTTCTTCCACCATATGCGTATTGGAATAGGCTATCTCCAAAGGTTATAAAATACCCAGCACTTTTCAAATCAGTAGTAGAAAAATTAACTATGGAACTGGTTTGACTTATAACCCTATTTTTCAGCTTCAGGGGAGAGCTTCTGAAGAAATATTCTCAGCTGTACCAGCAACACAGATTAGTACCACCTCCATGTTCTGCAAACAGCCAGCTCACTTTCTACTACCATCACACTACTGAATCAGCAGCCAAATCAACATTAGCAGCATTTGATGATGAGCATTCAAGCAGAACCATCCCCATACACACTCCCCTCATTATTCCTAATGTGAAAATACAGTGTGAAAACACCTCACTCTGCTCTTCATGAGGAGGGGAAAATCCCAGCCAGTGATTCAGAATTGCCTTTAAGCTTCAAAGGGACTTCAGAAGGCACTTGAGGGATATCAGCTAGAAGGTCTCTCCATTCTTCCTGCAAAAGTCAGCTAACCCCAACATTAGCAAAACCAGATATAAGAAAACATCAAATGGGCAAGCATCACCAAAATACAGACATCTTCTAACACAGTAAAAAGATTTGAATCTGCATTTGAATACCAAATAAACATTCATGTTACCTGTGCCAGAAAGACATTCCGTGGAGGTGTATCTACAGGGAAGAAGACGGTGTCTCACCCCTGAAGAGAAGTTGCTCTGAATAATATCTTCTCAAAGCAGTCACTTCATGGAAGCTTTTAGTTACTGAATGCTTCACCCATGTGTGCCACAAAGACAGCAGTTTGTGACAATGGGAGAAAAGGTACTGTTTCAGATACTAGGAATTATTATTATTTCAGATTTTTGAGAGAACTTCAACCTCATACAGTACACTGACCTTATAAATATTCTTTGAAGGAGAGTAGAAAGCTAATTCCTCCATGAGCAACTCACCACCTCAATAACTACCTTATCTCAGGGAAGATTCCTTACGATTTTCCGTTCTATTCAGAACAAGTTCCCTATTGTACACCAAGATCTACTCGTCTGGAAGTGAGAACGCTTAGCACAGACACCCTGGCCATGTTGGAGAAAAACTGGGAGTATTAAGTGGGTATGAAAGTATGTTACAAGTTACAGAAAAACAGAAGTTAAACATACAAGATTGCAAAAAGTTGCACTTTTATACATACATATAGTTGCAGAACTAGAACAACTGAATGTTACAAGATCTCAACCATTCAGTGACTGTACTGTGTCACATGTCCACATTCTAAAGCATTAGACAGTTCCACTTTTGAACAAGTTTATCCTCAAAAATTTCATTTCTTAGTACATACACAACAGCCACCTATGCTGAGGAGCAAGCTGAGCAAAGGAGGGGTTTTGTGAGGTTACATCAACTGCATCTGCCCAAAATTTTATCTTATCTGCAGCAAGCATTCCAAAGTCCAATACAACAGGAGAAAGCAAAATGCGTATTTAACTACCGCAACATACAGCATGACAAAGTGCAAACACGTTTAACTAGGGTTTAAACTTCTGTGTTAAGAACAGCATCACTTCAGCATTTGAGCAACTGTTGAATCTTCCATCTGCAATTCCAAATATCAACTCAGTGATCCTTCAGCATCAAGGCAACACACTGCTATCCAACAACCTAGAACTCAAGAGGACTTATCTATGAGGTAGCTCACTTAGATCACTGCAGTACTTCAGTTAGAGGAGTAATTACTACAAGCACAAAGACCCCTGCTTTTGAAACAAAGTATAGCATTGCAGAGATTCAAGAACTTTTTATGTCAATAACTGATGTATCACTCCAGACCGGACTAGTCTGCCAATCATTATGAGGACAACTACACTGATCAGCGGAATAGGCATCACTTCAGGTTCCAGATCAGTGGAAAGTGAAACTGGTACCATACTCTACCCACTGCAGATTCAGTGAAAAACTGAAAACAGGTGTGGGAAAGGTAGAAGGGAGATACACGCACAGGTTTTCCTTTACACTTGTAAAGCTTAAAGCAAAGCTGGAGTTTGCAATCTAATCCTATGGAAAGAGACTCCAACATACTGTATCTGAACCCACAAAAGATTCTTTATTATTCCCCCTATGCAAAACATCAGCAATATGCTACACATACATATACACTCATATGTACATACACACACAATGTTACACAGCTTTAACATGCCAAAACAGCTCTGTCTAGAGGAATCGTTCAGTACCAGACATTTCAACAACTAACACACATTCACCAGGACAGAAAAAGAAATCACTGCTTCTATCATCATTCTTCAACCTGACAGTTATGAATGGGCCAAGTTTAAGAAAGTTAAGAATCAGCATTTTACCTAATGATGGGATTTATCCCCATAAAGCTGCGCAAGAACATGTTAAGACACTCTGTAGCCTACAGTCAATAGTTCTAAGAGAGAATACACGTCCAATCAAAGAGAAACAGGACTTTTTCTACTTCAGAGCAGAAGCAAAAGCTACCTCCAAAATCCTCAATGCTATAGTACAGTATTAAAATACTGACTTCATCCTCAAATTGAAGAGAGCAATAGCCACATCCAGGGTTAACATGCCCCATGTGTGCCCGCAGCGCCAATCTAACACTTACCTCAGATTTAGATTCATCTATTAAAAAGAGAAAGGCAGTACACTAGAGCTTCTTCTCTTCAACGCCACCCCAAGCCATTCCAAACATACAGACAATTGTCCCTTTCCTTCCTCTCTCCAAGAACATTCCACACTGATGTACTTTCATTAAAGAAAGAGGCTATTGAAACTACTTGAAGACTTTCTGACACCTGCTCTGAAGAACTACAGGTACAAGCACCGCGTGTATTTCGGTCACGGTACGTTTTCAGGGAACACTGCTGCAGTCAGGCTCAAGGTCTGGGCTCACAGGAAAAAAGGCAGACAGATGCATATTGCCTTATGCAAAAGCAACCCAATTCAGAACTACTGACCATGTGAATCTGCATTGGCTGGGCAATCACGCTAACAGTATAATCATTAGCACCTCAATGAGACGAGCTCTTTAGAAGCATGGCTTAAAATGATACTGGCTTCAGAAGCCTCGTGTCCACTTTTTGCTACTAAAAAAACATAATCGAGTTTAAAACACTACTTAAGGAAAAGTTCAATGTTAAAGTGCCAAACCCATTTGATATTCTCCAAATAATACTTACTTCATTTCCATGTTTCTGCAGAAATTCTATTTCCTGTTGTGTGAAAGTAGTCATTGAAATGGATTTCACTCTGTGGGGTGGATTCAAGCCCCGCCTAGAAGAAGCAGCAAGAAGCATTTAGTCAGTATTCAGGAAATCCAACATCACACAATCACTTCTAACACCGCGAACAGAAGTCAGGCAGTTGTACGCTCTGGACCCATCTCTGCACAACACTCTCAACTGTGGTGCTCCACACAACCAGGGGCTGTGTCAGCTCATCTCAAAGAACGCTCTGCACGCAAAGCAAATAACAGTCTCATGGGAGACCAGTGTTTGAAACTGCATGTGGAAACTCACTCAGACACTTTCTATGCAAATTTATGAAAACATAATTAGACTTTTTTTAAACCCTAATCACCCTTGCCTCTACCCTTCATCTCTCAACCTCAGGCCCCTTTGTTGTGCTGTTCTTCCCTTCCAACTTCTCCCTCACTTCAACCGATTCTTATGACAACGGAGATTTCTCCAAGCTACACTTCCCAGCTCAGATTCTTTTTCTCTTGCTTTAACCCATATTTCCTGTTTCCTCCCAGCATCTTTTTCTAGTTTACTTTTTGCCCCTTCATTTCACTCTTCCCTCCGTTCTTCCTCCTCCTGAACCCTGCACAAGTAACAGCAACAAAAGCAAAAAGTCCATGTTTTTATTGAGCTCTCAAATGACAGACACCATCAAGCAAAGCAGCAGCTCAGAATTTCAGCAGCTCTGCTTTAAGCCAGGGACAGCAGTGTCCTCCCATCCCCGGCCCAGACTGCAGCAGCAGGGCGACACTCAGGTCACTGGTGCTGCCAGAGCCTGACACCGTCAAACCCAGTTCAGTCAAAACCTGCAAGCACAGAGAAAAATCCTGCTGAGCCACAGAGTAAGAAAACACTCACTTTCTTTTCCAGCTTTTTAAGTACATGCTAACTACTGCTTTTGCCCACAAATACTTGCAGTTAAAATCCAGCAGAGTTCTGCTCAGTGGAAACAAGAACTGTACACTCTACATGCGCCAAACAGCAGAGACACTAACTGGGGCTATACAACGGGGCTGGTTTAACACCCCAGTTCGCCAGGCCTGGATTTGCACAATACCATCTTAAAAAAATAAATGTACATTAACTATGAGATCCCAAAGAACACAGAATTCTGTGGTTACGTATGAGAAAAAGTTTCCAGAAAGGAAGTTGGGGTGAGCTTTCCAGGGATGCAATACCAGGCTAACAAATTGCTGACAAATCAATGCGTAAGAGTTGGCTTTATTGCTTGTATTTGTTACTACGCTTTAATTACACATTTGGTTCTGATTGCTTTGAGGAATAAAAAACTGCAAAATGATCACTGACATCAAATTTAAGACAACTAGTAGTGATTATTCCAAGAACACTAACTATAAATTAAACTGTTATCCATCAAAACAGCAAACAACAAAAACCTGATGTTCCAAATATTAACACTTTCTGCTCAACGTTTAAAGAATATTTTTAGCACTTTGAGTTTCAGAATAAGTATCATGGGGGGAAAAAAAAATTGTTGTTCATTGCAGTTACAAATTCACACTGTACCTGTAAGAGGACAATTCTGACCCTGGGCTTAAAAAATTCCCCACCTTTTTAGTTAAAAGTTGGATACTGATTAGAATGGTAAGCAGTAACATTTTAGCCTAAGTTTCATTAAAAAACAGATTTAAGACATTCAATGTTTGAAACACTTGAATAAAAATGAGTAATTAGTTGTATTTTGCCAAGAAATGAGAGGAAGTTAAGAGTACTTTAAAAACAGAAGTCTCAAACCCATGTGCACATGAGAACTAATTTTACAGAATGATTTGCTTAAGCAAATTTTTTAAAATCCAAGCATCTAAAATTAGAGTCTGTGGCTCAACACCTCGACAAGAAGGCAGAAGAGGTTTTGTTAGTTAGTGAGAGAGGTTTGGAGATAGTTTACTCAGCTCATCCATGAGCAAATCAATTGCTTGTCTCAGAACATTTACCTTCCACAGTAATCTGAAATTAATGATTTAACATATTTAATCAAGCTGTAAATCAAATCCACACTTACATCACAATTAACAACATTAGAATACTGTAGTATTATCCGAGAATTTTGGAAGTAAATACTCATTTTAAGATGACAGCTTCAGAGTTCTGTGCAGTTAAAATGCAGCATTTCAGAGCTGGTGCTAGCATTAGGTTTGGTTCCTTGTGGTTTTTTTCAAACACCTTCTGGGTCTGTGCATGCAATAACGACATTTCACCAAGCGACACTGTAGAATTGCTTATTAAGTGACAGCTTAGAAGCCACGTTGGCATCCGCCTGGCATTTCCCATAAATACACACTACCACATACCATGTAACAATCACTGTCCCTCGCTCTCACCGCACGTGTAAAAAGGCTGCTGTCTTAGCCTGCTCCCTTTACTCTCCTCCTGTTAGAGAGGGCGCACAGTGAGGTACACGATTTCATGATGAGTTGAAGAGCCGGGGTGATTCACTAACACACTCACATGTCTTCCAGCACAGGTAGTATATCTAAACTTCCACCTTGTCATCTGCTGGAAGTTATTTCTTACAATAAGCACAGTCTAAGTGCTGGGTTGTACCTGTGGCTGCAATTCAAAGACAGCACACAAGTTATTTAGGCAGTTCCTACTCTACACTGATCTGCTAGGGCTCTCCAAAGCGTTTACACCACAAACACGTACCTTCAGTTCTGTTCAGCAGCGATATGAAATGTTATTAAATTAGAGGAGAGACTAGACTCTGCTCAGCCTAACTAGAGTCTCCCTACATGCCCATCTCTCCAGTGGAGCCTGCTCTGGAGGCTTAAGGTTCAGGTCATAAAGCTCCCCAATTTAGACATTATATCCATGATGTGGGACAAGACGGATTCTCATGCCCTGCACACCCTCCTACCAAAGGAGAAAGACATGCCCCGCTCCCAAAGGTCAGACCACCCCACCAGGAGTGTTGGTGTCTTGCACAATGAGCGAGAGCACATCACCACACTGGTGGTCTGGGAAGGCTGGAAATGCTGAGCATTGTTTTAATAGCCATAAATGCCAAGTTAGCTGTCAACCATCAGTAGTATACATAGACATATTTTTAATGTTTATTTAACATGACAAGGGGTGGGGGGAGACTTGTGAAAAGCCTCCTCATGCTAAAGCAGTGGAAGAAGTCAGACTAGAATAAGGGGCTGCATCAGATAGCATACAAACACAGCCCAAAACATACACATTATCTTCCTTAAATAAATCACACTGGTTCTGCACCCCTAGTTTATGATTTCTAATAGCACTAGCCACTTTCAATAACATTACACCCATGAACCAACTAGAATCTCCCTAAAGCAGATCAGTGGGGGGATTTATGAATCAGCACTCAAGAACCAAGCCCAAGTACTAAAGCAATTCTTACTTCAAAACCCTGAGATGTTTTAAACCCTTCCTACCTACAGAGGTGACTCGATGACCCACAAGATTCACAAACAACTCTCTTGGAAGAGAGCCAAGTACAGTTACCCCTTACAAGGAATTAACAAACTTTCTTTTTATAGGAAAAATCTACCACTTGCTTTGTTTCTTCCTGCGCATTTGACAAGTGTTTTGCACAGTTCTAACACTTCACAGCATTCCCTATTTAACAGGAGATGAAATAAATTACAGTCCCTTAGTCCAACTTAATAATGGCTAAATTTACACTGCCACTGAACAAATATTTGCAGCCTGTGCAGTGGTACCAGTTACTCCTTTGTCTACTACAGAGCTCCACAGAAAGGTAGCAATCAAGTGCTACCTCAGCACTTGCTCCAGAACGCAGCCATCTCCTAAGAGGTTCTTGGGAAAGACATCAGAGTAAAACTGTTCTGCCATCTGCACTTATCCAGCGCACCCCAGCCAGAACATCCCTCATGCGGATCCCACTTGTCACTGCTACCGACCCCACGCTCAGCAGTCGGTACTTCTGAGGAAGAGCACCATGACCAGCACTTCCGGCCACAGGGCTGACCTCCACAGGACCAGCCACAGCTTCTAGTGACACAGCCTATCACAGGGACAGCTACCGAGAACACGAGATCTCTGTTCTTCACAGAGCTTTGTTAGAACTGGAGCTCTGGCAGACAAAGAGAGCTTTAAGGCCACTGACACGAGATTCTGGTCTGGCAATTGAAACATTAAACACTCAAAACACTGTCAACGAGCACCAAACATTTGTTACTAACAAAATTTAGAAGTGAATTATGGTTGAAGTTGTGACTGTTGGCAGAGCAGCTGCCCCTCCTTCCATATCAAACAAATGTCAGCAAAGCTGTCTGCAAAGGCCAGGGCAGGGAGGAGGAAAAAATGTAAGGAGCGGAGTCACTTCCGTGGGAGAAGCGGTGGGCAGACAGTGCTCAGCACCGCTCACATCCCCCTGTATCAGATTCTAACACCATCACAAGCCTAAGCCAGCAAAATCCGATCCCCTCAGATGCAGGAAGGTAATGAGGCGAGTCAAATGCCAAGCCATCGCAGAGCACCCTCCCACCCCAGGAGGGTGGAAAATATTCCTGAGAACACCCAGCGCCACAGCATTCGCTATGATTTCTATGCTCTTTAGCAAAAGAGAATATAAGCAGCACTGGCCATTCCTGATACATGTAGACCTCCCTGGAGACCCTCCACCATCTCACAAGCTCATTTATTTTTAACAGCAAAAGGCTCATGTGCACATTTAGAAGCACAGCCAAGGTTAACTTAATGTTTTTCTTAAGAAAAACCAAACATCCTTTCTGAAGAGCATGGTGTTCACTGTGGACATTTTCTTTGCTCTCCAGCCATGACACTGAAAACAAGAAATACAGTAATGTACAACATACCCTTAAAATCCCTTTATATATATATACACACACACACATTCACACACCTATAACACGAAGCCATTTTCCAAACATGCTACAAAGGAAAAAAAAAAGGTCTGGAAAGTCATGCCAATGCAACCAGAATCACCTTCACTCTAGTACTATTTATTTAGACCATTTTAATTTCTGCAAACTTTTGGAGAAAGGAACCATAATTCACCACCAGCTCACATAGATTTATTTTTTAGTTTGTTAGTAGTACCTGCCATCAACTACTCTGATCAGGCTGTTACAGAAGTCCCTTACCCAGGAAAACTTTAAATTTAAAATTCAGCTAGGAATATTACAGGCAGCTACAGAATCCAACAATGTAAGTAGCATGAAAGGGCTTTAGCACTCCCCACAGTAACTCTATGTTCTAAACATTCTTTGTTGCTCCTTCCTGACACAAGCCAGAATTGCAAACATCTGAACAAGAGACTTCCTCACTAAGTTGGGAGGGAGTAAAGAGGGCAGCAGGGAGGGAAAGGGTGGAGGGAGTGTCCTACCGCATCAGCAGATACTGAAAAAAGTAATAAAGATTAAATAAAAAATTCTACTGCACAACACTTGTGGTGGTGGACTCTCAAACAGGAGTACTTCCCATTCAAGAATTCAACATCATGATGTTCTTATGAAAGCTAGGAGGAGGCTGGCAAGAAGCAGTACAGGAGTGCTTGAACACCAAGATAGACATGGAGGGGTGAGGCAGGGGCTTGATAAGACCAAGGGAAGGGTGTTACTGTCAGCAGGACACATGGTAGCACCCAGAAACACAACAGACACAGCTACCAATGCGATCCTTTGAGCCAAAAGACTTCTGGTAAACCAAAGGATCCTCTGCTAACATTTCCTGAGATGGGGCTTTGCTATAATAAGGACAAGTCTTACGGTTTTGAATCACCCCAATCCTTGACCTGAGAGACTACTCCTCTAGTGCTCCTCCTCCCACTCTACTCTGCTACCCACACCCCTATCCAGGAACTCTCTCCTGCAACCACCATTTTGCAGAGCAAAACTTTTGCTCTGGTAAACCCCATCTGATGAGAAAACTTAAAACCGGGGTATTCCAGTGAAGGACCTTCTCTTCCTTATTCACATTTTCAGCCTGACAAGACTCACCTTCAACACTGAAGTCAATCTCATCTTTTTAGCAAAGTCACTAGTCTTCTCATCATTTTCAGTAGTACTTGAAGAAGCTAGACATACTATTTTTGGAAATAGTTAACAAAAACAGGTTTTCTTGAAGCTAGATCTAGTAAGAGTGTCACTCTCTTTCTACACACAGAATCCTTATTGGAAATTAAGGATGGATCCAGAATGAAGGTCTTGGGTTTGAATAGTCTGTCCTTGCCAGGACAATGAATAAATACGTTGGAAAACTTGCAAAAAATTGAAGGCAGAAAGACTTTAAAAGTTTAGGGTTAACTGTACCAAGAACAACATGCCTGCCTAAGATGGTATCAATGTCAGCAACCACTAGTAATTAACGAAGAAGCCTTCCTGAAGTAGTGTTGTTCGTGTACTAGTAGTTTAACCTTGCACTGGTCACTTTGTACTTGAAAAAACTGATCTACTTGACTCCTAGAATGCTTCCTGTACCAGATTAGAAAAAACTAATTAAAGCCAGCAGCAATGCAAGTCATTCACCTAGCACACAAACAAGATGAAGCAGTGAGATTATTAAAGCCTTGCGGTAAAGCAAGCGTGATGAGGTAGAACACGAGCAGCCATTGAGTACTACAGCAGCACTTGTACACTACTTGGCCATTATGTGGTTTCTTCCCAAGTTATTTCCCTCCACTGAGGAATTCCACAGTGAAAAACCTTTGGAAATAACCAAGCTGTGTGAAGGGTTGTTGTGACAGCAGTGACAGTTTCTAGTTACGAAACAGACCTGACCCATCTGGGCACTACCAGACACATCCCACTGGCCAGGTGCTGAGGCCTTCACCAGTACCAACGATCTTGGCACGCCATTTCTTAAAGCATTTCCAAGTCTACAAGAAAGATCGAGCCCAAAGTGATTTCAGAAGAAAGCTTTAAGGCCTCTTAACAGCCCTTTACTCCAGCTTTAAGTGTAGGTGTTGCTAGCTGGAACAACTAAAAATGTTGTTTGTGGGTTTTTATAGCCACAGAAAACCACAGCATGTTTAGAATGAAAATGAGCTATCTGCAATTTATTAGAATATCAATCCATTAACAACTCTCTTTCAGAAGTAGTCCTTCTCCTGTAAGCATGGTACCATCCAAATGAAGGCCCAACTTAACAGCAACGGACAGCTGTCCCCTGCTCACTAGCTGTTTCACTGCACATCCTATAAACTGGACCACGGACTTCAGCAGGCCACAGCTCCCGGCCCACAGAACAAACCGGCTGAACCCACCCTAAACATCTCAGCAGCACTCACAATATCTTTGTCTATTAAGCTCAAGAAGCCTGAAAAACAGAGGAAAAATATTCTCATGGAACAGTTTTATCACACTGTCAGTTTAACCAGTATGAACATGTGCAACCATTCAATAAGCTCAGTGCAGTAGCTTAAAATAGTTTCACATGCCAACACAAATAACAGTCTGCTCACAGAGCAAACAATAGCCAGAGCTGGCTGGTCAAGGAGCATGTGTCTGTCAAAACCCGCAGTCTCTTCCCAGTTCCACAACCTGAACGTATTTTCTGTATTTGCATTGCCTGTTCAAAAGCCTACTCAGAGCAAAAGGAAAAAAACCCCGAGACTAACAAGCTATCCAGTAGCATGAAAGGCAGATTGTTCCATGTAAAGTCAGCACAGAACTTTGTTTTGAATCTCAATATAATCACCAACTTTGCTCTAAACCACCAGACCTCACTGGGAAGGCCTGTGTGGGGTACTCAGAACTTCTTAGTAAAGGAACGGAAATCAGTTCAGGCTCCTGAATGCCTTTTATGAACTCAAACCCTTACAAACACAAATCTGTACCTTTGACGTACTATTTACTACTTACTTTGGCCACTCTTTGATTCTGCTCCACTCCACAAGCACAACACCACAGAAACAAACTAGCAAACAACTTTAGCTGGGGAAACAGTGACACTGAAGGCAGTGGGGGTTTTCTCCCATGTTATGTATCTGTAACTGAAATTCAGAACCACCTGGTCTCAACTCCTGGTTTCATACATACTATCTCCATGGAGAAAAGTGGAAACAGGAAGGGGAGTAGCAGGGAGGCCCATGCAGGAATGAGGGACAGGAAAAATGCAATCCACTTTATTAGAGCTAATCCTAAACCTTCCCAAGGTTTAGACATAGAAACATATATATAGTTCTAGGAAGTAACAGATGTAAGAACAAACCTTCTACTACATTTTGATGAAGTTTATGAAACTATGAAGGCTAGAGTTTACCCTCTATGCAAGAGTTTAGAGCTGTCTTACAAAATACTACCAAGCATAATTTGATATACAAAAGGCCAGGCTTATGATTTAACATTAAATCACCATTTTTAAACATTAAACTCAGCATTCACGAAAGGGTTAGTCTGCCCACGTTTTCAAGACTGTGACGAAAGCAATTGCTCAGCCATGTGCCCCCTTCCCTCTCCAGAAGCATTCTCCAAACACTCCGTTTATTAACTACACCCTCAGTGATTTCCAGGAGGTGGTGGTGCTCCCCCCTTCATGTGCTCCCCGTAGCCGAACGTGAAGGAAAACACCTCCCCGGGGCAGCTGCAGGATGGGCTCCGGCCGGCTGCTGCTGCCCGGCCCCGCACACACACACCCCGCCGGCAACCGCCATCTCCCGGAGCGGGGCCCCGACGCGGGTTTTTAGCGAATACCCCAGGGAGAACCCCCCCACCTGCTCCCCTCCGACGTGGCTGCCCCAGCGGCGGGGAGGAAGGGGAAACCGAGGGGGAACGGCCGGCGCGGCAGCCCGAGGGCGAGGCGCCGCACCCCGCGCAGCCGCTCGCCTCGCCGCCGCCGCCGCCCCGGCAGCTGAGTGAGCCCAGGGGCCGGCCCAGGGGTGTAGGTCACCCGCCGGCCCCGGGGCCGCCCTCCCCCGCCCGGGCCGGTGGAGGGAAGGGGCCGGTCCCCCCGCCCGCACTCACAGGATGCCGGAGCAGGAGGTGCACACGAAGCTGCCCACCGTCATGTCGGTGTAGGTGGGGCCGCGCTGGTCGCAGTCGAAGCACTTGCGGTTAGGCTGGAGGCTGCTCATCTCCCGCAGCAGCTTCAGGTGCTTCTCCTCCTGCTTCCGCTTGGCGCTGGCGGCCATGGCCCCGCCGGCGAGGGGACGGCCCGGCACAACGCCGGGCCCGGCTCACACCTCGACGGCGGCGGCGCTCCGGGGCCCGGCCGGCGGGAGAGAGGGCCGGGGCGGGGGCAGGAAGGGGCGGGGAGGGCAGCCGGCGCCCGCCGAGAAGCCGGGGCGGGGGGGCGGTCACCGCTTAGGCCGGCAGGCGGCACGGCGAGGGCGGGCGGGGAGGTACCGCGGCGCGGAGGAGGCCGGCGGCGGCGGCCGGGCCGGGGCGGCTGAATGACGAACCCGGGCGGAACCTGCGCGACACCTTTATGAGATCACGGGCGGAGGGGCGGCAGCGCCCCCTCTCGTGCGGGAGGACTCACGCCCCTCCCGCCGCCGCCCCCGCCCGGGAACGGTGCCTCCGCCGTGTCACCCTCCGAGGGGCGGGGCGGGGGGTCGGGCCTGTGGAGAACGCTAATGGAAAACTCTCGATGAAAGAAATAAAGTACAGTGTAGCCTTCCACCGGGAGGAGGGGCCGCTCCCCCACCCCCACCCCCACCACCCCGCGGTGTGATCGGGGCGCGGCCGTTGAGGGTCTCCGCAGGCCGCTCCGCCCGCGCGTTGAGGTGGGCACAGGCCGGCGGGGAGAGGGATCTGTGCCGGGAGACCGGCCTGCCCGCCCCCCGCCCCAACGCTCCCCGCGGGCTCCAAACCGCCTCCCAACCGCCTCCGAATCCCCCAAAGTCTGAAAATTCGGTCACGGAGGCTCCTGAGAACAGCGGCTGAGGCTCGGTGCCGGCTCCTGCCCTCGGTTCACCACAGCCCCTGCCCCACTGTGTCCGGTTTCGGCCCCTCGCTGCCAGAAGGACGTTGAGGGGCTGGAGCGGGTTCAGAGAAGGGCAGCGAAGCCAGAGCAGGGTCTGGAGCACAATGTGCTGAGGAGCGGCTGAGGGACCTGGCGGGGTTGAGCCTGGAGCAAAGGAGGCTCCGGGGAGACCTTCTGGCTCTGACAACTGCCTGACAGGAGGTTGTGGAGCGGGGTCGGGGGGGGCGGGGGTTGGTTTCTTCTCCCCAGGAACAAGCGACAGGACGAGAGGGAACGGCTTCAAGTTGCACCAGGGGAGGTTGAGGTTGGCTCTGAGGAACAATTTCTTCCCCGAAAGGGTTGTTAAGCCCTGGCCCAGGCTGCCCAGGGCAGTGGTGGACTCCCCATCCCTGACTGAAGATCTGATCTGCTGTATTTTCCTCATAGTTTTAGTTAAATCTGGAAGGACGTGCTCCACACCAGTAATTCGGCATTCCTCCTCTAATTTCTCTGGGCATGCTGATGTACGTGAGCAGGTTGACCAGGACAAAGCTTTAAACCCAGAGAATAACACGCTGATCTCAATTTTTTGTAATGCGCATGGCAGGAGCTCTTCATGGTGAAAAACAAACATCGCTAAAAGTCATTAAACAATCACAAATGCTTACATAGCATTCTTCAAAGGAAACGTGGAATGTTTACAGCCTTACAAGGACTCACTGCTTCCTCTAATTTTTCACTTCTCTGAAATCCTGATGTTATTCAGAAGGTTTCTTTTTTTTTTTTTTTTTGCCTTCTACGGAACATGCCAGCACTGGAGATTTGCCAGTGACCTAAATGACCCGGAGCAGATGACCTAAAATTAGGGGGTTAAAAAACAAGGTTTCTTTCCTGGAAGATGATACCTTACTTTGGAGAGCGCTGATCAGCCACCAGCCCTGTTGTGGCAGAGAGTTGCTACATAAAGTTGGGTTTTGTTTCAACAGGAGTCAAAGGTGCTTCGTAACCGAAGCAGGAACGTCCGTCCGCTTGTGTCGCGCACGTACGTACATGAACGTCGCGTGGGAACAGCTGTGAATAAAACTGAGACCGTTGTGGCTGAAGTCGCCCTTGTCCTGAACACGTGGGACTGGGTGCCCAGGGCAAACCGGTCACAAAGCTCAGCGGGAGTCTCGTGGGTGTCACACTGCACTAGAGCTGGCGCTGGTAAAGAAACAGTTCTGACGTTGTTTGTGGTCAGCACCAAGACGGGCTTACGCTTGTAGATAAATGGCGTTGGGTTTAGAAATCACTGATTAAAAAGAGCAGGCCTCTCCAGTCCATGTCTCACACAGCTGATCTACCCCAGGAACTGCCTAACAAGGCCTCGGAGGGTCGTGAGGATACACCCTCTTACAGCAGCCACACGCTCAGTGGGATTCAGGTTCTTCTGGAGACTGTGAGCACATCTGCTCCCTCCCCACCTTGGGTTCCTACAGTCAAGCCTCCGAATCTCACCCCCTCGCTCCCCATGGGAGCCTGGCCATGTACGAGCGCCTGTGGTGCGGGGTCTGGGCGCTGGTCGCCCTCCTGGCCACACCTCACCTCCCGCCAGCCCTGAGGAAGGTGTGCTGCTCTCCCGCTCCCTCCTGCTCCCCACTGGCTGCTCTCAGCTGCCGCTCCTTCCCTGGAAGCAGATGGCTGGTGTTCTCTGACTTACTAAGGGAAGAGTCCACAAATAACACGTGACTCAAAACTCTTCAGCTTCGCTCTTCGGCTTTCTTTCTCCTGATACGTTTTCCTGTTTCTCTACCCTGGGACCTGAGCTTCCCTTCCTGCAGCTTCTCTGTCCACATTTGTTCTCCATCCTCTCCTCCCAGTGACCCGACTGCTGTGGTTGGAAATGCTCTGGCCAGCTGTTTATTCCAAAAGTGCTTAATCCCTGCTGCACCTGCTACAGCTTTTAGCATCAGAATTAATTTCTTAACAAGAGGTAAAACAATGATTTCTAGTGCTTGCAACATTTCTCTTTACATAAAACCCTGAACTTAAAAGTTGGCCCCATCCTGGGTAATAATATCTGGAAGATGTTGCTTCAGTAAGGCCTTAAATATGGGCTATGAGGGTACAGATTATAATATACCAGCACATAATCCAGGGGACTTGTTGTCAGCACCAAAAGAAACAGGAGTCTGAGAACGTACGTTTGGGAGATGAGTAAGACACCCTCTGCTGGTCCCTAGGATTGAGGTCAATAACACCTATTTTAAAGCAATTAACCCCGCAGGCTGAGTGATGTGAAAATCATCGTGCTGAAAGACTAATGGGCTGTTAAATCCATCCCGCCTCACCACGGCCAGGGACACCAATTAATCCTGGGATTAGGCAGATCGGCTCTGTGGTAAGCTGCCACTGCAGTGTTGGTGCAGGAAGGGGGTTCTGGGGAGGAACCAGAGCGTTCCCTGGTACGCCCCGTCTGCAAGCACCGGCAGTGCGTGCCTGTGCCTGTGCCCGGCCCCATGTAAGCGGTCGCTTTGTGTTGATGAGTAGACACGGTTCAGTAAGAGATCCAACCAGGAGCAAGTCATGTTTATATAAACCATCATTGATTGTCGACAGTTATCCAGATCTAGAAAATTTAACCACAGGCAATGATCAGACAAAAGTGATTGAATTACAAAATAGTTTTTATTGGAAATGCCATTTCCCTCTGGCACGTCCCACCCACTGCTGTGACACGGACACAGCGGGAAAGGTGAACGACCGATAGCCCAGCCATTACGGTAACCGCTGTTTGCAGGAACCAGAGCCCGCAGGGCAGGGGAAGGGTCAGGGTCCCATCAGCTTGGTGTTTGCTGAGGCACAGGTTTGTGGCCCTTAATTCATTTATTTTAAATGCCATGCTTCATTTGTGTGACATACACCTGATTCATTTTGAGCGGCGTAGGGTCAGAAGTGGTTTTCAGCCACAGCAACAATGGAAGCCTGAGATTCCAAGCAGAAGTGCTGGCACTGAGGATGACATGGAGGAGTTGAACGTTTGGGTGAGAGACACAAAAGCATGAGCTGGCAGAAGAGTGGGAAGAGTCAAAAACCAGAAAACATTGACAGAAAACACAGATCCTCTGTAGACTCCTCCCGCGACAGGGAGATGAAACGAATCAAATCAGCAACATCCTAAACTTAGGGCTTAAAAACATGGGTCCCTTTTGTCCTGGTTCTGTTCTAACCTGAACCAGGACACCTTTGTCCGAGTGAAATCTGTTACCTTGTGGTTCAGTGGAATCGGCTTGAGGTTTTTCAGTGGGAGGGAGCGAGGTGTCCTGTTGGAGCTCCACTAGTTATCCTGTCCCTCTCGTCAGTGTGTCCCATTAACATTTCCCTCGTGGAAACACTTTCCTTGGGCTTTCTTCGCCTTCTTGTATTTTCATCTCATAAAACAAACAAACAAAGAAACCTCAACCCATCCCAAGAGTCTATCCACTGATAAGAGAAAAAAATTATAAATGCTGTTACTGAATTTAGCTGTTCGGAAAGTTGTTCAGAAGTGCGAGCAGCTGCTGCGCCACTTACATTGTGCTTCCAGTTGTTAACTGAACCCTGTGCTCTCCCAGTCTGGATGGACTGGTGCTGCTGGGGACCCCGTGAGCCCGTTGTGCCCAGGGTTACAGCTGTCTTCTGCCTGCAGGGTTAGAAGCCTCTCCAGGCACTGTGCTCCGTGAAGAGCAGATGTTACTGGGTTCTGGTTGGGGAGCTTTGGGCACAGGACTGTCCCAGCTTGCAGTGTAACCTAGCCTAGTCCAACGGGGGGTGGGGGTGGGGGGGTGGTTGTGTGTGTCACACCCAAGGGGGACATTTCAGCAGAGTGACCTGTTCCAAAGTTACAGAGGCTTTTTGGTTTTTTAATTTTAGTGAGAAATGTTGATAGTGGAGGAGGCAGCTGTTCTGTTCTCCTCCTTTATTTGTCACAGCTCTTCAATTTCCACCGTGCTGTAAGCGCACAGGATCATGTTCCAGTTTGTAATCGCCAAGGAGGCGGTGGAAAGAGCGTGGCTGTGTACGGTTGCTGTGAAGGCAAAACACGTCTCATAGGAATATCCCGTACGCGAGGTGAATGGGGTTTATTTTTTAGCTCATCTTGACAGTACCTTTATTTTTAGGGATGTGCCAACGCTTCTCTTACTGACTGATTTCCACTGGTTTATCATTGTTCTATACGATGCCTTGGTTGAACAATGCGTTACCAACTGTACTACAAATCTCAGGACTCTGTAGAATGATGGTTTCCTGCATCCTTTCAGGGGAGAGGGGAACCCTTTACCCCAAAAGGGAGGATGTTCCCACTTGACCCTGTAAAGAGCACTAGGAACACAGTGTGAGCTGTAACACATCTCACGTGTGCTGGAGCTGCCCCCGGGGGGGTCAGCAATGCACCGAGGGAGGGTGCAGAACCAGGGTGAAGACAGTGAGCAGGAAGGAAACGAATGGCCTGAGGAGACAAAGGGCCGAAAGACAGACCCCGGTGGCAGAAAGACAGTTTAACTCTGTCTGCCTTTTGACTCTAAACGAGAAGAGGGAGAGACAGAATCTAAAGAGATGTCCAAACCACCAGCAGCTGCTGTAGGATCTGGCTACATGAAGTGCTACTCCAGGATATGTTCTCCCAGCGCTCTGAACAGGAACAGGTCCATTTTCACATTCGGGTTTATATAACATAACTGATTTCTTGCCCTGTGAATGAGGTTTGTATCTAAAGCCCTGTCTACTTTCAAGTTCAGTTCTTCAGTACCTTTTCTGCTTGACGATGGACATCTCCTGCCTGTTTTCTGTAAAACTCCCATGGGAAAAAAGAGGCCTTTGTTCCTTTCCACTAATGAATCTAAATTATTCATTAGTCAGTCTGATTTGTGGAAAGTGCTGCTGGTTAGTGCTGTCTTAGAACTGCCTTAGATTTGGCAATAGGAATTAGAGGTAATGCGAGGGAAACCCATCATGAAAAGAGGCAGGAGATGCAGTATCTTAAGCTTCACAACACTCACCTGGTCTCCTTCAGACATCCCTAAAATTTTAAATCTTTACTTCATAAACATCACTTGAGGCTGATTTGGGGAGCACTAGAGCAGAATTAGCTGTTCTGAGCCAGCACCCCTCAGTGCTTGTGGTCATCCTGAAGCAGTGTCCACAAGTGGAACGTACGCACAGGAAAGGGCCAAAACGTGCTAATTCTCTAAGTCGACCTGGAGATATAAAGAATGAAAAAGGTCAACAAGGACGGAAAAGTGGGCTGAGTCTGAGATGCCAAGAAAAGCCACAAAGTACCTGTCACAACCCCATCATCTGAAACACCAGGATGGTGTTGCCTGATAAACAAAGAGTTTATACATGGTGCTGAACAAACCGATGAATACAAGTACCAGAATAACTAAAAGTCATGGAAATATCTGTTTGGATTTGGAGTGGGATGATCAAGAACAGCATCTTTGGGTAAAGCCATGGAGATGGACATAACACAGTGGGGAAACCTGGGAAACGGAGCTTTCAGGTGCCAGACATCCAAATAGGAGAACAAAGAAAAGAAACTCTGTAATGTGAATATGGAAAAATCAGGTTCTTCAGTCACCCTGCTTCTGAAAGAAAATCCTTTAGAAGTGGACTCCGAAAGGAAACCCGATCCTTCACATTTAGTGCCATGTTTCCCATTACTGCAATTTCAAAATCTGGGATACTGCCACCAAGAGGTTTCCGATGAACCCCCGAGGATGTGTCCTGTCCAAACTGCAGAGAGAAGGGCAGTGTGACTGGTAGTTGTAACAGCTTAAAGGCGAGAGCACTAACAAGGTACACAGCAAACCAAAAATCCCCGGGAGAATGCAGCGCAGGCAGGTGCAGTTGCGCGAACAGATCAGATAAGCCCTAGCAAATACCTTCTTAAGGGGGTTTTCTGCAGGAGAAGCCTAACCTCAATCCATACACGGGGAAAACACTGCTTGAACGAGCAACAGTTTAGCACTTCCCAGGTCGTTTAGTTTGGAAGAAGGAGGACAAACCTTCAAATTGTTGTTTTGAGTCATTAATGTCACGAGAACAGTGAATCGCTGATGCTGGCTTCTTGTTCGTTCTGCAGCACCAGAAGAGCTCCTTGCATGGAAACGACTGGTTTCAGCACCGCGACCCATGGCCGGACGCACGAACAGCTTTCAAAAACTGGGATTTCTTCCACGGCTGCATTCTCTGGTGAAGTGTGAATTCCAGTTGAGAACACAGGTATCAAAAGCTCTCGCCAATTAGAAAAGCTCTTCCTTAACCAAGAGGAAAACGAGAACTGCTCATCAGCACGTGACCTAACCAAAATGCCTTGACATGAAAAGCAGCGTTTTTGTGGCATGATGGAAATACTTAATATTTGCTGGTTACCTGCTTAAATAAATTAAACGAAACCCAAAACCCAACAGCGCAGGCACAGTGGGCATAGCGATACCCCGCATACTGTGCTCTGGCAGCTGGGGAAGAGGAGGCATTCAGAACGTCACTGCAGCCTGGCTAGAACAAAACCTAGTTCGGGTTTGCTTTTCCAATCTGGTTCGTGGACAAGGGGGGTTAATGGAAAAGAATGACTAAATGCCTGGAGCCAGCGCAGTGGATGAGACACTCGGGATAACGCCCACCCACAGCATAACCTCAACACTGAAGAGCCACATCTTCCTGCTGTGAACACAGGACTCTGGGAAATGCAGCTCCCCATGTTAAACAGATGAAAAAATCTGAACCCAGTTCCTCCAGCTGCTGCAGGTTAGGAGCACTGGCAGGGAGAAGGAACGCAGCAGTTCATCAATCATCACAAACATGGAACAAATGCGTTACAGAGGCTGTTAGGCAGGCAGGGTATTTCTTACAGCTTAGGGCGTCTAACCAGGCCTCTTGCAACTGCTGGAATTTGTGACACTGTGTGATTTCCTTAGGGCCCCCCAAGGTTACCCCGACTTCCCCCAGTTACTGAGCCCCATGCTACGACCATGCAGTGGGGTCTGCACGCTGCTCCTCTTTGTGCGGGCTGCTTCCAGACCTCAGCCCTTTGCTACTCAAGGTCTGGCGTTCCAGTTTGTCCGGTTCAAGGTGTGCGTGGCCAGCTCAGGAACACTGCTCTGGTGCCAGAGCGACCCTCTGGCATATCCTCCCCTCCCTGCGTGTCCCTCCGTGCACACAGATAACCGCCTGGCTGAAGTGCCAGCTCGTGCAGGCCAGAGATAGAGCAACATATGCCCGGCCGTGCTGATGAGCCCCCCAGCTGCTGCTCAGCTGGCTCGAGGTGCCAATCACAACTGGTGATTCATAGTCAGGATGACAAGTGTCATTAGTCAGAAATAAAACCATTTCAGCAAGGTGAACTAACAGAGAAAGCTTTCACAGCAGTTAATGAGAAGTTTCCATTGGACTGACCCAGACACTCGCTACTGCACACTCTTGTGCACCGCGCCTCGTTCCATCGTCATGGTACAAACCCACTGTCAGAGGGTTTAATTCTGCTCTTTTCATCCTCGTTACCAGCCAAGCACCCGACAGCCAGCGACTCCTCTGAGTGTTTCCCACAGTCCCAGCTCTGCTCTGAAGCACCATCTGTTTCGTCTTTGCTAGAGCCACTCGGTGCTGCTGGCAATGGCCACGACTCCTTTGGGTTCAGGCCTTCGTGATCCTGGTTTTCACTTACTCCTGGTTTTGCAATACGGATATTACAAATTTAAAATACTCCCTCTGACTCCCACCACAAAAACCAGCATGTGCAGCAAACACAACCCTTGTGCAGTCAGCAAGACCCTGAACATGCCATTTGCCCTTGTGGTGGTGTTTAAATCGATCACCAAGAGCGTCAGTGTCACCGGCATCACGCCCAGTGTTGTCACAAGGCCAAGGGAGTCCCGGCACAGGTCGCAGAGCAGTGCGGCACATCCAGTCCCGCTCACCGTGTCGGCAACGCTCTCACATAGCCCCCGAAGACGCGCCCGCACAGCCTTGTTCTGCACCGCGAGACGCTGTCCCACACTGTTAAACATCATTAAAAATAGTCTCCTGTGAGGGACAGAAAAGCCCCTCAGCGACAAGGGAAAAGTGCAGAACAGGGGAAAACGAGGAAACATGAAACATGGTGCAAAAGGAACACACTTTATTTAACACGCTATTTGACTGGAGAGTTTCGAGCACTGCTGGTCAGAAAACCAAACTGAGTTTCGCTTTCCTAAACACACCCACTCTCAGTGTGGCAGCCACCAGTTCCGAGGAAAATCCAGGAATGTCTCTAATCCTCTAGCTGCTGCTGATGGCCTTTGCCGCTGCCAGCCCCGGTTTGGGGTTGGAGTAATCCCAAGGCCTCCTGTTCTCCGTGTACCTGTACAGCTTCCGCAGTGCCACGCGCGCCGCTTCCTCCTCTGCCGCGAGCAGCGTCTCACCAGGACCCTCAGCTATGATCTTCTTATCGCTTAGGGAGAAAAAACAGAACAAAACGTTATCATCGTGAACCCTGAGCACTGCCATGACCCTGAAAGGGGGCTGCGAGAGCGGTGTTCCTCTGGCGCCCGGAGAGACTGGAGGGCGCGTCTACAACACACAAACATAAATGTTTTTGCTGCGCTTTCCTGCACAGGTAGGTGACTGCACGGTCAACCACGGAACCTGGGATCAGGAACCCACCCATTCCTGGTGGAGCACTGATCTGCGTGTTGAGATTCCTCACGCAGCACTGACTCCTGACAGTGTTCCTTTCTTAGCCCTGTAAAAAACGTGCCAATTTGTTACTCTGGGCAGCTCAAACAGAGGAGTGAAATGCTTCTGCCAGTGCTTCTGCCCCAGGAAGAAACGTAAAGGGCTCATGGAGAAGTTCTCCATGTTATGGAGCATGTCCTTGGCTCTGTTCCACCAGCAGCTGTGGGCAGGAACAGAAGCAGCTCGTGCAGGGACACCAGGAATTCCAGAACAAACCCTAGAGGAGTTCCTTTCACACCTCAGAAGGCACATAAACCAGAGCACCACCGACCAGAGCGAGCCTCGGCAGATTCTCCCATGCATTCACCCGCAGCTCACTGAGCCCAGCCACAATGACGGGGCTTTGGTGGAGCAGGTCCTGTCCTGCTCCAGAGGAGCAATGTTACCCCTGAGCAAGAGACCAGGACAAGTGCACAGGGGACGACCGGCACTGTCGGGAGCAGACACCCCTCCTGCCTGGTTCACGGTGCCCATCACCAGAAAACTAAACAGCTCCTCTGGAATACAGAGCCAGCCTCCCCCTGATCCTGCCTCCCTTGACATCTGTGTCTGCTCCCCCTCTCCTGAGTCCTGGCCACAGCTGTGCTCCCTCCATACTGCTCAGTTTCATCACAGGCAGAGCTCCTGTCAGCTCATCCTGGACACACCCCCAGGCTCTTCCACGCGCTTGATTTAGGCCTTGAAGCCCTTTGGTCAGAGACCATCGTGTTACCCATTACCACAGCAAGCCATGGCCAGCGCTTAACAGCTGATTTTAAACTGAGTCACCATGAGGATTCTCTGCTGCACCAACCTGTACAAAGAGCACGAGTGGAACAGTAGAAGACCGTCTTCCCTCCTCCCCTCGCCCCCAGCTCAAATCCACCTCACTTTAAACAATATTGTACTAACCAGAACAAGCCAACGAAGTAGAGGGGCAGAACTGTGCTGACTCCCAGCTGCCTGGTAATTCTTGGTTCTGGAGAAGAGACATTCCTCTTGGTCAGCTCTTCCACCAGTAAGCCCATGGGATTTACAACGTCCCAGATCTCAAACAGGTCTTTTCCAATCAGTTGGGGAATAAAAAAATCCTAAACAAGAACATTTAGAAGTTACAACTGTTTTATGAGAAGGGTATTTAAAAGCTGAGGATACACATGACCTTACAAGGAGTGTGATCAATATTGGACAGGACAGAGCAGAGAACACCAGAACACTTTCCCTTAGCAAGTGCCAGCAAGTACTGAAACACCACCACAATGAACCAGAGATCTACGAGTCGATGTGCTCGACCAGCCTGTGCCTCTTAAAGAACAAAACCCCACCAACCAAGCAAAATCCCCACAACTCTGACCCCCCGCATCCCCCCAGATCTCACTGTTAAATTGTCTTGTCACAGGTATTGTCAGACTTCTGCCCAACCTCCCTGGATCGCTGCGGCAAGGCAGTATTTAATTGTTTTGCCTTTTTTCGCCTCCCAAGACTCTTCGAGGTGACTGTTGTCAGGACAAAAGTAACTGCTAAGTCGTGACTCACCCGGACAAAGATCCCTGTTGTCTCAGGGCCGCTGCTTTCCAGCAAGGCTCCTATTACAGCAAAGAACGTCCTCTGTAGCACCTCTGGGGGTACGGGAAAGTCCCGGCAGAGCGCCAGGTCCTGGATGGACAGGTTCTGTGCCACATGAGAGACAAGGTCCCGACTGGTGAGAAAACTGACAAGGGCCCCCACCCCCTCGGCGGGCAGGTCGGGGTAGGCACCTTCGAAGCTACGCGTCAGATACGACCGTGAAAAAGCCGCCCCCTGCTCAGCGAGTTTACTGTTATCCTGCAGATTGAGAGCCACTGTCTCCTTGTCCAGCCCAAGCTCTCTGCGCCTTGCCTCTTCGCTTTCAATGTAACAGGGGTTAACAAACGCCATCTTGAGGAGATCCAGAGAGAAGTTCTCGTGCAGCCGGTGGCTGAAGGCCTGTATCTCGGCGTGGTAATCCCAGCTGGGCTTCTCCGACCTGCCGACAGGGAAAAGACAACAGATTCAGAGGCGGAACCAGCCGGTACCTGCGCTGCCAGCATCGCGCCTTTCAGGCGAGCAGACGGAAATGAACAACTGGAGTGGTTTTGAAGATCGAACTCGGGGTGTGAAACCCCAGAGACGAACACTATTGGTTCGCCCATGGCCTGCCCAGGACGGGCCCTGCCACGCTCCGACCCGGGGCTACGCAGACCTAAAACCATGCTGCCCCGAGGCGAGACGAGGAGCCGCCTGGGCATTTGGTTTTTACCTATTCTCAGCCTGCAGCATCCGCTCGCTCGCTCGCTCGCTCGCTCCCCCCGAGCCCCATCGCCACCCCCCGTCCTCTCCGAACGGCCGGGCCGGCTCTCACCGCCGCTGCGGAGGCGCCTCCAGCCGCTGCTGCTCCAGGTAGGCGCGGAGCCACCGCTTCTTGTCGCGGCTCGGCGCAGCGCTGAGCGCGGCCCGCCCGGCCTCGGCCCCAGCGCCGGCCCGAGCCAGCAGCCGCCGCGACGCCCGCAGTAACAGTCGGGCGGCCATGGTGGCGAATAAATCCTCTCCTCCTGTCCCCTCCCGGAAATACGACCCCACTCCGCTAGTTCCGGGAGAAAGCGTTCCGGCTGGAAGCGTTCCCGGCCGGGGACAGAAAGGGACGGACCAATGGCGGAAACGCGCTGCATGCCGGGAACGGCCGGAAGGCCATCGGCGCCCGACAGCCCCCGGGATCGGTGACAGGAGCGGAGGAGACACAGCGCCGGGTCTCCGTGCCTCGGGCCAGGGATGATCGTGGCGGCTGCAGTCACGCAGCGAGGCCGAGCCCCCTCCGCCCCGGCGGCTCAGCGCAGCACCGTCCGCGCTCTGTGGTGGATGACGTGGCTGGACGGGGGTGTTTCCGCAGACACCCGCCTCTTCCCCTCCCTGCGGCCTCGCCCCAGCACCGCGAGCGGGGCCACAACACGCCGGGGCCGGCAGCGGGCTGTCGGGTCCCCAGCTGCCGCCTTTGTGCTGTTGTCCACCCCTACAACTTGCTGCAGAGACTCACAGTTAGGTGAACCCTCAAATAAATTTTCTTACAATAATATTAAACACTGTTTTGAGGGGTTTTTTTGAGAGTTTTATTAAATATACTACATCAGTACCTTGTACTCCATCATCTTTTGATCACTCACATACTAACTCGCTTAAAAATGTATTTCATAGAAAAAACACCTGCAAAATTAAAGCTAAACAAGGTAGATATCACACACCTGTGGACAACCAGCACGTCAGCAAAGAATTCCTTTTATTTGACCCGGACACGTGCTGAAGCAAGGAACACACTGGGGACAGGGGATGCTCCGGACGTGGCACACCTCACACAGGAGTACGAGTGCAATGGCGTTGAACTGCAGCTACCAACGGAACGATGACAACTACTGATGACTCCTCTTGTGTTTCTACTTCCCGACGCTGCCCGGTCTCTCCCCAGCGCAGTGGAACCTGCGGTGGCTGCTCCTGGGGGTCGTGGTCCTCGCGCTGCGCGGGGCAGCCGCAGTGCAGGCTGGGGCACGGTGGCGCTGCCGCATGCAAAGGAGAGACTGCGCACTGGCGATGAACGCGTCCCTGCTGGCCGGCCGGCCTCCCTCGGCACGGCCACTCCAGGGCCGCTGTCTCTGGGGGAAGCTCCCAGGGCAGGAGCTACAAACCAGCGTTATCATTCCAAAACAGAAACAAAGGGGGTTGCACATCGCTTGTGTTTCCAGCTGCTGAACCTCTCAGCCGTGTCTAGCGCCGGAACCAAAGCCAGCTGTTGAGCAGCCAGAAAGCCACCGTAATGGAGTACATGATCATCTCCCTTTTAGCTCGCTCTTTGTTTTCTTCCTCCAGCAGCTGAAGACGGCGATTAAGTTTGATTATCTAAAAATAAATAAAAGCTTTTAATACTTCTTTAGAAGCTGCCAGACTTTCTGGAAGCTTCTAAATAGCCATGTAAAATCACTGTCTCAGCCAGATGGATTTCAAACCCTTGATCATTTGACTGTCTGTCTTCAGCCGCTGGTGACCAGCCCCTGCAGCCCCTGGGAAGGGGTTGGACTGCCCGGACTCCTGGCCCAGCACTGGAGAGGTGCAGGCAGGATCCCTCGCCACACCCTTGTGGATATGTCTGCAGGCACCCCTTCCCCTTTCTGCCACACCAGCTGTGTCTTAACACTATCAGCTGCTGAAGCTCTACAGACCTGTCGCCTTAAGGAGGCGGCATCGACAGCGGTCATGTCGTCCGGTGTTCCCTCCAGCGCTGTGTCCAGGGTGGAAAGACCATACCTATCGAACAAGGGAGACGGCTCAGCTGCCTCACAGGCCAAGATCAGCAAGTACCACAAATTACCAACAGTTGAGCAGATATAGGTTTGGTGGTGACACAGGGAAGAATTACAAAGCTTTTTCCAGCTTTTACAGAGGTATTTCGACAGGATCCTGACTGAATGGAGTACGGACACACAAAGTGGGCAGGTGCTGGGCTGAATCTGGGTTTATCGCTCTCCACATTTAGGCATTTCTGAAGAGTCTCCATGCAGACAGACTCCTTGCTGTCACCTCACCCCTCAAAACACCGTTCCCAGTTACTTAACTGATTCATGAACCCGGAAAATTGCCCGAGCTAAAACGCCAAAGTTGTGAGAGACCTGGTGACAGATCAGAAAGAGCCAAACTGGAGAGAACTGGGTGTCTTCTGCTTGGTACCTACCTAAATACTCCCCATGACACTGGCTGATTAACAATCTTGGTCACATTAACTCAATGTTTCAGCAGAGAACCTGCACATACGAGGTCCTGCAGAGTCCCCGATGCTGCACAGCCCCCCGCCATCTCAACAACTCAGTTTCCGTGTGAGCTCCTCTAGACTCGCTTTCCCATGAGGACACGCCAACAGCTGCTGCAAACAGCTCAGGAATTGCCCTCAGAACATGCCTACAGCAACAGCCAGCATTTAACGCCAGGCAGCGGCGCACCCTGCGAGCAGAAGGCCCAACGCCTGCAGGCTGTGGCACCTCACATTGCAAACTCAGCACAGTTATTTTAAAATAAGCCTGGGTTAACTATAAAGCAGTTTGAACATTTCTACTGTGAAAAAAGTCTGAATCTTTGCACACATAAAAACAAATCGAGTTTTCCTTACTACTGCAGGTCCTCTGAGAGCCAAGGAGACTGAGGAGGGTCTTTCTGCAGCCGTTTTTAATACGTAGTGGATGGCACAGAAATGAGACAATCTCCTCATCCCCACAACACAGCTGTCCCTCCCAGCTCCTGAGAAAGTAGAGGGGCTCACCACCCCAGTGAGGCGGGCACACCTCCCTCCCAGGGCACGCACCCTCACCCCAGTCACAGTGAATCGCTGCTGCTCCACCAGCTCCCAGACGCCAGGCATTAAAGCAATCCCTTGCGAAAACCTCTTGGAAGTTACAAGAACTGAACTCCTGGGTTAGAGAAGACGCCCCTGCTTGAATCCGGTGTCTGCGCCAGCCCCAACGCCATCTGCACCTCAGAGAAACCTCGAGAGTGCAGCGGCCAAGGGGAACAATGGATGGGGAAGGGACCACGGTCTTTCCTTCACCTTGACCACGAGGTTACGTGTCAACCTCACACCCAGCCCCACCGACATGACGTTGACCCTCCTGGGCCCTGGCAGTGAAAGGGCACCCAGCTGCAGGGGACAGCCGCAGGCTCAGCACTGAGCACCTGGGAAAATTGGGTCACACGTGGCCACATTTTTAGCAATAAAAATGAGACTCAGTGCTAAACAGGAAAGAATTGGTACTGTAACTCAGGAGCCTCCCCTGGCACATCACCGAGCCAGAGCTCTGCAGCACACTGTGTCTGAGAGACAAGCGAGGTCTTTGCAGGTGACTCGGAGGGGTGAGGAACAAAGGCCTAAAATCTGTCAGGAGCTGAGAGGGAGGATAGAGATGAGCATCATGTTTTAAAGTAAGGGCACTGGAGACAGGGAAACAGAGGTCTGAATTCTAGAGTAAAAATCAGTGGGTCATGACTAACAAACAAACGGTTTACCTGGTGCTGTCGTGATGAGGGTTAGAGGCAGTGGTAGCAGCTGACCCACCACGTAACACTGGCCTACAGCCGGTTTTGTAGGGAGAGAGCACAAGACAGAGAGAGGAAACGACAAACAGAGAGAAGAGGTGAACCACACAGAACAAGGAGCATCAAAATACTGCCACGTGACCTGTACAGCGTTCCAGACAATACAACGTCTATTCATTGTGTTGTACACGGCACTTCCACATTCATCTTACTCCAATTTAATCAACACTGAATGATCACACAGCTAAGACATGTAGGCAAAGTTTTGATGATACAGCTTCACTGATGGAAGACAAAACTTTGGAGCAGAGATTTGGGTGGAGGTTATTGGCCTCCTAAAATAACTATGGCTAACTTCACATTTAAAAATTATCCCCCCAAAACCCAAACTCCACCCAGGAACAATGTGGGGGCGGGGGGGAGGGACGACCCCAACAAACTATCTACACATATTTATAAAAGCCTTTTTATTCACCTCTCCTCCCTCTGGTAATGAGGCATTAGTGCTCCATGATGTGGAACAAACTGTTCGAGAGCCTCACATCTTGGTCAATGCCACAGGCGGTACCTGTGCCAAGCACTCAACCCGTGGGCACCCCGGGCTGTGCAACCAGAGACCAGGAGAGTCTAGGGATGAGGCTCCTGACAGCAGGTGCCTGGAGGAGGCAGAGGTCTTGTGCTGGGGAGGCTGGGAGAGCACCGTGGCCTGGCCTGAAGCTGAGCAGGAACCCTGCTGAAGTATCACAACCACTTGATTAATTCCTAAAGGATCAGGATCTAGGAGCCTCGGCAGACCCTGCTCCCCAGCACAAGCCTTACAGGGACTGGGTCCTGCTCTAACCACACCCCAAGCGCAAAGCGCCATGTTTTCCACCTAGCGTGAGGTAAGCCCCACGATATGTTTCATAAAGCAGAGACCCCTGTTCCCAGGACACACTACAAGAGTTTTCTGACCTCAATGCATGAGGTCTGGCAAAAAGTTCCTAAAAGAGGAGTTCCTGGGTTTTATCAGGGAGAGAATTCAGCCACTCTCAAGTCTTGTCCAACAGATGCTGCACTAAGTACTTTGAGAAAACCGAGAAATCCAGCAAAAGCAGCTACAGAGAAGGTGGGGGAACTCCCCTGCGAACACGAGTCACCCATCGTTAGTCAGCACGACTGCCCTGCACGTGCTGAGAACCACGGGGCTCGGGTGCTCTGTAACCTCTCAGCCTCTGTGGGGGTTTGTGCCCAACAGTTTCACAGCTGCTGCAGAACTACCGAACGCTAACAACTCACACTGCCCTTCCCAAGGAGAGCCACGGGCCGGGGGCTACAACAGGGCACAAGCCCAGAGCACTGAGATCCGTGCAAACCAGGAGCTGACCTGAACTGCAGACCAGTCTGTAGTCCCACCTCCCCACAGAGCCAGGCACTACAGAAGCTGTGCAGTTCACACTTCATTTCTTGACAGGTGGACCCAGAACATTTCCCTGCCACTCCCATGCATTTTACTTGCCTGGGTTTATGTAGCAACAAAGAAAAATGTGTTCTATAGATCACAGTGGCCTCACAACTGAGATCACCCCACTCCAAAATCAGCAGGAAGTCTTTCGGTAAACACAGAATGCACGATTAAGACATAGTCAAGCTATCAAATAAACGTGTCTGTCTTTAAAAAACTGAGCAAGAACACAGTAAAACTTTGCATTTTCTGGCTACTTCTGTCCACTCCACCCTGAACGTTAACTGGGGATGAGAAGCAGCCACAGCAAGAGGCCAGGGATGCTCCACACTTCACTCTGTCATGACAGGAACTGACAGCAAACCAGCTCTGACTGTGGGAGGACGGGCAATACGGCGATGACCAGCAAACCTGGTCTGCCTTCTGCTACTTAGGGCAGAGCATGGGGTGGAAATACCGCAGTGCTGATGTGATCAAGGACACACAGTCTGGGAGGAAAACCACCAGGCCCGGACAATCTGGGTACCTGGGTCCAGCTCCCATTGTGTCTGTGCCCACGCACAGGGGCTGGGGCCAGCACGTTCCCCTTGCTCTGCAGGGGGAGCAGCCCTGTTCACCCCTCCCTGGACTTGGACACCCTGGAAATCTCCAAAAGGCCATAAGAACGGGCACTAGGGCTTTAGGGACATGTTCTGGACGTGAGTTGGGTAAGGAAGCTGAAGTGCAGAAAGGACTGGTGCCCTGAGGAACCACTGACTGGGTGCCCTGCTCTCCTCGCCTGTCTGTGCCACACACCCTTACTGCGGTACAGCAACAGGCTGCTGCTTCTCCCAGGCTCCTGCCCACTTCCAGACCCATTTCATGTTCTTCTGAAATACAACACCCCAATCCAAGGTGTAGCGCTCCTCTACGGTCTTTGCTCACACCCCATTTTATTCCTACCATGAAAACTATCGTTCACATGCTCAATCTAAAAAGTGATCTCCTGACACCTCAGGATGTGACATCACTTTAAGGCATCACTAAAACCTCCTTAAATGCAGGGGTGGGGGGTTGGTTGTTGGCGTTTTTTTGTTGCCTGGAGGTCTTCCAAAGACACAGGGTACAGGCCCTATAGTCACTCAACAGAAACTGAAACAGAAAAATGGTTAGAACTGGAAAACAAAACTGACCTATTGTCCTTGTCCAGGCTGAAGGAAATGCAAGAGTAAACAGACAGCGTGAACAGGGATCAGTGAACTGTCGCCCATTTAAACACCCTGTTGTGCGAGCAGTGCCGGCTAAACCAGGCACAGTGCGTTACCTGCAGCAGCACACCCAGCACCCACCATGAGGAGGTTGAGTAGATCAGAAAATGTTTTGGGGAGAAAAAAAGAAAAGCAAGCCATGAAACAAGTGAAAAACATTTCTAGTGAGCAGCACAGAGCCAGACCTCGTTTGCTTTAAAAGATCTCTTCCAGTACTGAGCAGAAAATGTTAACACAGGTGAGGTTTGAGAGAGAAAGCAGTTACACAGAGCAAAAGAACAGGGTGCGGTTTGGAGCAGTTTAAAATGAACGACACTGCAACCATGCAAGTGGATCATCCAAATTTCACATTCCTGCGCAGCTGTGGAGAGACGGTGGGTCTCCCAGCACCCCCCCAGAACACACTGCCGCCTGATGGCACAGTCCTTATTTTGGCACCTTCCTGTTCAGAGGTGACAAGGAACAGGTTTCCGTTTCTCCCAGGAAGGTTAGTAGGAACACCTCGAGAACTAACCCAGGCCAGGAGAAGCAAAGCAGCTCATGATGCACCCAGAACCCTGGGATTTTTCTGACAATCAAAGTAAGCTTGAAGTGTCTGTGGGCATCGGTGTGCGTCCTCCAGAATGCAAGAAAGCAGGGGCCAGAACACGCCCAAAGGAAGCCAGGAACAAATGCGCTGGCTTCATTGCAGGCTGGGGAAAGGGCTACAGCTCCAGTCTGCGTTTTAACCAGGACTCTTGGCACCGTGTCCCTAAGTGCTGTTACTCACAGACCGTAAAACAAAAACTTGTAATTCCATCTGATTTTTAATATTGACAAGAAAGAAAAAGGTATTGCTGTCCAGTTGCTGACAGGCATCAGAATTTTAACAGCTGCAGCCTGAAATTTCACAGTATTAAGTCATGGTTAAGCACACAACTCTCGGAATTTCAAGGGGAACTATGCAGCTAATTGCTTTCTGGTGTTGCCTGGGTTTTTTTTTTTTAAGTCCCAGTTTAAGGACACACAGGCCAGCAAGACCAGAGCTCGCTGTGATTCAGGAATGTCAACATGGGCATTCATGTACTGTCAGGTGAGCAGACACGGTGAGCTACTGGAGGTGCCAACATGGAAAACAGCTGCACGCGCACACAGCCATTCACAATAAGATTGGCTTGATAGTCCCATTTTACTACCAAAACAGCAAGAAAGGAAATCACGTCGCCCCACCACAAACCACTCAGGGTGCTGCTGGGGTGTATCAGCGGCCAGAGGCAGATAACAAATACCAGAGAACTTCCTCGCAGCCCTTCCTCCCAATGTTCCTACGCTGGAGACTACTGCCATTTGTACCTGCACCTCTGGGCTAGCACGCTACCGACCTGGACACTGCTTTGGTACGTCACCCTTGCCAGTGCCAGTCTTCATCGATGTTTCTGTACTGTCCAACAGGCCATTCTTGTAAAAGCCAAATCGGCACAGTCCAAGGACACACCAAGTGGACCAAACTCCACTGAAGGGAAGGGAAATGCTACACAATGACTGTCACAAGGCTGGTTTGGTCAGTTCCTCTCAAAGATCAGCTTATCCGTAAAACCAGAGACAGCATTGCTCGGAGGAGCAGCCCGAGTGCATGGCCTTTCTCCAGCAAAGGGGTCACATCAGCCACGTCCTGACCAGAGTGAGCTGTTCCCAGCAGAGCTGGAAGCAGCCTCAAGCCCCAACATGGGATCGAAGCCATGTTGACAATACCTAGTACAACGTTCCATCCTGTTTCTGCACACGTTTTAATACTTTAGGATGACATCAACCCAATCTTATTGACTGGCACCACTGCTCACCAGCAGAAGTTGGCAGGCCCACAGTCTGGTGTTACCTGCAGGGAACACTGACAGTGTGGGAACAGCCAGAGCCCTTATAGCCATTGTCTAACACCTCCTCTTTGGTTTTCATTTGGAAGGAAACCAAGCAAGGCCCCATTTGACTGAAACAGAAGCATTTTGAAATGTGAATTTTGGACAATTGAATTGCTTATGAACAGTGAAAGCAAAGGAAAGCAAAAGCAAATAATTTCATCTCATCATTTTGTAAACAGAAACCGAACTCCACTAAAAAGGAGAAAAGAAACAAAAAAAGCAGCAAAAGCTGGCAGAACCAGTGACAGCCAATCACCTGCGGTTTTCATCCAGCACATCCAAGACCTGCTGGTAAGCCCTACGGGTGGAAGACTGGATAAACGACAAAATGCCGCGAGCAGAGTAAAGATTAGCTCCGTCTTCGGGGAACATACTGGGAGGACAGACCCGAGCCTGCTGCAGCGATGGCGTCACGCTGTTCATACAAGCACAGTAAACGGAGAGAGAAACACTGGAGTCAGAGTTCAGATTTCAAACAGCTTTTCAGACAGCCCCCATTCCGAAATGCTCAGTGATTGCTTTCAGCTCACCCTTCTCCCACCACGTCGAGGCAACACCCCACATCCAGCCACGCAGGGACCGTGAGCTACGTTTATCCCCGCTCGGCAGACACAGGCAGGCTTTGAGCTGTCACACAGGTTAGTTTCAGACAGTCCTCGTCCAGCTAAAGCTGTACCTGCTGGGGTCAACGTGCAGGTCCTCACTGATATCAGTGGGACAAGGTGTTTTATGAGCATCAGCATTTGATAAAATTCCAACACACAATCCATTCCCAAACCAGGAGCTGTTTTCAGTGAGGGGACCCCAAAGGCCTCTGCAACAACAACTCTTCTCCAAGCTGTGACTAAGGTTGAGAGAGTATTTTGAATTGCACGTGAACAAAGTTTAAAGACAACTGCAAAAAATTAAAAAAAAAGCAGAGAATTCATATCCCAGTGACCACAAATTACAAGGTCTTTTTGACTACAATGCACAAATAATATTTAATGTGCAGAGGATGGTGATGCCAACACGACCATTTGGGTTATACAAACCTCACCTCTATCAAACAGAAATTAGTTTTGATAAACTGCCTTTGACTTGCTCGTGTTTCCTCATGTTCTACCTGACCTTTCCACATTTTCCTTCACACGTCAAGAGAGTTTTAATTTTTTGAATCAGGAAACTTTAATTAAAGGCAGGATGCTTTTTAAGAGGAAGCAGTTTGTGTTAATTGAAAATGCTAGCACAAACTCAAACCAAGTGCGAGTCGCTGCTACCCTTCCGATCCCGGGGGAGTTTTTACTCCAAGATTAGGATCCATAATGCAACACACGTCCTTCGCTGTTGCCACTTGTGCTTTGCTCCAGCAGGTTCTGGATTTGGAATGCCAGTCTTCCCTCTTCTTAAGCCCAGTGTTAGTGGCTGAGTGCCTGGAAGCTGGTTTGACACTGGGATAATCTCTAGAGGGGCCATAACCGTATGGGTGCCCTTACGGTGAACAGAGCAGCTCCCCAGCCAGCTGGCACCGCGACCGCAGAATGGAGTAAGACAATTCAATTGCAGAGACATCACAGGGATGTCACTTCAGCCTCTCTGCACTTCAAGAGACATGCCAAAACAGCAGCAGCTGCTCTCGGTTGATACCGGTCATTAGTTATCGGTAAACCACAGAGATCTGCCTGCTGCTGTGGAGCACATCTGGAGAGGAGAAACCCCTGCACTACTGCACGCTCCCACTTTTACAGGTGGCTTGTAAGAAAAGGCAGTTTCAAGAGATTACTTCATTCCTTCTAAGGTATTATTTAATTCTAGCTTAAGAGAATATTTAGTTTCTTAAATCATTTAATTATTTAAAATATTATCTAACTTTGCTCCTGGATATGAGCTAAACATGAAATGACTCAAATTTTCTCTGTGAAGGCTATTGCTAATGTTAATATCCTTCTAAAGTACATAGCTTGAGAGAGACCTCTCTCTTCCTTTCTGTCTGAAAGAGAGAATAATTCTGTGAAGGGCTCAAATGTCCAGGTTCAGGTATATGAGGAGGAAAAAAAGAAAAAAAAAACCCCACACAACAAATAAGAAGCCAAATTTTTCTTCTCTCTGCCTTTTTCAGGGTTCAAAATTACTGTGCTGTAAACACATTGTAGTCGTTTGGACTATGTCAGAGACCATGGAGAAGAAATATTATGAGGCAAATATCTGATATGCAAATCAGCCAAGACCATGTAAGAAAAAAGTCTCTAACCTAAGGGAAGTTCTCTAACATTTCGTATGACTTCTCATCACTAGTCACTGTGGCTACCCTCTTCTCCATCTCTAGTGGAGTGGTCTTAGTCCTAGATAGGATTTTGTTCTAGTTTCTGAAAAGAATCCTTATAGACAGCCCCAGCCAGCGCTTTTAGTGCCTTTAGCACCCCCTGGTTACAGCCAGCTGTCAACTCCAGCGTTTGGAGCCGAACCAAACCGCGTGCGATCACAGCAGCTGCTGTGGAAGAGCATGGTGACCTTCTCCCGCACGCCGAGTTTTTAGCTTAGCAGTAATCTCCCCTAAAGCACCTCAACGCATCCGTGGTGTATACAGGGTTTACTTCAGGTATTTGTCTGACTCATGGCTGTGGAAGCATCAGATGAGCGGTAATCATATTTAACTAGTTCAGGTGATTTTAAAGTCACCAGGCAGACAGATCGTGTTCTCATTAGAGCTGTGCCCACCATCACCTTTTTACCCCCACAGCCACCACGAAGAACAGAATTTCTCAAACTTAACTCTCTAGAGACGTGTTTTTCTACGGGAAAGGCTGCAGCAGAAAAAAAATTGAGTGCTGTCCCCTTTGCCACACACTGCTGGTGGTCTGTCGGCTTCTGGTGCATTCAGCACTGGCTGGCTATGGCCAGCCAACACTTTGTTTCTCCAGCCATTCAAAAACCAGCCAAAGAATCAAACAAACTTTTTCTTTCCCCATTGGTTCTTAGCTGATGCTGTCCCTTCCATTTGCTATCAGGCATTTGTCCCTGTGTTCTGTACACAGGGAAACGATTTGGCCAAGTTTGAGAAACCCTGGAGCAGCATTAGAAACCACACGTTTGGTGCAGCAAAGGCTGTTTCACAGCTGATACCTACATGACAGGTACTTAGCCAGAAAATTAGTACTGCAGAGCGCCACAGAGTTAAGCACACTCCTGACTTTCATACAGCCGGTAATGTTTAGGCTTACGTGCAATCCTCAGTCGAAAGAGGTGACTGGAACCGTGGCATTTTATTTCTTGGGACAGTATCTGATCTGTGCCACCTTGAATGACAATTGCAATCTCTTCAGTAAGCATCCTTATCAACAGAGGGGTTGTCAGTTAGAGCTGTCCTTACTGCCGCGCGGGCAGACAGTTACTGTGCCAGCAGGAGCCCTCTCTAGTCTCAGTGTTTTTAGAAGCATTTGAGAATTACTGTCTTTAGTGGGGCCCAACTCCCGAAAAGTCTCAGAACTGTGTCTCCAGCACACAGCTGGATGACAAGAGGAAAGACAACAGCAAAGAAACTTACTTGACCATGTAAAGAACACTGTGATAGGAGCCCAGTGAACTCCTCTGCTTCAACCTGACCATTCTACTGCAGAATGTTTAATTTTGTCCCTTTGTAGGCACAGCACACCCGGACATTCTGTCCAAGAAGGACAACAGTGTCCTAGATTAAAGCCTGAGCATTACAGAAATCTCAAAAACTCAATTAGACAACACGGGTTCTAAAAGGCAGTGCTCCATATGCCTTCGCAATGCACTCCTCATCACAGCATCCCAGCAGACTACCAGGAAGTTGAATCGAGGAGGTAAGAAACAAGCATTTTAAAAAAAAAAAAAAAGAGAGAATAGTAATTTTTGGATAGGAATTAAAGATTAAAACATGGACTCTTTCCTATTTGAAGACGTGAACCAGGCTCACACAAGCACAGGAATTAAGACCTGACCTTTGTCAAGTTAGAGAACCAACATGGTGCTGTTGTAATCTGACTTGACAGAACATTCTCCTGAGAGTTTGCCAGGCACAGAGACACATTTTCCACCTGGAGACAGACAAAACCTGGATGAGGGAGGAATGCCAGACTCAGTATCGCCAAGTACCACCACATGTTCAAAGAGATTTCTTTTTTTGGGTCATGCTGAGTCCGGAGAAGCTGTGATGACAGAAGAAGCAGCAATTTCTAGGAGCCTCAAGGATTTCAAAGCAGATGATCTACATATTAGGCACAGCATAACTTCTGTCATAAGAGAGCAAGTACTTGGGAGGACAAGGGACAACGAAGGTCTACTAAAACGTTGTCTGCAGGTCAGCAAGATAGAATGCTGCGGTGAAGAGAGATCACTTCTTCCACCCAGGCAGTGGAAAGCACAGACACGGCAGGCTCCGTGTTAGCTGCCTGCTGGTTTTCATACCAAGAAGAGAAGAGATCCCGGATCAGTCTAAAGTTTACGTAGTTTCCTAAAGGACACTCAAAATGGAAACTGCTTGCCATCGGAAGTTTGATTTATTTGACAGGCAGTTTGCAGGCACTGGCGTGGGCATCAGGAAAGAAAAACTCTTCTCCAGATGTGTCATAATTTCCTGGCTTTTTTGACTGATCAACCAAGTCATACAAGTTACCAGCTGGATGTTCATCGATCGCGTCCATTTCAAGTTTCCAGGATTCCAGGCAGGTATGGTACTGTTGAGCCTCTGAAGGGCTGCTAGAGGATTAACAGAGCGGGACAGCAAGTACTACCCAGACCACTAATTCTATATATAGCTACTAGGGACAGCAGAGCACCCAGGTGAGTTCCACAGGTTTAGGCAGTCCTGCTCTGTGTGAGAACGCTGACCGTCAGAGCTGATCTCGCTGGCTCCTTGGACAGCTGGCTGGGCAGACACAGCCCACGGCTGTCGGCAGACCACAGTAGCCTGGGGAACGAGGAGAGGGTGATATCAGGAAGTGGCGAGAATTCATACACCGTCTGTTTTTCCTTTAAGCACAACACATCCAAGACTGGCAGAGCAGCGCTGGTAGCATCAAAAGAGTAAATTTCACACGCAGCTTCCATCACATGAAGACCACCTGTTCCAGGATGCACCATGTGCAAACTATCAGAGAGGCACATGAAGGCTGTTCCTGCAGTGAAATTCTAGCGTGTCCAGCTCAACAGGACCTAACTGGATGACTGACACCACAGGGCACTTGGGCACTGAGCAGGCTGATAGAACATTTGGAGACCGAGCTGATTAGGAGCTCAGGGATGTGCGTGTAGTTTTGCCAGCTCAGCAAGTATCTGTGACTCAGTGGACCTGAGTCCCATGACACGTGCAATCTGGAAGCGCATCTGAACCAGAAGACTGGCTAAGGAAGAAAAGGAAGATTACAACAGTATTTCCATGGAGATCTGGAGGAATAGAAGGAGAATTTTGTATTCCATGTCTGGAACATGCACCAGAGAACATCTCACCAGCTTTAGACAAACTAACCAACAGGACATGCAGTACCTCCTAGTGCCCTGGCTGCAAACAGAAGGAAACAGACATTTCTAGGACATAATTCTCCTGATCTATCTGAGACTAAAAATAGACAGGCCCTAAGTAGGTCATGAACTTATTTTCCTCTAGCTACTGAAAACTAAGTTTATGGTGATCGAGCAATAGCATTACACAGTCTGCACTGGGACAGATGAACTCCCATCTCACAGGATTTTACACCTAAGACCTGTTCAGCAAGGGAAAAGATTCTTCACAGTAGCTGCATTGGGAATCATTTATAGAGGAGTTTTAAGAGTTACACTGCAAAACCATTTACCACCAAGTGGAAAGATGCTGTTCCCAATAAACTGGGATTAATCGAAGTCTGTCATATCCAATAAAATTATACGGACCTGTGTGTCACCACAAGAATTGCTACCTCAGATGGTAACAACAGCTGAAGTTTCGATTCTAAATGCTAGTAGCCACTTTGCTCTCAAGAAATGAAGATGTATTGGTATCTGTGAGTGTACAATTAAGTACATTGACATCAAAGAAAAATGACATTCTAGTGTTTGAGGAAATGCACATATTCCTCCTTCTATGAATGAAAACCACTATAATATCAACAGTGGGAGAAATGGGAACATCTTGATGCACAAAACTCAATTCCCTGAAAATTCAGAGGAAAAAAACCCATATTATACCAGCTCAGGAACTGAAAAATGTCCTGAAGTATCAATTCACAGTAACTGGGGAAGCTGACTGCGAGCCCACAAGTACTCCCACCCATCCCCTGCAAGAACACACCTCGTAAATGGGTCACCTCACCAAAAAGAAAGCACAGAAATTGAAAAAAATGCTGGTCTTGTAATATTTAAAATCAGGTACTTGCCACGACATAAAATCTTAGCTGAAAACCTCTGATATGGAGGAGGTAACAGCAAAGGAAGCAGGTACTGAGGCGGAGGCTGTGTCCCTGCGCCCGCTCTCTACTCACAGGGAATCGTTGCGGGCCAGCTGCCCATTCTGCCGGGAGGCGTTCTCGCTCATGGAGCGCTCGCGCTTCAGCCTGCCCATGGCACGGACCTGCGGGAAAGGGGAGAAGGGGGAGCTCAGAGACAGGGGGTTCCAGAGACACTTGGAATCTGCATTGAGGCTTGTAAGTTAGATGTGCCCTCAGATACAGCACACGCTCTCAAGGGTTTCGCAGGGATTAGGAGGAAAACAACTGATGACTGATCTGATGCTGGTACATGTAAAACCAGGGTCCAAACTTACTGCAACCCTGCTGCATCTGTCCATGCCATCCATCGATGCCAAAAGCACGAACAGGGTTTTGCATAGCTAAGAAAGCGATAATCTGTTTACTGTCGCTTCCTGGCACCAGAGATAAAGACTGCTGGATTCCCCCAGGCTATAGGGTATGCAGCTTCACAGATAGTCCTCTGTCATTAAGATGTCAATTACCATCATCCCCCAGATGTTCATGTTACACCAGTCTTTCAAGTACAGTTTTCAGAGTTTTGTTAAAACTCCCTAATTCTATTTGGTGTGGCATCATCTGGCCATGAATTCCAAAGTTTAACCACGCACCTTAAAAGAATCTTCATTTGTTTTCTGATAACCTGCAAATTAAACAAATCTCACTGCTTTCTCTTCAATCACAAGGGTTTTTTTGGTAGAAGGATTTGGAGTCGTTCTGTGGTGTTATTTGTGTGAGTACCACGTACGGGCACTGCGCTCCACAGCCCCTGATATCTGCCAGTTAAAGACGGAGCTGCAAAGTCCTAACTACATCTACTACAGGGCTAAGAAAAATATTTTTCTATTTTCCCAATTTATGTTGGCACCAAGTAGATCTGCACCACACTGGAGAAATCACTGGTCATTCACTTTCTTTAGCAGAATGCCTCTCAGCTAAGGAAAAAGCAAAATCAGTACTAGCCTCTTCATTTTGAGGTGTCTGCTGCGGAGGCTTTTCCAGGTCCAAAAAATCTAGTGGTCGGTCGCTAAGAGAAATAACACGGGGAGGAGTCTTCAGTGCCAGTGGCTTGAATGGAGTAGACTGGAGAAGGTCAAGGTCTGGTGGTCGGGAGAGTGGAATGTCTTCACTGTTACCTGCAAGAACATCGGCTGTCAATAGAAAGCACGGAGCAATCTGTGACTTGTGAGGCCTTCAGGAGCTCAGGTCTGCCACTGCAAAGGCCATGACCATAGACACTAAAAAAGTACCGACAGAGTCCAGCCAGTAACAGACAGGTCATTAACATTGTTAGCATTCTGATTGTAATCCTGTGCGTTTTGCACGTAACATTTTGTTATAGTTACTTTAGCTTACAGTTAATTAAAAAAAAAAAAAAATCAGGTGTAAATCACTAATTTTTTTTTCTCCAGGAATGGTTTAGTAAGATGAGAAGTCAGCAATTAAATTTGCTCTTCATAATTCATTCATTATGTGTCTCCACTACAAGGTGTGCCACAACTGTTAATGCAACATTTTCAGAGTTTATGAAACTCCCCAAGTCGGAGCTGATGGGCAGTAACAGTGTGAAAACTAGAAAGCGTTTTACAGGTTTTGCTTCCAAAAATATCAATACATATTTTTGTCCACCCAGGAAATTGGGGTATTTAGATTTTCACCCGTTTTTCTTTTATGGAGGTGCAGACATACCTGCCACTACAATCCGCTCTGGAACCTGCATAGTTACGCTGGCATTAGGAAACCCTTCCTGGACGCCCTTCTCGAGGTCAGCATTTTGAGGAGCCACTTTGAGCTTCTCTGGGACCCTCATGCGCTGGCTGATCCCTTCGGTGTATTCCATCTCATACTGGAGACGGTTCATCTCCGCCATCTCGGCAGCTGGAGATGGGAACGCAGCTCCGCTCATCCTGGAAAAAGAAAACCAATGGCTGTAATGTTTTCCAGCGTAGGAAGCCAGCAGAAAGCACCTTGTTGTGGTCCCAAGACAAGTGATGAATGCCCCACTACTTAAACACCTAGAGAAGCACTGTGTGGTACCTATGCCTGCACAGCAGCCCGGTGAAGCACTTGCAGAAACAACAGCATTGGGGACAATCGCTTTGCAACTACCTATAAGCTATAGAGCGCTGCGTGGGTTCAGCCGCTCCTGCCAAGGAGCAACACCTCCTTGTCTTCCTGCTCTTGCTTCTTCTCATCTACTGTGTCACTGAGAACTGCCTTTGATGTCAAAGTGATTGCAGTTTTTAACCCTTTTTACAAGAGAACAGCAAAACAAAAAACAAGTGAGATTTCAGCAACAGAAAACTTAAAATATTTAAATCGAGCTTGTTAACAACCCCCCGAATTATTTAAAGGGAACAGAAATCAAAGTTACATTTTCTGTAACACAAACTGTTTTACAGAAGTCATTATAACAGATCAGGGAGAAGGAGGACTTCAAAATTGGTATTTACAGAACTAAGTAGCTCTAAAGAGGCAAGAGAATAGAAAAGAAGTCTGAGGATGATGAGACAATAAAAACAGTCTCAAATACAGGGTGAGTACAGGACAGGGAGCAGGTGAAGCATTACATGGCATTTAACCAGAGAGAGAAAGGAAGGAGAAGATCCAGAGGATAAGGGGAGAGAGAGCAAGAGCCGCTGCGCAAGGTGAATTACCGGTGTTCAGAAAGAGCGAGGGGTTCCTCATTCTGCCTCTCCCAAACACAAACATCAGCAGAAGAGATGGGGATGAGGCAACGTGCACAGATCTGACGGATGCCTCTTTGTCAGCAGACACCAGCCGTAGCTGTGCTGCGCCCAGATCGCTACGGACAGCGTGGGCATCCCAGTTAACCCGAGAGGCGTGAAGCTGAGCACTGCTAACGGCAGGGAGACCACAGCAGGTTTGAGAGCCTACACCCAGATAGCCACAACTCCTCCAGCTACGTGATGGTTTGCTCCTGCTGTGGCCCCTGCACAGCCAGGCTGTTCACCTGCGCACCAGCTCCTTCAGCAAGAGCCTAGAGAGCCCCAGACCAGCACAAGGGGAAGGGGGGACCTACAGCAGAGTTAAGGACAGGTATAAAAGGACCCAAAGAACCCTGTTATGGGACCCTTGACTTGTCAGGGCATACACCACAGAGGCATTTGGGATGAAGGCTGTGGAGTAACAAAGCCCTAACGGGACAGTCTGAGGAAAAGGAGAGTGAGGTGAAGGCTGGACGCTGCCCGGTACAGCCTCACACGTGAAGTACATTAACGCTCCCCTGAGCACAAGGATGACACAAACAAAACCCTCCCACTGTGCACGAACAAGGCTGTGGGGTCACAGCGCACACATCCTGTCGAGCCCGGTTCACCCCAGCCGGAGGAGCTTTTGGTTTTAACACAAAAATACTGGAAACGGCAGGAGGGAAAAAACGGTCACGGCCCGACAGCCATTCCTCTGAGACACCCCAACTGCGTGGTGACAGCGGTAAGAGCGTTCGGCAACAGACCCGGCCAGCTGGGGAGGCGAGCGGGAGGCGCGGGGGGGAAAGCGGGGCTGGGGGACTCTGCGCCACGGGGCGGGAGGGGACGGCGCCGGGAGGAGACACGGGGGCTCAGGCGAAGGAGGGTGTCCGGCTAAAGGAAGGGGGGGCTCAGGCTGAGGGAGGGGGAGACTCTGGCTGAGGGGACTGACGGCTGTGAGGGCGGCCGCAGCCAGGGACGCCCCGCGGCCAGGCCAACCGCCTCGGTACAACCCGGAGACGCTGCCGCCAGGCCCCGGCGATCCGTACTCACCCAGAGCGGCAGGAAGGCGAATGGCGAGCCCTGCGCTGCCCTACCCCGGCCGGGCCGCTCCGCTCCTGCCGCGCTCCGAACTCGGCGCTGCCGCCCGTGGGCGTTAAGCGTCGCGACGCGCCCTCGCCTCGCTCCTCCGGCGAGACACGAAAGCCAGCTCGCTCGTCCCCATCGGGCTCCCGGGCCGGGGACCGCGCATCACGTGACCGAACGAGGGCGGAAGTGGGTGCGGCTGATACTTCACGTGCGCGGGGGCTCCGGGGAGTCCATCTTTAGTGAGGGAAGGCGGTGCCGCGCATGCGCGCTGGCACGCGTCCTCCGTCCGCGGCCCAAGGTCACGGCGGGCCGGGCCCGGCGCGGAGCGGGACACAGCAACACAGCTGTGAAACCCCCCCAGGGATGGGGACTCCACCACCGCCCTGGGCAGCCTGGGCCAGGCCTGCACAACCCCAGTGGGGAAGAGATTGTTCCTCAGGGCCAACCTCAACCTCCCTTGGCACAAGCCGGGACACCGTTGGCTGCCTTGGTTCCCTGGGCACACACTGCTGCCCATCGTCAGCTCATAAAATGGTTTTCATGGAAAACTCTTAGTTGTTCCTGAGTGTTGAAGCAAATTTATAGACGCAGGTGGTGTCTGCGGGAGAGGCAAGTGGCCCCCATGCAGTAAGCAGGAAGATCGAGGGAAGTGTTGAGGGGGTGGGAGCTCTTCGGGGTGCGTGGTGAGGGTCCACTCTCCTGTGCGATGCCCAGGGCCCGGCACTGCAGGGCCCGGTTTCTGAAGGATGGGGCCTTGCTCACTCAGAGCAGCTGTGTGCCTCAGAACCCTGGCTGCTGGTTGAGGTGGGTAACCTGGTGACCTTCCCAAAGGCTGCCTGCTGAACGGGGTCCCTTCTATGTCCATCACCGCCCCCTGGCATCACATACCAATTGTCAGCAAATGTGGTTGAAGGAGCCGTCCATAAACCCCACGTGCACCTCAATTCTGACAGGCAGAGCACCATCTCCTTGTGTCAGTGCAACCCTTTCACGGGCGGCCCCTCCTGGAATTGGCTTTTGTTTACAGCACAGGCCACCGGCTGCTTCCTTGTGGTGTGGGTAATCGTCAACTTTCCAATTCCATATGGAAAAATAAAATGCAAAATATATAGCAGGCGACTTTTTCAAGAGAGGAAGGTCCCCTCTGAGCTTTCCCTGTATTGTGGTTTGTGGTCACAGTAATATCCAGAGGCCAAAGTGAGCAGCGACGCCAGAAGTACCAAAGCACGTACTGATCCAAGGTGTGTAATTCGCTGAGTCAGTTCTTGACACGTGCCAGCAGCACTCTTACAGAGGCAAGGGGCCTGAAATGTGATCCCTTACTAGATAAAATAAAGGTTGTGTCACTGAGAGCTACCCGTTATTTGCCATTAGATACCTGATCTTACATTTGGCCTCCTTGACACACAAGGTGCTGGCCTGAGCACGCCTCACCAGGCAATCCCCATCATCCCGTACCAGGGTCCTCCTTGGTTTTACTTGTCCAGGCTCTCAGATTCATAAACTACCAACAGGGATTTAGTCTTTTTTTAAAAAAGACATTCATAAGAAATCTGACAACTGGTTCTCAAAGCACTCTAGAAATACAGTCCATCTCCTCCGATGCCCCACGTACGTTATTTTCACGCTGAAATCCTGGTGATAATTTGAGCTGTGCCCTTCTCTTTCTGCCACACACAACCTGCCTGTTTGTCCGTCTGTGCGCACGTGTGGAACCCCCTGGGCACTGTCTTCTGTCTGAGGAGACACAAGTCCTGCTCTTGCCTTAGAGTTAGTGCTTAGAGGTTTTGGCTTCCTTGGAGGCCAGTCCTGTCCCTTCCGGAGCCTGGGGTCACAGCGGTGCCAGTGGGGAGAGGGGCTGCCTTCCTTGGAAGCGGAGAACCCCCGCCGAGGCAGGGCAGCAGCAGGGGCAGTCCCACCGCCCTGGGCACAGCAGTGCAGAGCTGGCTGGAGACAATGAAAGCTGCTCTTGACCATCCTCCCAGGTGAGAGACCAGTGAGGAGGCTGGGAGCAGCAGGGGAGGGCTGGGCACAAGCCTGCCCACCACAGAGCTTGGGCAGGGCCCAGGGGGGCCTGGAGCAGCTCCTGGACCTCGGTACGGGGGTGCAAGCTGGGCAGGGCACACCCAGGCTGCTTTTTATTTGCTTATTTATTTTGGTAAATAATATTCTGCATAAGTAGTAGAAAAGATCATTAGCAGGGGAAGAACAGGAAAACCAAGTGAAAGGGGTCTTTAGTGAAAATATTTTTATTTGGTTGCATTTAGCAGAAAGTTTGCTCTCTTCCCCTCCTCCCCGCTGTTTGCTCATTATTTCTGATTTCTCAGGCTTCCGTTCTTCCCTACAAGGGATTAGCACCTCGCACCTCGTCAGCACTGTCCCGTTACGGCTCTGGCAGCACTGACAGACACAAGTTAACTGATCCTCACAACAATCACCAGCAGTCGGGAAGCAAAAACGATCTGCAGAGAGAAGTCAGATCAACTTTTTCTTTCATTTTCAGCATCCAGCTTGTGTCACACTGGCCTTGATGAACACATGTCCCTGCAGTTGTGGTTCAAGCTCCTGAAGGGGCAGCAGAGTTTGAGCACTCATAGTCTAAAGCTATTCATGAACGTCTCCAGTAACCTGTTGAAGGCCACTCGAAAAGCAAGCAGCAGAATCCACATCTGGGAAGGCACCATCCCGCCCTGTGTGAGCAGAATCACTTACCTTTGGCCTTTAAAAACACAGACCATTCCCCCCTCCTTACACACCGCCCTCCACCGGCCACTTCCAGCAGGCTTCGACCCCAGGTGCCCACGCTCTGCACTTCTTGAGCACATTGTACCTGGGGGTCCCCACAGCCACCCCCTACAGACCCCATACAATACCTCGGGGTTAGCGGCATGAGCCTTCATGAGAAGAACCCCCCAGAAAACCACCAACCGGATGCACTACAGCTTTGGACTTCATCTTTGAGGATGTAAAGCAAACCTCAGAGCTTATGGAAAAACCTAGTATGTGATTGTTCAAGGAAAACACCCTCAACCCCAAACCGGCTTCAAAGGGAAGACTAAATACTATCTGACAGCAGCACCCTCTTATCAGTGGTGCATCTGCGTGGAGATCCTCCATCCAGCCTTGCAACTCCACGAGTGCACCCTGTGCACAGGAGCACCGAACTGTCTGAGCAAACCATAGCTTTAAAGCGTGAACGCTATCTCCATGTTTGCTCCACCAGAAGACGCCACCGTGAAACACAGACGAAGACTCTCCGCTGGAAGTTCCACCCGTCCGACAGACACCAGGCAAGTGTTTTCATAGAAACAATACACAACTGCACTGGCTTAAAGACACCTACAGGAGAAAGCTGGTTATGTCGATGAACTGCTAGACCCTACATTTAAAACGATGCTTTTACAGAACTACTCAGATGAATTCGGTGGCTTCTGCAGCACTAAATACTGGAATTCAGGAAGACTGTGCAAGTATTAAAACATGAACATTTTAAGTGTCAACATTACCATTTTAAATAGCCTGGCAAGTGCAATGTCAAATATTACAAGAACCCAACAACCTCAGGGCTACAATTTTATATAAGTTATGTGAGTAAATGAAAGTGCTTTTCAAGTATTTCTGTCCATGTACAGCTGGATTCTCTTGTGTCAGTCAGTGCTTAGATGGTACAATTTAAATATCCATCTTTTTGAAACATTTTGGATGCAGGCACTTAGCTGGATGGAGTAAGTGGCTTCATTTGCAGAGAGGTGTGATAAATACTTCAATACAAAATATAATTGGTGATAAATATTTAAATATGGACATTATAAAATGCAGATATTATATTTTCTGTTCTCTGTTAAAATAGAAAGAGATCCCATCCCGCTGGGTGTGTGGCAGCCCGGTAAGGCCCTGGAGCCATTGAGAATTCCACCAGGCTCCCCATTCCCATCTGGTCGAGCTGTTCTTCAGTGAGACAGAAGCATGTGACGTAACGGCGGCCCAGGCTGTCCACTTTTGCAGACTGTAGAAGCCCTCACGATCCATGTCTGGTGAAGGTATCCAGCATTCCAGGGCGCAGACTCAGCCAGTCGCTCTGCAGGAGGTGGCTGGTGCGTGTCACCGCGGCGCTGGCTGCCCAGACCATGGCACTGGCTGCCCGGGCCACGGCACAGCTCCCTTCCCAGCCAGCCCAGAACCACTGCTGCTGCCTCAGCGATGCAGAAACTAGCATGTTCCTGTTTGCCAGCCAGAGGAAGGGCGGGGTAAGGGGGAGATACTTGTTTATCAGACAAGAAAAGCAAACCAAAACAACCCTAAATGAATCATGATATATTTAAAAGTGCACTGAAAATGTCTCTTAGCGAGCCCTCTCTCTCCTAAGTGCCGGGTTTCCCTCTCTCTGAGCACTGAACATAGGTAAGCCAGTATTAGAGCGTTTAGTGTGTCCTGCGGTTTGAAAAGCACGTGGCACGAGGCAGTGTTAGCATCTCTCGTTACAGACCTGGCGCTGCTGTTGTTCTGCCATGAAGACGCAGCGCAGAAATGACGTGCTCCCGCGGCAGCCCCCGCCGACTGCCCTGGTGAGCCTTCTCCGACAAAGTGCTCTGGCATTTGCCAAAGACAGCAGTCAGCTGCTGCCCCGCCTCGCCCCGGGCTGCACCGGCAGCGCGTGGCTCTCGTTCCCGATGCAGTTTAATAAATCACAGCTCGTCAGGTCAGGCATTCTTCATAATAACAGCAGAGTTCCGTGTTCCGTCCAGCGTAGGCACTGCTTAGACTGGTCTCTTCATGCAGACCTGACAGCGACTGATGATACTCTCCAGTTCTCCTGCTTTCAAGGTCTGTGGCAGAGGTCTCCTGGGAGAAAGAAAGCAAACATTGACTTTCTCCTTAAAAATCAGGGAGAGATGAAACTTGGGATATGTAGTTGCTGACAACAATGGTGAGACCCTTGGCTCGCTTCAGGCATCCTCGTGCTAGAGGATGGCTCTAAGCCTAACAGAGGGGGACATCCAAGCTGAGGGGTGCTGCCAGGGGAGCCCCACAGGCTTTGCAGGCAGTTGTTGTCCCCTCGGCCCTTGCAGCCTGGATGTGGTGCATGCAGGCACAGGGAAGAGCCATTTTACCTGAACATTCTTCTTGGATTTAACGATGCCAGCCAGAAGCTGTATGAGTTTGTGTAGTAGTTGCAGGTCCCCCTGCCATGGCACTCGATGAACGGGATGGCTCGAAACTCCTCCAAGCAAGATCCAGGGGATGCCAGTGCCTGGCCAGAAGCTTCCGAGCCGGCACTCGTGTACTGTAACCACCAACACATTTTTTATGAGCGCTTGTCCACCAGCTTTTAGTACACTGCGGGCAAAACCCCCTCTTTCTAAAACATACCCTATGTTCTGTGGTACACCTTGGACAGAACAAAACGACCACAGGTTAGTTTTATCACACTTAGGATGGAGTGCAGAGGCCTTACGGAGATTCAAAAGCACAGCTCTGGCATTTCCGAAGTCCCTGCAAAGGCCTTTTTCTGCCCGTGACAAGGCATGAAGCTGTAACCAGCACAAAGACTGAGGGTGGCTGGCGGCTGTCCAGCTGGGGAGCACGGTAACCGAGTGACCAACCAGCCAAAGCCCCTGTTCTGTGTGTGCTCCCACTTCTTGTTGCATTGATCGCTTCTCCCACCACAGAAAGCAAAGAAGGCATTTTCCTTCTCTGACGTTGGTAAATGCTTCTAGAAATAGCTCTAAAATAGTTGATGACAGTGGAAAATGCCATTTCAATTTGCTGATGTTGGAAGCAAGCAAATGATTTTAACTCGATGCTGCAAAAATCCGCTGCAAGATTATTATTGTTTAGGGTCAAATCCCAGGAGGGACAACAGATTTCACAGGGGACCTAGAAGGACTTCACATCCTGCAGAAAAGGGTTTTTTTAAATTCTGTCTTGTCCCCTCATTTGCTGGCCTCCCTGGGACAGCCCGCGGGCCTGGACAATGAAGCGCTGTGTCCGCTGGTACAGGTACACCCTTACTCCCCCCATCAGTTCTCAGTCACGTTATGAACCTACTCCGCTTGTGTCTCGTTACGGTGTGACAGTTCTGAGGCAGGCTTTCGCAGGCAGCGTTCTGCTTCTGTTTGGAGGCTTTCTGTGGAGCTCAGCTCCAAGACCCGTGGAAGTGGGTCACTTATTTCTGTGTGTTTGTGTTCAGGACCGGTTTAACCACTCCACTCCCCAACCCCCTTTCTTAGATCTTAGCATGACACATGAAAATGATGGCATGCAGTTATTTTTGTCAGACTTTTCCTTTTCCCCTTTTCCTCCTGCACCCATTTCTGAGGACAGATAGAACAGTTGTTCCTATGCTTCTGGCACTGAACAGGAGTTAACAGAATTACTGCCTACTTCTTGGTGAAGGAAAAGAAAAACAATTTCACAAATATTAAGAAACAAATAAGCTACGAGCAGATGAAAACACGAATGAAAGCAAGAGGCCATATAATTAGTAACTGAAGTCTTTACGTCCTCACCATAACAAAAGAAAATCCCTTCCAGAGAGACAGCCAGCCGGCCGGGCAGGCAGGGACAGCCGTGGTCTGGCTGTGAACCGCGATCACCATCGCAGCTCCCTCACAGACCACACACCTGTACGGAGAAACGTGCGTGCTGTCAGTGCGGACCTGAGGGAGACACGAACATGTTCTTACACAAGATCGCTATCTTCTAGGACAGGGGCTGCCCAATGGCTGGGCTCACTGTAACCCCTACAACTCACAGGGTTTCCTCTGTTCAGTGAAGGGGTGGTAAGCGGGAGGTAACCCGAGCTCCTCGCTTTGGCATCGCTTTGCGGTCTGGACTAGTAACACCTGACAAAAATTGGCGTAGGATGGGATTTAGTCCCAGAACATTTGAGCTTCCTCACTTTGCCTCTACTAAATCTTACCTTCTTCATGTGCTCGCTCCTTTGTGTTGTTACGGTTTAGATCAAAGTTCTTTGATCCTTTATTTGGCGATTTCTACTCTTTGTAAGATTAGAGAGAGTGGTATTTTTTCGTACATGAGGAAGCAGTGAAGCTGAGCTCCTAGCTCGCAGGGCCTGGGTGGGGCAGGCCGGAAGAGAGCGTGCACAGCTGATACACACAGCAACGGGCTTTAAAGAGACTACCGCTGTCATCAGCAGGACCCTGTGCCATCTTCCTGTGTCAGCTCTGTGGGGTGGGACCCTGGCTTCAAAGAGTTTCACTGAATATCTGACCTACCGAGGGGGGCACGCAAAAGTCAGGGGCTTAGAACTGGTGGTTGTACTGGCTGAGATGGGGAGGTCTTTGCCTCAGATTTGCTGTTCAAAACAATTGATGATCTATCTGTGGTTCCAGGCCGGAAGAGCTGAAGTTCTCACACTCTTACCTGCTTATATGGGGCTCTAGTGCCCTGCCAGAAATGGGTGCCATGTCTGCTGGCATCACCACTGCAGCTGACAGCCAGTACGAATAGTCATTGCGAGAGGCAAAGCTACAGACGTTGTTGGTGCTGCAGAACAAGAATGGCATGGTGGTGAATCTCTGCAAGCAGCTACCGGCTGTTCCTACAAGACAACAGAGGAGACGTTTGTGACAGGCAGGAGATTAGCTTTAGTGCAGCCAACAGGAGACACCCAGGACAGCACCCAGTCTACTGCAGTGAGAATTAAAACAGTTGGGAACTGTGCCTGCACAGCAGAATTACCCAAAAGCTAAATGCTGAGGGTATATATAAACATGTATATGAAAAATAGGGCTAAGAACAAAATCCAATAAAATACTAGTAGTATCTTCTTGAACAGTATCAGTCCTTGACTCAGTGGCAGGATATCAGCTGCTCAAACAAAAGCTTCTGGAGCCATTTTTGACACCCAAAGGATCCCATTTGTATCCAAAAAAAGCAAGATTCTCTCAGATCCTGTTACTACTGAGCAGGTGTTGTCCACATTTACACTAGACATCTACCCGTAAGTGACCGAATTCCTCCTCAACAAGGGAATACAGGAGAGCAGGAGGAAAGGTGTCTTTCACACCACACCCCCTGACTTGGCTCAGAGCAGCAGACCATGCTGCAGGCCGATGGTTGGAACCAATGCTCCTCTCGGGCACCTGCGCGTTTGGCTTCACATCAGCTTAGTGTTAACAGACTCTAAAGCAAAGGGTCTGAAAATTTTATCACTACAGTACCAAGATCTTGTCCGTGTGCTCGTTCATTGCCTTGTACAAAAAGCAGCGAATAGCCAACATAGATCTGTGAAGTCCCATGTGGGCATGAAGGAATCTTCGTCGACTGACTGTGCCGGGTGAAGATAAATCCTCTTCTTGTTGGGCCAGCAGTGCCAGCACCTGGTGATCCAGGCAACCCCTGCAGACCTGGAAAGCCAATCAGTCCCGGGTGTCCTGTGCAGGGGAGAGAAATACGAGTAAGCGTGGTTAATAACAGAGGAGCACAGCCAAGGCATATTTTTGTTAGTTATTATTTCAGTTGTGAACACCCATCTGTTAGAAGCTAAGAACATGCTTACATGTGCTGGTGGCCCTAGAGCTACTGTAAATCCCAACAGATGGGTGAGGAAGGGTTTACAGGAATGAGGAAGACACTTTGTCTCTAAATTCAGTAGTGGCAGTCAAACAGAGATGTCTGCTTTCCTGTACCTCTTTCTCCTGGAAATCCCCTGTCTCCTTTTGGACCAGGCTGTCCTGGTCGACCTGGATGACCAAAACTTCCTGGTAGACCTTTTACTCCTTTAGGACCTAAATGGTAATCAAGAGAAAACCCCAGAATCATACAGTAGTAGTTATCCCAGATTTTAACAACTTGATGAGCGAAGTTAAAACCCCCACGTAAATGTGGCTGTGTTAGAATCAAAACATCAGCACGAATTCACAAAGTTTTGAGACCATCTGTGGTGTTACTGTCTCTGCGTTCCCCAGCACATCTAGGGTACTTGTATTATGGGTGGTAATTTCCCCCCCAAAACGACAAACATCCTCAGCATGGTTCTGGTTGTGTGAAAGCGGTGGATGTTTTGATCCAAGGTGACTTTTTATTTCATTATTTTGCTTAGGCTTCTGTTGAGGGAGAGAGAGACTCACTTGCTGACTGCAAGGGTGGAGAGCAGATGGAATGGGACACCTTATAGATACAAGGTTGTTAACAAGGTACCAAGAGCTGCTTTTAAATAGAGAGATGTTTTTAAAGACATGCCAATTTTCTATGCAGAAGCACGTTTTCCCACCAAACGAAAACATTCCTCAAAGCAGCACACACACACACGTACAGAGATAAAAATATAAACCACCTTGTAGTCCAGGAATGCCTTGAATTCCTTGATCACCTGGTGGTCCTGGGATTCCTGGCAGCCCAGGAGGACCCTTGCTGCCTGGGATGGAGAATATCCTCCCAGGGTCTCCAGGTGGACCTAGCAGCACAAATACAATGAAGAGCTGTTGCTTTATATTAAAGGAAAGCAAACAAGCTACCAAACGAAACAGATCAACCTAAGTCAGGGATATGTGAATGATAAGGGTTGGTTACCACGCTGGCCTTTTGGTCCCCTCGGCCCTTCTGCACCCTGAGGTCCAGGGGGTCCTTGATGACCCTTTTCTCCTGAAAAAAGAAGATTGCAGATATGTCTGTCTGGTTTAAAATGTCAAAACAAAAGTCTCAGAGGCTTATTTCAGAGCCCTGCATGATCCATGCAACCTTCCTGAAGAGCAGCACAGCCTGCAGACTCTCTTCAAATGTGGAAGAGGACTTCTACACCTCTGCAGTTACCGTATAATTTACAGACCAAGAGCACTCAGCTGGTAAGAAGATGTTTCCATGCCTATCTTCATATAGTGGCTGCTCCCATAAACCTCACTTAAAACCTCTACTTTAGACTATGTCCTTTTTCTCTCAAGTGTTTTTGTCACCGAGTTTGCAGGTCAAGTGCTGCCTCCAGTGATGCTGAGCAGTTCAGCACCCTTTATACCCTCCCATCAGTTATGCTGATGGCTCTTGGGAGGGTTGTGTAGTTTTTCCACTGTGCAAAATACCACATTACATTAAGATTACTCTCCCCAGCTCTGCTGGAAATAATAATTAAAAAAAAGAAAGTATTTTTATCATCAGCTCAGGAGATCTGACTGACTGCTGTGAAATGAGAGCTTCTTGCTTAAGAAATATAATTACTGTATGCATGGTGACTTCTCAAATCCAGACAAATTTACAATACACCATAATCAGCACAGAACACAAAGCAGGAGGTTCAACAGGTAGTGACAGTTTTGTGTCACTGTAAATCATGCAGTTGGAAAATGAAGATACTGGAGTAATGCAGACTGGCATCAGGTTTAAATCACTGGAAAATGTCTAAATTAAAAGGGGTTTTAGCCAGCTACGGATACAACTAACCCCCAGGAATGTGAAATTAATAAAGCCAATATATTTAACAGTTCATCTGCTGATAAACTGGTAAATTAGGTTATAATTGGGACTATCCTTACAGCAAACAGAGGCCCCAGTGCTCTGTGTTGTAATTATGATTAAATGCTCTTGAGTTCTGTAGCCAAGAGGTTGCCAAAAAGTCCCATCTTCCAGCAGTGTGGTGGCATTTCTAATCAGAAGATGGGTCCCAAAGTCCTTCCACGTTATCACTCACTAAGGACAAACTCAGTTTGACTTTTCCTGGAACGGCGGCCATGGACATTTTGAACCTTCCTCACTGTAACTCCGGACATGCCCAGAGCATCTACCTTGGAGAAACTGCTCTGAGTGAGCAACGCTTCCGCTCACAGCTGACCCATGCCCTGCTCGCGATGGAAGAGCCTCACATCTCTGGGACCACAGAGGGTACCAAGACCCAAACACTGCTGTAATGCCACATGTAAATGACTGGACTTGGCACACAGAAGGGTATGTGATAAGTGTACGAGTACCTTTTACACCTGGGAATCCAGGAAATCCAGGGTCCCCTCGAGCACCAGGATAACCGGATCGCCCTTCTGTTCCCTGCAAATTAGGTGACACCAGTAATAAACAGGAAGCAGCACCTGCACGCTCTCAAGCACACGTTCAGCATATTCAAAGCATTATGCTCACAGAATATGCTACGACTAGAAGTATCTGCTTCCTTTGTGAGCATGTTTGAAACAGTCACGTCATTGTCAGTGTTACTCTGGAACACAGAACAGCCCAGGAAATGACGTGCCAGAAATCCACGATAATTTCTTTTCGGTCCATTTAAGTCTATAAACACCATTATTCACACTCGTTTAATAGCTTTCCTCTATTACAAGGGGGTTTGGGAGCATGTGGGGGGTTTTTGTTTTGTTTTCTTTTTTTTTTAATTGTCCTGGGTGTTATTTTCATGGTAAGAGCAAATTAACAATAGAGTAAGAAACAAGCAATATTCCTTTCACTGACTTTTGGACCGGGAGGTCCACTGTCGCCGGCCGGGCCTGCTGGCCCTGGTATGCCATCTGCCCCTCTGTCACCTTTGGCTCCTTTCACGCTGGGAGTGGAAAGACCAGGAGGCCCTGGAAACCCAGGAGGACCTGTACAGAAACATCAGCGTGAGTAAAGGCTGCTGCCCGCAGCGTTTCAGGTACTGCACACAACACAGTACAACATTCAGTGGCTCTGTAATGGTACTCGCGGTCACCACCTCAGAGCTTCCCAAGGAAATATACCCGTTTTTTAAAAAATCAGCTCATTTTTCCTAGCCTGCTCATTTGCCCTGAGATCAGAGCCGAGTCCCTGCAGTACTCTATAGCGCTAGAGTTTTCAGAATATCCTCCAGTAGTTGTTACGCCTGTAATCACAGAATCGCTTGGGTTGGAAAGGACCTTTAAGATCATCGAGTCCAATCGTTCTCCCAGCACTGCCAGGTCACCACTAAACGACGTCCCTCAGCACCACATCGACACACTCATGCCTTCTCACTTCTCTAAAGCTGGGTCTCAGCAGCCCGCATGGGAAGAAAGTGGAACACTGCAGTCGAATGGACCGCAAAGCTTAGCGTGCTCTTAATTTACATCACCCTGCACAGAGTACATGGTGTTTGCAGTGGTAACATTGCAATAGATGGTGAGGGAACTACCTGCTTAACTCCAAAGCTCTCTTGAGGGAAGGTCCCTTTCAACCTTGAGTTCTGGACAGGCTGAGTTCTGCTTTTAGAGTATCATTTCAGATAAATACGGAGTTATAACCACACACCTGGTCTTCCATCTGCACCAGCCACACCTCTACTCCCTTTCTGGCCAGGAACTGCCATGCCTGTGGCACCTCGAAATCCAGGTAACCCCACTAAGCCGGGAGGTCCAACAGGTCCTTGATCCCCCGGATGACCTTTCATACCTGGTGGCCCAGGAAAACCAGGCAGCCCCATGTCCCCTTTGATTCCTGCAGAAAAGAAGCATTACATTTGGGAGAGCTGTCAGGACGGTCAGATGATGTGACTACATGGAGTACCTGCATTTGCTCTACTACAAAGGTGAAATTCAGCCTTGGTTTTCAGTAGGGAAAAGTCCCCCAAGCCACCTCGCTACTGTAAAGGAAAACAGTTGTGAGGAGACAGGACTGGCTGCAGGGCAGCGTACACACTGCTCTGATCTTTTTAAATGATTTTTTCTTTTTTCTTTATTATATTCCACTTCAGAGTTTGCTCATACAAAGGAATGAACTTGAGAGGAGGGTAGAAAGACCAGAGCAGGGAACATTTCTCAATGCATAAGTAGAAGAGGAGCTTCTTTGAAGAGCAGAACTGGCAAATCCTTTTAAGCTGCATGCCAGCTAAAAGTATGAGTACAACAAGGTTAAGAGACTGCTTACAACAGGATACCACCCTGAGGTTGATCTCAGAGTGCATCATCTACCAACATTCTGTTCTAACTCAAAGCAGGACAATGTGGGGGATATGAAGAAAGAGTTGTTGTTTTTTTTTTTTTTAAAGTAAAGCAAATCAGTGGACTTCTATCAGTACCAGAAATAAAATGCAAAACCTAAAAAACAGGAAGAGTCCCCTCAGCTAACTGTTCATTGATACAAAAGGGGAGATGAGCAAAGGGAAAACACCATCGCTGCAGCTTTCTTAGAGTACGCTTAGAATTCAGCTGCATCTGTTTTCATTAGAACATTCTCTGTTAATCAAGTTATGTACCAAAATAAGATCAAAAGTTCTAGAAGGTGTACATACATCACCTTCGCAAAGCCACAGAGGTCAGCTGCTGCATCTCCCTTGTACGATAGTCTGAGCGTTACCAGCAAGAACTCTTGACATCTGATACAGAGCACCAACTCATTGATCAAAAGCACAGAATCACTCCTGATTTCCTCCGACACTCTTGGTGCCGTTTCAAGCACCCAAAAGCAGGCGCCAACTTAAAGATGAAGATGATCGTCCTGGTATTTAAAAATTAAGCTTTTGGTTTCTGAAGAGACAACTCACCTCCACGACCAGGAACACCTCGATGGCCAGGGATTCCTCTCCCTGGTGCTCCTAGAAAATAGTAGGTCACGTCATACTCAAAGTCCTGAGTAATTGTTTGAAAAGATCATAGTTGTCTAATATTTCAGACATTTCTTCAGAATTCACTGAGCCAAAACATGGATTTTAGTTATATGTAAAATATAATCTTTTACATTATTTCCATTTCTTCTATCCACAAACACAAACTACATTTGTAAGCTTTTCTTCATAGTAGGAACTCTTTATTGATCAATCATATTTGAGGTACATTCTCCAATAAGCATTGTCTTTTGTCAGAGTTAAAAAAGCAGAATAAAAATCTGCATTTAAGTTAGTTACTAAGAGAAATAGAAGAAATGTAAATACCTAAAAAAGAAAATACCTTCACAGTGATATGGATTCGGGTTGTTGACAGCACATACTGGTACTTACACAGAAAAACCTGTGAAAAACCTTCTACTTGTAAACTTATCTTTGGCTCCACAGAAGCTCCTTATTAATCCTTCCCAAATAACCTTTGTCAGTGTAACTAGGGAAAAAAGCGATTGTAGAAGTGACAGATAATGTTTCCCTGCTGTTACCTGGTTCTCCCTTTGCTCCTGGGGGACCAGGCATACCGTCCTGACCCTGATCACCTCTTTCACCAACAGGCCCATTTTTTCCAGGGTCTCCAGCAGCACCTGGGAATTACAGCAGACCACAGTGTCATTTTCACTTCTACTGTTTTGCATTTCAAAGGGAGGAGATACAAGTCCCCTTTATTAAAATTTAATTAGTTCAGCCCCTTGATGTAACTGTGTTGGTCTATAAACATTTGTAAAGAGCAGCATGTAATTTTATTGAGCTCACTGGACTTCAATGGATTTAAGATCCCCACTATTTGTCTGTCCAAGACATTTTAGGACCCTGCTTTTGACTGAAGCCATGCTGGTGGGAGCCCATACAGGCAGCATGGTTTCTCTCCCTGGCTTTAGGACAAATTCAAGGATTCTCTGAACAGGAAGTAGATTCTGATCTTTGCTAACCCTGCTGGTAAGTTGGTGCGAGTTCGCTCAAGTCTACAAAACCACAACATCATAATTTCGATCTCTGAATGTATGAGCTTCCAGGGCTCTTTTTGGATACAGGGACTGATGCTCACTAATGGAGTCGGCTTTGCATAACCTCTCTGTGGCTGCGTATGTACAGCTACCCTGTAGGCAGCCTGAGAACAGACTGTTAAAGACCTTTAGCTGGAACCAGAGAAGGCAAACAAAGCCTTGAACCAACATAAACAAAGACTCCAACTGCATCAACTAAATACTAAAAAGCTCAGAACAAAACCCATCAGCTGCCTCATTACAAAGGAAACAACAGACCAGGGGCAGGGATGTGGGAGAGATGCTCTGTACCGTACCAGGGGGGCCTGGAACGCCCTGCTGTCCTAGGCGGCCCGGCCGTCCTTTAACACCAGTATCTCCAGGAGGTGCAAGCTTGCCTGTAAGAAGAGAGAGTGTGGAAGAGGAGAAAAGGCATGATCTCTAGATCTAGACTCAGTCTGGGAGCTGTGCTAGCCCTTCTGCTCTGGGCAGCTGTGGGCAGTCTCCAGCTGACCTAAGCCAGCCTGTAGCCTGGCTGCGCTGGAGGCACACAGGAGCTGCTCAGGTTTACAGCTGTTGGATATAAACGTGCCACCCCACAGGCCCCCTGTGCAGATCGCTGAGAAATTATCTTCTTCTAGAAGCATGTTGACATCTCACCACCCCTCCACAACAAAACACACCTGGGATTCCTGCGCCTCCGGTTTCCCCTCTGGTCCCACGTGCTCCTGGAACTCCTTTCTGTCCTGGATGACCTTGGGATCCTTTTTCTCCTTTGCTGCCCAAATCTCCGGCAGGGCCTGGATCTCCCTGGGAAACAGCAGTTGCACACAAACAGGTGATCCATCACATCACATTAAGTACATTACATTCCATATCTGAATAGCAGAAAAATCACACAGGATTTTAAAGGTTAAGTAAGTGTAATCAAGGTTCATTATGATTTTCAGACAAAAAACAAAGTAGACTTTGTATAAGTCTTCTCATAATAGCACTGACCCTTTAGGCATAGCTAGGAAAAAAAGATCTTTCTTTAGTCTGTACAAACCGACTTGAGTCTTTCAGTGTTTTCACCGACACAGACCTCCCTTCAAGTTTTCTCTAACTGCTCCTCTTTTGGTCCAGACGTATATTCCTTACTGCTATACAAAATACTGAAATGTGGATTTTTCCTTGACTTCCTCCTGACTTTCACAGTAGTCATCTCATTGTGGCTACCCAGCTAATACAGAAAATAAACAGATTATGTGGACAGGTTACGGGAGTTACAGTGCAGTTTAAAGCCTCGACCTCATATTTCAGATAATCATGTATGTAAAAACACTCCCAGCTGCCCAGCAACCAGAATATGTGGAGTAAAATTGTATCCAATTAACCTGTCTTAAAAGATAGTGGTTTTTTCTTAGCAATATATATTATTGACCATAAGGTATACTGAATGTAATATATATTGCTAAGAAAGAAACCGACTCGTTTTGTGTAATGATTGTACTAGACTGTCAAAAACCAACAGTAAAAATGGACATGACACAACTTCTGCATTTGCTAGATTACATTTTTCTGTGCTTTTCTGCACAAGTATTCCTACCACTGACTTTAAGTGCAAGTCTTTATTCTTAATGGATTAGAAACTTTTATGGAAACAATGTTATTTCCAAAATGTTTCATCTTTACAAGTAAGGAATTCTTGCACCAAGAGAAAAATGAAATATAAAGAACCCAAAAACATCTGAGTAAGGACACAACAGAATTTTTCTATTTCTGGTCACTAACAAATCATCTACATCTGCAAACTGCAGCTCTTGCTTACGTGTTGCTGTTTCTATAGTCAAAGGCTCTGCTGATCGCCCAATATGACAGTGTTTCACTGCCATTATACCTTTGGACCGGGTTCTCCTGGAGGCCCAGCAGATGGGTACCCAGGAACTCCTCTGTCACCTGGAAAGCCACCATAGCCTGGGGGGCCAGGGTCCCCTGATGGTCCTGGAAAGCCTGGAGATCCTTTCTGTCCCTTTGGACCTGGAAAAATACAGACACTGATGCCACTCTTAAAAGTCCATAACTGCACACCACAGCAAATGCTTCAGTACCGCTCTATGCATTTGTAATACGGCTCGACAGAAAATGACCTGGAATTCCCATGTCCCCTTTGTCTCCCGGTGCTCCCGGTAATCCTTGTCCTCCAGGAATCCCTGGAAGGCCCATAAATCCTTTGTCACCTGCAAGATGAAGAAATAGCTGTCATTGTCACACATTTGCTTTAGACTCTGGCTGGCTGGCGGAGCTGTTGTGAACACAGAACACTCTACCGCACACCTTGCCATGCAGCCAGTTATTTTATAAATAAAATTTTCTCCCATAAAAAGTTAGGGAGGAGTGGAGCATTTGCAGTTTTTCCTGTATGATGGCTGCAGTGCAGTGACCAGGAAGGCTGCTAACAACAGAGTACAGCGATGATGCTGTACTGACACAGAGCAGGGGGCACTGCTGGCACAAGCAGAGCTGTTCTGATTGCCAAGGTAAAATTATTTCTAATTGTCACCATCTTTATGTATCCAATTATAGTGTCCTGTGGTTTTCTAGAAAGAAGTTGTCTCAAAGAATCAAAACATTAGCTTTCATTAGAAACCAGAGGTGCACTGTCTCACTCAAGGGTCAGCCTGTGTCACTGTGTGTGATGGTCATGGCAGAGCATGACTTTGTGAATCGCTTCGGGAGGTTTAGAGTTTAATGCAGGTTCTTTTTAAGCCTGCGTTTCACTGAAGATCTGGTAACTTTCAAAGTATCAGCCAAACGTGCAGGCTTTGACAAGGGAAATAAGTTCAACCTGAAATAGAAAAGCTTCTGAAATATTTTCATGCACAACTGTCATGTTCGTATTTTAGAATTCTTTCTTTTTTATAGTATTGGGAATTCAAACTTCTCTTTTATAAATACCAATTTTTATTCATTGGCTTTTCAATTTTAAAGTTATTATTATTCGAGATTTTATATTATTTTCTATTTATCACCCCAAACAATGGTCTGTACTTGGAAGAAAACAAAGAATCATTTGGTGGTAGCTGCTGTGACTGTCCAATAGCAAGCAGTTTCTGAAATTGCTCAGTCTCAGAATCCTCAGAAAAGCTTCAGCTTTAGTACAGAGACTGTGGAGCTGCTGCTGGAGCCGAATTTCTGTGCTGGCACAGAGGCTATGTTATCTCTGCTTTCCATCTGGTGCAGTAATTCTCAATATACGTATCCTGTACCTGGCAGGCCAGGAACTCCTTCAGACCCATCATGACCTGGGGGACCTGGCACACCAGCATCTCCTTTTTCTCCTCTCGGTCCCATTCTCCCTTGAATTCCTGAAACAAAGATTCTTTTTTAAAATATTACAAAACAACTTCTTAGAATGTAAGTTTTCTTTAAAGTTTTATAACTCTTAAAACCTAGTGGAGCACAGGAGTTTCGCTCTGAGAACATGCATAAGCAGGACACAAGCTCGCAGTTAAAGCCTTCTGTATTTCTCCCGTGGAGACAAAAGGAAGTCTCTGAAAGCTTCCACAGGGAACTGTCTACCCCAAAAGCCAGGCAGCAGTAGTTAAGCATGTATGACTCCTATACAGGGAGTCCACACAAACTCTGCAAACACAGCGCACCCATTTCTGTGCTCTCGGGCTACTAACTGTGTAAAACCATGACCATACAGCATGTCTGTACAAGAACCACCTGGCACCACAGACATATTATTACTGTTTTAACAGTACAGTAGGAGGTTTTTTAAGGAATACGGACTTGTTAAAATGGAAATAAATATTCAGTGTAATAGCCAACTACCCCACAAATAAACAGGCAGTTGAAGAGGTCAGCAGTAAATATTTCAAAGCCATGTGAATACTCCCAGTAAGAAAGTCAGTTTCTGCCATGTTTTAGAGCCCACTGAAGCTACAACAGAGATGACACCCCTAAGCGGTTTTGCGTGACAGAACAATGAAGGGGTACCTTTTAAGCCTCGTTCTCCTTTATTCCCAATACCAACCAAGGTCTCGGATGGGCCAGGAAAACCTTTATCACCTGGTTCGCCTTTTGCTCCAATAAACCCTTTTCTTCCCTTTAGTCCTGGGAAGCCAGGAGAACCTGCAAGAAAATGTAATGAAGTTTTCTGAGGAGACCTGACTAGACGACAGCATAAAGGAAGCCATGAAACTCCTGGCTTCAAGGGCAGCGACATATGTAAATATACATTCCAAATCAATGACCTAAACTGGCTTCTTAATTACTCCAATCATCAATAAAACATCTGTAAGCACAGATTATAGCTAGAGACGGTAATTATTTCTTACACTGAACATACGTATATCTGTGGAATAGATATAATAATGATACTCGGAACAGGAATGGGATGGGTAAACTGACCAAAAAAGCTCTCTGCTCTTCAGTTAGCAAATCACCAGCCACTTTTACAAATACCGATGAACTAGAAAAGGTGGCAGTTCAAAACTGCTAAGAAAAATAAAATTAAGTGGTCATTCAGTCTGTAGACTGCACATACAGAGAAGGCAAAGATTTGCCAAGACTCAAAGGAATTCCATTACGACACATGTGCTCAGGAGTAATAACATACATCAAGATGGATCACAAGACTACTCCAGCGTGGAAGTTCCTGTGTTCTAAGCAATAACGAGGCAGTTACTACGGCCACTTGCCTCTGAGACCTGGGTTGCCTGGTCTTCCCACCATGCCAGGGGCTCCAGGAGTTCCTAACAGGCCCATTACACCTGGCTCTCCCCTTGAGCCTGAGGAATTGAAGCAATAGGAACATATTTGTTAGCGTTTGATCAGTGGAACAGCATATCAGAAAACAACTCATGTGCCTGTCATTTAAATGTTGCATTCCTTATATTATTTTTCCGTTTCTACAACATACTGTCCAAGGCAGTTTCCAGTCTTTAACCACACGAACAGTGCTTACATCCCCAAACTACTTCGATCAGTAGCTGCAACAGCTTCTGCCCATGACTGAAACATCTGTCAGTGAGGATAATGTATCTGAGATACCCAGCCACGCAGGGACGGGATGTATGGCAAAGACGCTCCTTCCTGGCTCAGGAGTTAAGGCCAGCTGGGACACGGCAACTCCCCTCAAATGACATCAGAAGTGCAGATTTGCGTAACTAAGTGCTACACATTTATCATTAGTTTTATATCTAAAAAGTTATGTACCATCTCCTTCCCACAGCATAACGACGGGTTTGATAGTAAAGGAAAATCTCTGTTAGAGATAAGAAGCATTACATAACTGATCTCTTTTATTCTACAAATCAAATCTGAACGCGTATCTGAAAAATAACCCTCCAGGGATTACCTACCTTCCTTAAAGTTAGCTCTGGTCAATGTGACAGAGCTTGTTGGGCTCCAGAGCTGAACTTGCTTTTTAAGACACAGAAGATGCATTAACAACTTATGTGAGTAAGAACTAAACACTTCACACTTCCACTATGCTGGGGAGTTGCTTTGAACGTTAACTATGTCCTACTGCAAGGACATTGCTGTACAAAACCGACGTGAGGCAGCCCTCTGTTCTCACAAGGCTGTTACAGAAAATGCAGTACGGTGTCGTGACAGCGTCAAGAATCGCTTGTCACTTAGGGAATGATGGTTTACTTGCTTTCAATAGAGATCTCAATGATATATAAAAGCTGTTGATGGAAAAATATTTCAGCATCTTCAGTTTGGAAAGCATGACTGACACCTTTGTGAGGATACTGGCTTAATTTCTATGTCAAAACAAGTATTTGCAGAACCCTTACCTGGCACACCAGTGATTCCTGGCCTTCCAGACTGTCCCTTGGGACCAGGTAATCCTGCATTTCCCTGGAGACCTGTTAATCCAGGTTCTCCAGGATTTCCGTAGATTCCCGGGATACTCAAGCCGGGATGACCTAGATTTCCTTTTGGTCCTTGTGAACCTCTTCCCCCTAAGAAAAATGCATGACAGTGTAGTGTGGTTCATCTGTCTGGAAAACAAACCTTCATCTCTCTCTAGCCATCGTGAGCCCGAAACTCTGCTTTAACTCTGCCTGTCTGAGGGCTAAACATCAGATCTGTAAGACAACATACATTGTTCAGGAAATCTTAAGAGAGTTGTGGGTTGGGGTTTTTTTTTTAAAGGAAAGAAACAAAAAAGCCAGATTAGACGACTCTGTTCTTTCTCAAAAGAAGAAAAACCCAAACATGAAAACACCACCAAAAAGAATCCTTTTGAGATCATATATAGGAAAAGGACTGTGCTAGGTACCTGGGTGTGTTTCCTTTGGAAGAAGAATCATATGCAGTATATGTGGGTACTTTTGGGACTCTAGACTGGTTTTCTACCTAGCTCAGCTCTTACTGTTTCCTTTTTTTATCAATCACATTGCACCAAGAACCCAAGTTCAGCCCCATACAGGAGGCATGACTGAAATTTCCTTTTTCCCCGCAGAATTTGGGCCAATTTGTGATTACTCTTTACACTGTACAACAGAATCTGAATCTTAATCCATTGTAATCCAGGCATGTATTTCCTCTCATCGGCAGGAATCACACCTTTTAAATGAGGTCACATTTTCTCGCCTGCTATCCTGTAACCAATAGCCAGAAACAACTTCAGCTCCCTCAGGCCATTGGAAGGCAGAAACAAACCCCAGACCCACCCAGCCAAATAGCAGATTGGATCCAGAAGGTCCTACCTGGTGGGCCTGTAGCTCCCTGACCACCTGACAAACCTGGCAGGCCAATACGACATTCAGCAGGTTTCCCTGGAAAACCTGGATGTCCAGGAACTCCAGGTGAGCCATGATCTCCTAAAAGAAAGATTTAAGTAGAAGTTTCAGACTTTGAGCGAGCATTGTTTGGCTTGGCTTCCCTTTCCTTAAAAGAGCTTGCTGTGCTCCTTGAGCTTGTTTGACAGCTGTACCTCTGAGGCCATCAACACCGTCATGTCCAGCACGCCCTGGGAGGCCTGGAAGTCCTGGAAATCCAGCATCACCTTTCGAGCCAGGAAGGCCATGACCTCCCGGTGAACCCACTCTACCTGGCTCTCCAGGAATAACCATGCCTGGGTCACCCTGCAACACAGACAAACGTAAGCCAGTCACTATGCTTTGTGGATCTGCAGTGTTCCCAGCTGCAAGCTCCATCCCAGAGGAGTAATTTGTCTAGACAGCCTTCGAACTCTGTCTCCTAACTCTAAGAAACTGCTACTGAGCGATGCAAGACACTTCCCTCCATTTGGCCTTCACTGCCTTGCGACGCTTGCTGTAGCTGCCAAAAGCTTTGGACCTGCATCTGAAAGCCTGGTTGAAGTTTGTGCAAACAGAACTTCACCTTTATTTTTATATGATAATCATATTTTTATCAAAATATTTATTTAAATAAACAAGGTCAGCACCCAGATATGTCTCAGAATACTCAGTCATTGTTTTTTTAAGTCATTCTTCTGAACATTAGTTTCCATGAAGACTGGTTTTATCACAGATATCCCAAGTCTATTCTCTGAATGGAAAGTTTGAATTAGTTTTTTTGGCTGACTGGCTGTTTTCAAAACTAGCATTAGTTACCAGAAAACCAGTACGTTCATAAAGCACACGAGTAGAGCTAAGCTTGTACCAATCACTGGTGATATACTTGGACCACAAAGGCCACTCCACATCTACCTGTTCTGTAACATCGCAGGTTAAGTAATAATAATTAAAAAAATCCACAACCTCAAACCCCACACTTTGACACATCAAAAAACACCCAGAAAAATGACATAAGCACACGCAGAAAGAAAGGTCATGTTTTCAAAACATTTAGGCGTTACTATTTTGTTCCAGTCTGAACCCTGGGTACAGAGGAGTCAAGAATCCTACATTTACATCTGCCAACAGTAGATCAGCTTCTGTTCACCAGCAGGGGTGCTGCAGCATTACCTCCAGCCTGCTTCCTGTATGCGTCGGTTCAGCAGAGCACTTGCTAAATTAAACACACACTCGCTCGTCAGTGACCTCCATCAAATATGTGCGCACCTGCAGTTTCTGAACAGCCATCTTTTCAGGAGCTATGGCCTTAATTTTTTGCTGTAAGCAATGCAATATTCTCCTTGAGTTCTGAAAACTGAAGTGCCAGACCATCCCAAACACTTGGAGTTCTGAAACCCTGTGTCTGAATTTAGAAGTTTGGCTTTAGCCCCTTTTTACACGAAGAATTTAACTTCATCGTTCTTGCATCACTGCCCAGGAAATGCAGGCGCTTACACGTGTTCCTTAACCCTCCTCAGTTTATTTGCTCAGTGTGGCACTGGATGGGTGGGACCTTTGGGAAGTCTGTGCTTTATCTCTAACCAAACCTTTTCTCCCGGTTGCCCCAGGTTTCCAGCCCGGCCTGGATCTCCAGTCTTCCCTTCACAACCTGGTGCCCCTCTGCTTCCCGCAAGGCCTTTATCTCCTGCAAAAGGAATCGCAGTGCAGTTCAGACGCTGCGGTGTCGCTGCGGGTGTTGGTGTGGCTGTTTAAGAGCCTCTGGCGGCAGCAGCTTACATGAGCTGAGGACGGCATCTTGATGTTGAGCTGATGGGACACGCTGCACCCCATTCTCACCTGTTCGCTCAGCAGGGACCATAACACTGCTTGGTGACTTGCTTCAGTTATTTAACACGGCACTTTTTTTAAAAGTGAAGCTACTCTGATGTCAGTTCCCTGTTGTTTGCTTTAACAAGCAGCTTTGTAGCAGATCTAGTATCAGTGCTGTCTTTTTTTCCCCCGCCCGGTCCTGACAGGACTATGAGAATTTCTTCTAGTGTCCACAGGGGGTCATGACTTTGCATGAGGAACAGTCAGATTCGCAGTATTCAAAATACTTTCTACTACCTGCACATCAGAGCGGGTATTGCACTGTACATCCCCAAACTGATGAACAGCGAAGGACTGATGCTTACACAGCCCTGTCTTAGCAGCACGTGCCCAGGTACAGAGGATCCTCCTGCAGTAAGCGTGGCACTCAGAGGAGCTGCGCCTGCCTGGGCATGTTCCAGAAAGCATCAGTGGCTTTTACAATATTTTCCTATGACAGCTTTGAGATTTGATTCTCTGAAATACTTCAAAATATTTCAAACTTGCCATTTATAAACATTAAGGCAGTGAATTACAAGAGTGCTAAAAACACTTGTCTCTCTGTGTAACACTCAGTAATTATTGCTTAACCTATTGATTGTTTTTAATGTGGACTAAAAAAGGCAGTAGTTTTTTTTGGTTTTGCCTTCGAGGTTTTTTTGGTTTGGTTGGTTTTTTTTTGGAAGAAGATCAAGAAGAGTATTTTACCTTTTGAACCTGGATTTCCAGGAAACCCAAGTCCTGGGAAGCCTGTGTCACCTGTTGGCCCTGGATGGCCTGAATCACCTGGCTGGCCTCTTGCTCCAACCCTACCTGTACAACGAAAATAAACTGTGATGTGTCTTACCACAGAACATCAACGTGTAAGATTAGTGCTTTATAGTTCGTCACTATTAATTAGGACACCACCATAGATTATATTAGAACATAACAGAACATAGAACATAGCATAGGACTGCTCGGAATCTCTGCCCTACTGCCCACCACAGACATTGCCCTGTGAACCCTTCCCATTCACATCCACTTCCCCCAGTTTCCTTGAAAGGGAATGTTACAGCTAATTCTGTAGTTTCTGTACCACTTAGGCAGTTCTAAGTAACCCAACAGTTTTACCTGGCCAGAGCTGGGGGAGAACTCCCCGTCAGGTTACCTCTGATTTTTCCTGTAGGTGGTGCGGATGTACTCACCAGGCACTCCGGGGGGTCCAGGTAAACCATCTGGCCCTTGAGGTCCTGGCAGTGCAGGTACTGGGGTTATCCTACTGGTCTCGCCTTTCAGACCTTCAGCAAATACATAACCAAAGATTACAACAGGATTATAGTTTGCCAATATGTAATCTTAAGCATTTGAAAATATTAGTGATCAATCCACCTGGCTAAACAAGCAGTCTGCTACCATTCCCGTATTTCTGAAACTCCAGCAGGCTCTGGGAAGCTCTCAGATCCTGCCTGCATAAAGCAAGAGAATTTTACCGACCGCAAGGCCGGCTGCAGTCTCCCTCTCACCCTCCCGCAGTCCAGTGGAGACCCAGAATAGGAAGCTCAATGGCATCAGGAAAATTATGCAATTGAGAAACGCTTAATCTGCAGCTCCTCTTCATACAGATTTAATGGGAATTCTCTTACAGAAACCGTGACTAGATCTGCCATCCAGCTTCGAGTTCTTCCACAGGACGCTTACCCATAAATACATACACTGGTATGTTTTCAGCACTCAAAAACGATTCAACCCTTCTTATTTTCTCCTGATGACTTTGCTCACACTAGTGATGATGACTGGATGCGTATGTAAAGATTTTTTTTTTTTTTCCCATGACAAGGACAGTCAAGCCCTGGAACAGGTTGCCTTTGTCCTTGGAGGTTTTCAAGGCCCAGCTGGATATTGCCTTGAGTAACTTGGTCTGATTTCATAGCTGACCCTTCTCTGAGCAGAAGTTTGGACTGCAGACCTCATAGCGTCCCTTCCAACCTCAGTTATCTCATGACCCTGAGACCTCTGCTATTATCTCCAGCGGGAATGAAGTTGGAACAATGCTGAGAAAATCTCATCAGAAGAAAAACTTGCTATGTATCATAAATTATATCTTTGACTCAATCTGTCCCTGCAATTTCAATCCAGCACTCTTTAACATCGGTAAGAGATGGTAACATTGGAAGTTACAAACCAGCTGCTCCAGGTAATCCAGGTGGACCAGGTATTCCTTTGGAGCCTTTGAAACCTCTTACTCCTTGTGGTCCGTATCCTGGGAGTCCAGGAAGGCCCATCTCTCCAGGAAGACCAAGACTGCCGGGCAATCCAGGTAGTCCTCTGTCTCCTTTTGGACCAGCCAGTCCCTATTAATGATGACACATGGGGTACACCAAGCATTACTTGCTTTCCACACCAGCTTTCACAACAAAATGCCCAATTCTCTGACAATAATCTTGCATTACTTTAGTAACAGGGTAGTCTGCTAATTCAAGAGGGATATTTCCTCTGATTTCGTTGTGATTAAAAGAATATAAATTTCAACATCAATGGTTACAAATAGAGAGCTATTAAGAGGGAAATTGTACAAATAGATACAGCAGCTCGGTTTTTCAGTCGCTGTGGCATTACACTGTACACTTTCTCTTTTTAAAACAGGCTTGGTAAAAAAAAACTACCACTCCAGCTCTGATTCTCCTTGAGCACGGTGGAGTTGGGTTTAGTGATAGTTCTATCTGAATCACTTTAACAGTTTCTCAGCCAACACAACACCAAGAACAGTTACTTTTTGTTTCTGCTGAAAGAGAGCTCTGCCCTAATGATCAGAGTTTTACAGTCAGTCAGCTTTTGTGGTTTCTCTCTGCCCTGTAACTCCTGAAGACGGAACATGAACTCTTTGAGTTATTATTTTCTTTTAAGCATTATAAGCAGTAAGTGGGGTAAGCACCCCTAAGTCAGGTAGAGGATATTCAGTTAAAGTATCTGAACAGATAAACCAGACTGTTGTACAAGATATAAAACCGACTCAGGGTTTCACGAATTCTGTATTAATTGCAGACTGTACATACCCACCTCTTCCCCTTTAGCGCCCTTGGGTCCTTTAGAGCCAGGTCTTCCCAGGAATCCACTTGAACCTTTTCTTCCTTTGTCTCCCCTGGCCCCTGGATCTCCTCGATCACCCTTCGGCCCTTCTGGGTATACATATCCTGGCTCACCTTTTGATCCTTTTTGTCCTTGATCTCCTCTAAAACCAGGGGATCCCTGGAACAGAGCAATCAAAAGAATTTCAGTGCTTTGCCAACTGTTTTCAAGCTTTGTTTTCTAAAATGGAATACCTGAGACTGGTTCTCTTTATTCTCATCTCTACTGAAACAGCACTCTTCAATGAACAGGGGGTTTTGGGGTGGTTTTTTTTTTTTTTTCCTTTTTCTCCTGCCACTACTCCTTTTCACCCTGATTATCATATATTTTATGCTATTATAAGCAGGAATAATGCAGGACCATTTAATGGACCAGACTGTTAGCTACCCGGTTGTGCTTTGGTGGCACAAAAAGAACAGGAAAGTACCTTAAAATCTAACTAGAGATTTCTCCTCGACATGGGAATGTCTCCCCAGGGGCACTATAACTGCCACAGTTGGTTTGTAGTTAACTTCGCCTCTCTCTTCTTTCCCCCCCCCCCCCCCGCCCCCGCCCGGTACAAAGTGGGTACTCTATTCCAGCCAAAACCAGTACAAGCTGAAAGCATGCTGGGAAAGCTAGCTGAGCCATATCTACACTCTCCCTAGGCCTCCCATGCAGACACGTTCATTACTACAGGAGGAAAACTGCTGAGATCACCCAGCATGACACCGCATGTAACATCAGTCATGAGGTTTCTCTGAAATAATTCTTGTAGGATCTGAAAAATCATCTGAAAAACCAAGGTCTTTACTTGAGCTCCTGGAAACCCTGGTGCTCCTGGAGAACCCAGAGAACCTTTTGGTCCTGTTGTTCCTTCTCTACCTGCAGAAGAAACAGCATGTTTTGTAAAGAAAAATAAAAACAAGGACATGGATTTTGACAAGCTCTGATGATCACACCCAGCATTGACTGTTTCTGCTTGTTACATGGACTGCATCATCATAGCTTGACCTGGCTCCAGGCTACACCTTACGTCTATCAGCATTTTGACTTCACCTCTTTCAGGGCTTATGCTCCTATCAGTGGATGGTGCTGCACCAGGCTCTCACACTCATCACAACCTCGAGGAAGTTCAAGGACTGCATGCTGCAGACACGCCCATGCCCAATTCTCATGCTAAAAGCAAAATCATTGGTATTTCCAACCGTCCTGGTAGAAACAAGGTACTTTACCAGGCATGCCATCCTGGCCCTGCGGCCCAGGAGAGCCAGGAAGACCAGGCATCCCCGGAAGATAGCTGCAATCCGTACACATGCAAGCTTCATCACCTAGAAGGAGAGTAACTCATTAGTTGTTGCACAGCAAGCCATTCCCAAGCTTAACTAACGTGTTACGCAAGTTTGTTACTGAGCGTGGCCAACACTTTTTGGCCAGAGAACAGTAGAATCACAGCCTTAATTTTGTTGGAAGCGATCTTCCAACACCGTACAAAATTCCCTGTGGTCACACCATGAATCAGAACTGACGACATTTAACTGAAAACGCAGGAACATTCAGTTTCAATCTCTTGATTTCTTCAAGTCTAGTTTTCGTAAACCTTTTGGATACAGTCACTCTACTGATAAGTCAAATTTTCTCAGAAGGGGACATAAGCTTCAAACTAATGCTGCTCCGTAACAGCCTGGGTGGCAAAGAGACTCAACAGCTCCTCTGGTGAAATCTGCAGAAGGAACCTTCTCTCTGAGAAGAACTGTTAGTGTTGAACGTAACAACAGGAGAATAGGAAAACCCTACCAGTCTGTAATAATGGTTTGTTCCAGTGAAGATCTCCACCCTGCTGCAGAGCGGTACCACGGGTACGCAGCACAGGCACGTGCACTGCTCTTCTAGCTGCTGTGTACTGCAGGGGGAGGAAGACATCTTGCTATCCCTAATGAATTTTTTTAAATCTCTGGACTCTTCAAATGGCTTCAGAGGTAAATGAAATTCAAAATTTCATGTGGATCCATGAAGATTACGGGATTGTACCATCCACTTCTGAGTGACAGTTTTCTGAAACTGACCTTTCATGCCAACATCTCCTGGAAGTCCTGGCAGTCCTGTACACCCTGGCTCTCCAGGAAGTCCTGGTGGGCCTGTTCTAAACGTCACTCCACCTATTAATGAAATGAGCACAGCACCATTACATCAGCAGATTATTCACACAATTCTCTAGTTGCTAAGGGAGAAAACAGTTGCAGGGATGAGCTGGAGACACCATTCTGATCCTTCCAACTTGAGATATTCTGTTTCATTTAAAAGAGAGAACTACCTGGACAAATCCAAAGCAGCCATAACTTGAGGATAAATATGGTAATGCCAAAGTAAATCTCAGCAGGCTGTTGGATCCATCTGTCTACCCTTTCCCTTCTGGAGAAAGTATTTCCATTTTATTTGAATCAACAGAAACATAATTCTTTCTTTTACCTTGAATGGAAGGGAAACTTTTTTTTTAATCCTAAATCATTAATGCTGTTCATGTATCTTTGACAGAATTATTCTGAGGTAGATATTGAGATGACTCTGGATTTGTTCTTATGCATTATATTTGTTCCTGTTCATTCTTGAAACATCACCTGGTTCTCCTGGAGGACCTGGTAAACCAAGAGCACCAGGTCTGCCAGTAACACCAGGCAGTCCTGGAGGGCCTACAGTGTACAGGCCAGTTTGTCCTTTCTCTCCTTTTGTTCCTTTTGGCCCAGGAAATCCTGGGGGACCTCTCAGACCAGGTCTTGACACACCTGACCAAAGAGGAAAGAATACAAAAATGAAGTTAAAGAAGAAATGGAATTTCAAAGCAAAGGAAGTACTCAACAGGATGAGCGAGAGACAGGCATGGGTTCATCCCACAAATGTTTTTTATCTTGTAATATATCAAATAATCACAATGAGAATGTAAAGACATTTAAAAATTATTTTTAACCTCTTTAAATGCTTGACCCATCAAATCTTTCGGGGGACCATTTTTTACCACTTTGTTTGAAGATATGTTTGAAGTCATGGTGAAGATTCCACAAAGCTGATTCAGTATGACGAGCAGGAAGAACAATGTTGGTGCTGCATCATTACACGTACCTGGTCTGCCAGCACCTCCGGGAGGCCCCTGGGGCCCTGCAAAAGCAATGCATTTACACCTTGAGTTAAACCACTCCATGCTCTGCAAAGTCACTGCTCATTAATACTGACTGTGACCCTTGGGCTTGGGCATTTTAAGCTCACTTTGTCTTTTTAGACTGTGGTTTTGCCCGAGTAGGCACCTACTGCTGATGCAGCTGTTGCATACTGACAATTCTCACTGAAAACCGGCAAGATACAGACATTGACAACAGGTAGGAATAGGATCCACCACATTTATCTTCGGTGGGGATGCACTCAACTACTTGAGAATGACTTACAGGCCTGCAAACTTGCTGCTTTTTGCCACCAGTACTTGCTCTAGTAAAGAGACCACCTCTTAACATTAATAACTTTGCAAGGCTCAACCTCCCTGTTGCCATCCCTTGGAAGTGCCTAAGTAGGTTTGTAACTACAAAGTGTATTGGATACATAAATATACATAAAACTAGAACACCAAAGTCCTCGTTATATTGGGATACAGCTCAAATAATGGATCAGTGCATTTTAATTTTACAGCATGGCCAAAACAAAAACTTGCAGATAGTTATTATTTTGAAATGAGAGGCAGTAAGACAAACTATGAAAGCTAAAAAAAGAAAAGATAAAGAAGCACATGACCTTTAACAGGAGACTTATTACAGCCCTGATGGTCTGTCTGTGGCACATATGAATAACGTGCTGATGCAGTGGACCACTAAGGTCATGAGACAGGATGTCAGTGAGCTTAGGTGCTCATCTCAATTATCTGCACAAAGAAGAGTGCAAGCTTCATCACTTCTAAGAGTAAACGTGGCCATAAATCAAAGTCTCAGGATACATTTCAGTGCTGCCATTTGATGGGAGTAATTTGGAAATATTCTTGCAAAGGCAGAAGCAGGTTGCTGGGTGCTCAAAAACTGAGCCTGCAACGAGCCCCCCGAGTGGACAGCTCTTGCTAAAACATTCCCACTCACCAGGCATGCCACGTCGACCTTTCGGTCCTGGAGGTCCCGGGGGTCCTTCATCTCCTTTCTCACCAACCACGCCATCATAATACTCCGTCTTAAGAGGAAAACGGTAAGAAAAGAACAATAAGAGTGGAGAGAGAAGCACAGTGCCTCACATTGAACATCTGGTTAGAACAATGCTATGAGCTCTTTCATAACTTTGATGTTGTGACACCATGAGACCTTTCTAATCACATGGTAATTATGAGCAGCCAGAAATTAAATCATAATTGTATACATAGATAATGCAAGAGACCAGTACAAATAGATGGGGCTGGGATTTCAGCCCAGTTCCTCAACTTCCAGCGAACTCCTCTGCCTGCAGATGCAACTACACAGGCAGGGCATAAGTTGGAGACCCAATCACAAATACTACAGGAGCAGGAAGTAACAAATATTCTCGAAACTAGGAATCAGTCTATTCCATGGGCTGAAAGCAGCATCAGCTATATCCCGACTACCAATCATAAACGAAAACAAAGATCAACTACTGAAATCACATCTGCATTAAAAAGTCATTCCTACAGAAATTAATACCTAATATATGAAGTTTAATATTATGATGTTTCAAAGTTTCTACAAATGACAGACAAAATCAAAAGGCAATTTGCCGTAACTACTTTTTTTTATAACTACGAATTTTTGCTCTTTTCTGGATTATTTTGCATAGGCACCATTACTGGCAAATCAGTATTAAAATAATTATTGTGCCTTGATATATAAACATCCACTGAAATTTACTGGCTACTAATGCACCAATTTTAAAAGGAATAAAAAAAACCTGCTTGAAATCAAAATGGGAAAGTTTTACTTCTCTCCTATCGACTCTCTGAAAAGCAGTAGTGTTTTAGTACTCTGTCAACGTCACAAACAATTCAGCTTTTTACAAAGTGACTTCTTTTGAGCAACTGGGGCAGAAGGTTTCCATGAGGTGCGCGTGGGGCCTCGAGGAGAGCCACTAGCGAGAGAGCACGACTAGACAGAGAGTGCGCTCACAGCATCTCTTGCCTTCTTTAAAAAGACTTCTTAGGATTTTAAAATTAACACTGCCTGTTCTGAAGCGAGGAGAGACTGCTTTAAAAATTAACTCCCAAGGATTTTTGTAACCGTTCTGACACTCCAGTCTCCTGCTGAAACTGCTGGAACTGAGCGAGGTCTAACCAGGCCCCGACCGAGCACCTGGCTCCACATGGAGGAAGATGCTGTGAGACTCCCAGCAACATCAGCACTCTGAGAAAGCCATGCCTCAATCAGAGCATCACGGGACATCCATTACTGCCTCATCCAGCCAGTTTGGCTTATTCTTATTCTAATGGTCTAGAAAAATGTACAATGAAGATCATTCACACTTACTCGACCGCGTGCTCCAGGTGGACCAGTGTTGCCTTTCATCCCCTTCATCGAAGGACAGAGATGGGTTTGTTTATTAAAAACAATATGCTAAATGACACTTGGTACCCACTGTTACCGCAGTACGTTGCTTATAACACTGAAGAACATCTGCTCCTGGCCAGTCCTTCACCACCCCCATCGCCATTCCTTACACAACTTTTCAGCCACATACACCAAAAACTGCTGGAACGCACCAGCAGGAATAGATGGACAGCAGTTCAAACACACGATGTGCTTCAGCTGATCCATCCCCTATCCCATGATATCATTATTTCTCATCTGTTCAGTAACATAAAACATACTGTAATCACAGTGATAAATAAAATGATGTAATAGCCCCAAAACAGACCTTATCCTCATCCTCCAAAGCAACAACAGAACCATTCGACAGTACCTTAGCTCCTTGCCTGCCAGCCAGTCCCGGTCTGCCCTGCTCACCCTTCTGTCCCTGCAGGGGACAGCACACAGTTTTAGAGGATTAATCTTTTAGCTCTGTCATCAGGAAGATCTAAAATGCAAAGCTTTAATCTTTTGTGGCAATGGCAAGGTGAATGGAACTTGCTCAGGTGAAGAAATCTCAGGAAAGACTCAGTTTGGGATACAGTTCCATGACTGTGGGAAATGCCAATACTCTCATCCAAACGTGCCTTTATAACGGCACACTCCGCCAGTCCCAGGTGGAGCTGCTCTGGTAGCCCAGTGTGGGAGGCTTTGCTTTGTTCTCCCTCTGCGAGCTACTTTTCTGAAAGGGGCGGAACTGAGCACAGTGTGAGGCTCTGCCGTTCAGCAGCTCCCTCTCCCAGAACTTGCTCAGTCTGCGTGACGGCACTGATCCCAAGAGGTGTCAGTGAGACCAGGAGGGAAAACAGAGCAGGCTGCTGCTGAGGCTTTCTGCAAGCGTTTACATGCGAGGAAAAGGGACTTGTTGGGGCATAAGCAGCTGAAGGCACTGCTCCTCAGCCAAGATGGAACAGGAAGGGAGCAATGACAAGTCCCTGTCAGGACAGAATGGTTTCTTTCTGGCAGCTGAGGCAGTGGAGCTTTGCGGTCTGTCATTCCACGTCCTTTGTCAGACTGGAATGTGTTTAGGTTGGCTGGGAAGGTTCTTTTGGTGTGATGAAGATGATGTTTTAGTAAGATGTATGTGAAATGGGCTATTTCGACAATAATAATTTTGGTAAGATATTTGTAGGATCACTGTGACCCCAATGATGACGATAAAGTGGAAGTGAAATAAATACACAAGAATTGATACTCAACTGCGTACAGTACTCCAAGTCCATGTGAACAACTTTAGCATTTAAACAGTACACCAACGAGATCACTGTGGTTACAAAATGGTGTATTTTAAGAATTATAGGATGACAAGACGAGAGTTTTACTATCAGTCACCTTTTTTCAGGCCAAGGCAGCTGTGACCTTGACAATAACTTATCTTTGTAAAAGAATGTCTTTGAGTCTAGTGATTAAAAATTTTTCATTTTGCCTCTTGATTTATGCTGAAGTGAAGGTATAACTCTTTTTCAATATGACTAACCAGAATTAAACTCAGTAGAATTAATTTTGCACAACTCGGACCGTGTCTCAAACTCATTAGATAACAGCAAGGAACATTTTCACATACATTCTGCAACATGAAAAACCTGTGATGGGAAGACGTGACTGGCACAAACCGATGATTGTAACTTAGAAAGCACTTAGAAGGTGTCATTCCTTACCGGTAAGCCAGGGGGACCTGGGGCACCTTCTTCTCCAGGTTTACCCTACAAAGGAAAAACATTAAAAAAGACCAAAGAGGGGTCATTGCATTCAAAGAACCTAATAACTAAACACTGCGCATACGACTGTCCTTATTGCAACCACAGCAAGTATGGGAAACGTAATTGGAATGAAAATGTTCTGTTCAGAAAGTGTCACAAACCATTTTGATTTATTTGGATATTTTAGGGTACTCCCCTGATTATACACTGGTAAACTTACGAATTCATACAGTTTCAGTTACTATGAACTTGCATTTTTCATTGATTAGTTTGTACCCGGAAGTTTAAAAGCAAAGCGGTAACTTTCTATTTAATTCTTTTCCAAAGATAGGTACACTTAAGTACATTACATTTTAATATGTACACTTTTAAAAATAAAAGTATGATTTTTTCCTTGTATTATCCTGTTGACAAAGTAACTCTTTTAGGACAAGTTTCTTCACATCTCCACATGCCTACTGGTTGAACATCCTAATTTAAATCTGCTGCCTTAAGTAAAGCCCACGTTTTCCCTTCTCTCCGCGCCACCCCCCCGCCCCCCTGTAACGCCAGTAGAGTTCAGAATAGCACTTGTTTTAAACTAGGTTTCGACACTAGAACCTTTACAGCAAAACAGATGTAGGTGCATCCACTATCAGCTGACCTTTAGTTCGTATATTCGTGTAAGTGAGCCTCCAAGAACAGCCACTTGACTTTCAGCTCTCTAGTCTTGTTTACTGGATGAAAGAGCTTTTCAATCTAAGGAAGTCTGGTCTGAGCGGCATCAAAACAAAAGCTGAGAGCAACACTACTGCAAAACTGCTTTTCAGGAGAGACTAACATATGCATCTGCATATCCAGTGGTTTGCATGTACCTGTGCGCCGGGGTCTCCTCGGTCACCCTTTTCACTTTGAGAATCACCAACCGGCCCCTGTAACAAAATCACCCTCAAGATACACCTATTATGAGACTCACAGTTGATAAATTAAATATATCTTGTATAATTTTGTTATCTTTAAAAAGAGTATAAAAAACAAATTACCGTGAGAATGTTATTAATGGGAGTGCTATTCCATTCATTAGTTCTACTCCTTAAAGGTTACACCCTTTAAGTAGTGTAAATGCTCAACTCTAAAGAGTAGCATTTACGAGGTGACGCTGCCTAAACATCTGGATCTAAGGGATTATCTTCTGGTCACTTACCATAAACCCCACTGGCCCTGGAAGTCCTCTTGATCCTTTTTCTCCTTTCTCTCCTTTCAAGTCCTATTACACAGAAAATGAAAATATAATATGGTCTCTTGGATTTTTCTGTTTCCCATAATGCCCAAGTTTTACAAACAGGAAATTCTTACGTTACCAGACAGCTGCTTTGAGCAGAGATGGTTCTGCTTAAATGACTGAGAAACAGAAGCTTCCTATCAGCACTCCTGCCTAAGTCTATGACGTTTGAGAAAGAAACTGGCTCTGCACCTATTTCTGAACACAGCGAGTTCAGCCCAACCTACCTGTGATTGCATGCCGGAGGCTGGCGTAAACATCCCCAGAAACGGCAACACATTCCCAGTGAAAAACAGATAAACCTCGAGCTGCTCTGCTGGAGCTACAGTCACCTCCAGCAGGGATCAGCAGTGGCTGCCCACACCATCCTCGTCCCCCCCGTCAGATGTATGCCCCAGACTATTTCTGTAAGGAGTTTTGAGGGGTTTTTAAACCTTAATGCCCAATGTCTGTGAAAATTGCCACTCCCGCCATAAACTGCCACAGCCGAGCCTGGGCAGTGCTCCAGATGGTCAGTGTTTGATTTAAACGAGGAAGAGCTGCTGTGCCCAAAAGCTGCACCTTGCTTCTGCAAGCTTTCTCCTTCCTCCTCAGTGCAGTCTGGATGCAAAATTCACTTTTTATTTCAGCACATAACGGAGAGGGAGTTTTGGTAATTCCATGGACTAGATGCAAATTAAGTAAGGAAAAGAGAGTCAAGAGCAGGTTGAAGGCTGGTTCTGTTAATCTGCGACAACTTAAAACTGTGCATCAACTACTGCTGTTTAATTCACAAAGCAATACCTAAAATGAAAGCGGGATCAGAGCACTTCCTTTCTCCAATACTCATTGTTTTCGCAACACTTCCCATGATTACACTCACGTTCCAGTAAAAAGAATAAACTATGAACTTGCTGTAAGCTTTTGTGCAGCTCGAGTGGCTCAGAGTCCTGATACTCTCAGAGACAAGGTCAGCGCAGCCGTGGCTTTGACAGGCACACAGAAAATCCCTATGGATTTGGTGAAGCTGGAAGTGATTTATTCTTCGTGTACTCAGAGATCCACAGCAGGTGGGTTGCTAAGAAGCGTTTCACATTCCACCAGCACAGTGCAGATGTGCCTGTGGATACCCAGCGCTCAGCTGGGCTGCTCTACAGGCACACCCCAAGAAGAGCTTAGTCTCTAACTAAACAAGTCTGAGGGACGTTAGGATGGACAAAAGAAATGTTACCAGAACAAGGAAGATGAAAACATCCACTCAAAGTAAAACCTAAAAGATGGCTTATCTGGACGTGATGTTTAACAATTTCCCTACCGTCATGTTGTCCGGTCCACTTAATGTCACGATAACGGTGCCTGGTGGTCCTGGGGGTCCAGTTAACCCAGTGTCACCCTTGAAAGAAAAAAGAAAAGTAGAGCAATTACAAGCAGTGTGGTTTTATTGTTTCAAATTACTCTATGTTTGATACCGTGACATTTTTTGTCATTACACTTAGCTGTTAATGCAGTTAACATTTCTCTTTGCTTGCTGTTTATCTTCCAATAAAAAAGGCAAATGGAAGACTTAAGACTACTGTGACAACCTTCTCCTAGCTGCGAAATATAAAACCACGCATGCTGATTTCTGTAAAAGTATCTAGAATTAGCTTAGATTTTTAGAACTGTTTCTTCAGAAATTATGCAGCCATTTTAACTGTAATAAAAATACCTCCTTCGTTATAACTTCTCTCTCGATTTGATCAAGTGGATCAATAACGTACAGGAACTGTCTTTGGTGACATCCTCAGAACTGCAGTCTGTGTGTTACAGGGAGACCCGCGATACAAGGTAAAAACACAGACGACAAGTCATCTGATTTTCATTCAGACTCTGGGGGTTTTCTAACACTGTAAGGCTGACGCTGACAAGAAGTTGGCCATCAGACGCTGTGAGGCCCCAGATGCTCCATATTTACCAGTGTTTACACACCTCAGTAAGCAGTTACGAACACTGTGCAAATGGATCTATAAATCTGTTCAGTGCTCTGTGTTTGTAAATGTGAACCAATGGCTCCTCTGAGGTGTCTACCTTCTGTTAGGAAGTTTATAGCATTGGCTCTTCTGTGAAAACAGTTTGTTCTTAGATATTAATTGCCAGGTTTCCATTTTCCAATAAAAGACTTCTTCCACATATATCCTGGCATTTTTTATTCCACAGTACTCACTCCCCAAACAGCTCACCACAATATACCCAAAAAAGCAGAAAACAAGAAACAAAACATGAAAAATGTTGTAAAAGCATTTTGTGCACTTACCTTCCTTCCTTTGCTTCCTATTACTTTCAGTCCCATAAGACCCTGTAAAAAAATCCCCAAATATTTTTTGTTTTTAATTTTAAAAACACCTGTAAAAGGAGTTAGTTAACGTTACACATAATAGGAAGTTTTCACTTGCATTACCAATCTGAGACTACCTTAGGTCCAGGAGGTCCTGCTTTCCCTGGCATGCCCTAAAAAAAAAAAAAAATTCCTTAATTTAAAAAATTACAACCTTCAGCACCAATATGGATGTTTCAAAGCACCCAATTTTCCCATGAGCTGTATCACCATTTCTATTATTTCTTCTACCTTTCCAACCGCAGTTGGTCATGAGGGGGTGACAGAATGTCGGTACAGACTAGTTGTAAACGCATACTTCTCTTACAGTTAATCACATTAGTATTTAAAGTGAATTTATGGGTAATGATTTGAAAATTAAAATTTATGCTCACATGCACAAGGCTCCTTCTGAGAACGGGGAAATTATCATGCATAAAATAATCAAAAGAAACTGAAAAAACCAAATCAGCTGTGAGCAGAAGGATACAGATGTCGCATACATGTGTCTCTAGACCTCAGACACGTCTGGGAGAGTCAGGCACTTGTATCTGTGTGATTCCATCAGTTTCTGGGAAAAATCAAAGCTTAAAGTAACAAGTGAGACATTAGCTCATACTCACTGAAGCTCCTGGAGGGCCCCGTGGTCCAAGTTCCCCAGGATAGCCTGGAGCACCCTGGGCACCCTGCATATTAGAAAAGGAACAGCAGTAAACCTCCCGGCAAGGTTGTGAGCAAACCACAATGCTCAGCTCAATGAGCTGAGAAACAGGCAGAAGAGCAGCACTGGCTCTGCATTTCCTCTTCATGTCTCAGGGTAACACAGAAGCGTAATTCCTCCTCACGGCTTCATTGGTTGGTGCATGTTCCAAAACATGGGAAAACCTATGTTCTACACCTAAACTTCTGAAGTGAGAATGTACATCCTGTTTAACTGCAGACATCCTCATAGTCCATATAGTCCTACTGCTGGCCCTTTGACCTTTCCAATATTCTATGCAATACATTCTATAACTCAAAGCTTCATTTTCAAAGAAATGGGAAATTTGTATTTCAATGTGTTTTATATATGTACACCTATATATTATCTCTTTCTCTGTCTCTCTCACACCATCTGAATGATTTCTGGATTACCTGAAGTCCAGGCATTCCTGGCAGTCCAGGATCACCTTTTGCACCATACCCGAGGCTATATCCATCTGCAGTGCTCCCCTGGACAGTTAGACAGAAATGAAGATAAACAGTTACGCTGTAGAACTCTGTGGTGGCACGAATCTTCTAATACAGTTTGTAGGCAACTAAGTCACATCAGAACTGCATAATGTTGGCAACTGTTCACTATGGATAGCTCTATCTTTAAAAAAGGTTTTATTAAACAGAAGATATCCTTTTCAGGCACTCCAGTTCTCTGTTAGGAGCAGTCTTCACCTCAGACATTCCTACATAACTCACCCCCAGTCCTGACCTTCCTCTTACTTTTGGTGCTTTTTATCCCTTTAAAATACTGCAGATTCCCACATGAATTCATAAGCTGTTTGGGAGAGGAGCATAGTTATTTGTGTGCTTGAAAGGGTTAAGTTCACAACATGCTGTAACAGTAGTTAAAGGGGAAAAGAGAATACACTGAGTAGTGCTTTGTAACCCGGGGTGAATGCAACCAGTGCAGAGGAAGCAGCCAAGTTTGTGGTTGTGTTTTCAGGGAGGTACACCTTCAGTTTCCCATGGACGGAGACGGTAAGAAATCTTCCAGCAGTGAACATACACACAAATTGTTGATCACCAACAAACATTTCATGTAATACGGCGTAAATAACTGACCTTCTCTCCTTTGATGCCAGCAATACCCTAGGGAGAAGAACAATCATATTAGAACAAAAAAGTAGAAGAGACAATGGTGAAAGGAGACATTCTAAATATCCTCTAACCTCAGTGCTCTTGAAGTGACTTATTTTCATGGACACAGTGTATAGCCAGGAACACGTTTACTGTGCCAGACTTCAAGTTAAGAAGGAAGGGCATATTGTTAAAAATTAGGCCAGTCTCAGTTACAACTCCACAAGTGAAGGCAGAACCTTAATAAATAAATAAAATTAGGAGACGGTAAAGATCAGTTTATAAGTCATTAGAGTTGAAGCCACTGAACTTTGACAGAGAACGTTCCTCTCCATTTGTTTAGAGGTTTCTTTTTAAAACACATTTCTACAGAGCAAAAACAAACCTTGGGGTTAAAGCACTGCACCCAGAATGAGAAGTTCTGGGTTTAATCCCCAGTTCTCACTGACTTAACCAGGCCACACCCTCAACCATACCTAGGCATGAATTGAAACTCCAATCTATTAGATAGATACTGGACACGTTTAGAGATGTGAGGGGTAAATTTTCCTGAGCATTCCGAGTCACTAAAGAGCTAGCCCCATTAATGCATCCGCATGCACTCACTAACTGAGAGGCTCAGGCCCAACGTGCAGCCGAGAAAGCTTTGCTTTTACCTTCGGTTTCTTCACCACACAGTTTTCATGTTAATAAGATGGGGATGCCTATAGATTTCAGCTGTGTTCAGCACCAGCGGACATGAGGCTCCACACCCCTGCACTGCGTGGCTGTATGTGGTAGCAACACACACCACCACCAGACTCAGACACTTACTGGAACGCCTGGAGCACCTCTTCTGCCGGGAACGCCTGGGAATCCTCGATCGCCCTGGGAGGAGGAACAGTGACTGTTAACGCACATTATTGTTTATTATTTGCTCTGATTTTAACAGATGTGATTACACGAGAAGTTTTTCACGTTCTCACCCTCCAACTGCGAGCTGCATTATCACCCTATCTGCTGGAAGGGGCCCAGCCTCCCCGCACAGGTCTTGACGTCTGTCCCAGACCCCAGCCTTTATCAGCCGTGTCCGATCGGTCGCTGTTCCGCTAGAAACGTGTGATTTCCTGCAGCAGACTTCTCCTGACTCCCTCTTTCAGAATGCTGGAAGCACTCACTCATAGAGCACAGAAAAACTAGGAGATCTGTAACTTAAGACTTTTGTTTGGATTGCTTTTGGGAATTAGGAATTGTCAACTGCAAGCTAGATACTGGTGAAATTACATTAATTAACTAGCTCTTCCAGAACCCATTTCAGCAGAGAGACAGGTAGGACAAAACTGATTAGGCCTTCTGGATTTAATGAAGGAAGTTTTAACTGTCAAAATATCAAACATGATTCTCATCCTTTTAGCAAAGGCCATTAACATGTATTATTTAATTATCTACCTTACTCAGAAAGGCAGCGCTGTTCCTCCCCCTGGCCTTATGATTCACATTTTTCCTAGCTGATCAAGTCACAAACCAAAACAAATCAAAGTTGTTGTATATTGGGGGCAAGATTCAGGATGCTTTTCAGCTGCTCCTAACCACGGCCAAACACAAACGCGGTAGCACTCAGCTTGGTTCATACCTTTGTGCCGTTGCATCCTGGAACACCCATGCGCCCAGGAGGACCAGCCACTCCCGGTTCACCCTAAAAAGGGCAAATTTGACACAGGTTTTGTTTTGCACTTTGGTATTACCCTACAGCAAGAGGAAGAGTTTAGGTGGGCACAGGGTTCCAAAAGACCTGCCAGCTGACAACATGTCCTTAAACCATTCCAAAGAGCAGGAACTGCTGACGCTAAGAGTTTTATCTCTAGGTTCACTGAGAGCCACAATGCTGGTGAGGAGACAAGACTGAGCCCACCGGCTGAGGATAACCATGGGGTGAAGACTGCAGGGAGAGAAACGGTGACAGCAGGTTTGTTTTTACTTACTGGAAGGCCTGGGGGACCCGAAAATCCAGGTATTCCTGGAGCTCCCTAATGGTATAAAAACAGAGGAATAACATTACAAATATTACGGAAAAGCTCCTGATGCAGCTTTTCTTTTGATTGCACTCGTAAGAAGACATGTATGATTCTGTCAAAAGATCATCATTTCCTTCACCCTCTAACTGGGGGGCAGCTCATGCACTGGTAACAGAGACTGGGTTTGCCCTCAGAAAAAACTCCAAACAACTCTTCATGGAATTCTAGATTTTCATAGCACACCCCAGGACTAAATACATACAGCATGAAGGCTCTACAAAAGGTGTAGCAAAAAAGGCAAATGTTCCAAAAAACAGGTAATGCACGTGTATACTGTGTGTCATGAATTCTAAAAACAAATCATATATAACATTTGGGGTTTATTTCTCAGACATGATTGAAACAAGCTGGCATTTAACACGACAAGTTTTTTTGAGATAGAAATACTTACTCGTGTACCTTTGGGTCCAGCTAAGCCCGTAAGCCCTGGAGAACCCTAGATCACAAATGGAAAACAACGTATTTCAATATACTTTAGAGAAAGGGGACACACATGTCAGCAGGATGGCAATATTTTTAATACCAGTACCAACATGTGCACACAAAGCTGTACAAATAAATAAATAAAAGATTTGCCTATTACAGACACTAAAGCCAACAAGCATTTAATACAACTTGGATAAATGGTGGTGCCTTGCCCTCCCTTTCAGTGTTTCCATGGAATACACCATAGAATCACGGAATGGTTTGGGCTGGAAGGGACATATCAGCTACTTCGACTCAGTCAAAACTGACCATTGCAGCTGGTGGCCAGCCAGCCCTCACTGAACAGGAGGCTCTGAAACAGGCTTGGTTTGCTTTTTTTAGCAGAATTCTGTGCCCAGTCACTGCTCACTTCCACCGTCACGCTCAATAGTTTCTCTGTGTCTCACACCTACCTTTGGCCCCTGTGGCCCTGGAGGCCCTTCTGGACCAGGAAAGCCTTGATGACCAGGTGGACCTGGAACACCAGGAAAGCCTTTTTCACCCTGTAAACATTAAGAGAATTAAGATTCTTAAAATATCCATGAATTCTTCTTTTCTAACTTATTTCTAAGGCATTCACTACGTTCAATACCTCTTCACTGCTACGAGTCTGTCTGCTACCGTGGCACATCCATCACCCCGGCCCACGCTGACCAGTTTCTGCGGTCCCACCTATGAGCTGTGTAGGCCACACGATACCACTGAAGTAACGTGCTCACAAGCATGTATTAGGAGTCAACAGTCCTCAAGCTTTGTAATTTTTTAGAATTGTTCCGAGCCTCAGAGATTAAGACACCCAATAACTTTTTCGTCTGTTTTTTTAAGGTCAAGTTCAAATAAGCAAAGCAAGTAAAGGAAACACAGAAGATCAAAGCCACACAAATAAAGTACGGGGGCCTAAGTTACAGTGGAAGGGGCATTTTCAGGTTTTAGTTAAATATAGTGAAGATGCAAGTCTTAGGCTGGTGAAAGTAAGCTGCCTCAAGCCCAGAAACTCACAGAAGAGGCGTTTCAGCCCTTTAGATAGCAGCAGTTTCGCACGCTCTGTTCTGCGTCAGCGAAGAGCTGCCTATTCAATACCTTTCACAGCACAGCACAGCACAGCACGGGAGGGAGCTGATGGGGTTACCGATTCAGAGTCGGTTCTCCTATTGCTTTATCAGGGGTCAGTTATACAAAAAAGCATCTGAAGCTTTGCTGTGCGGGTGTTCCGATATCTGATCGATTGATGTACAAGATAGGATCCAAAAGAAGTGCTGGGGAAGCCAAACTACCTTGGCCCGTCCTCCTCCAGTTCTCGCCCCTCAAAATCCCACAAACTCACCAGACGTTAAGTAGCTTCTGAATTAAAAATAAAATCAAATATGCAGAGATAGGCTATAACCCCAGACCACGTTAACAGCGATCAAAGCAAGCATGGCATCAGGTGAGACTATCACTGCGGTTAACAAGGCAGCTGCCTACGTTCCCCGCCGCGCCCCGAACGGGCGGTGCTATTCCAGGAGGTGCCACCGGAGGGAGCGTGGCACCAAGGCACAGGAGGACCAGCGCGCTCCGCACCTTCCCCCCGATCCACGGGTTCTGCGGACACAGCGCAGCCCCGCGCTCCCCCGCACAGCACCACGGGTTCATCCGCACTTTCTTCCCGCCGGGTGAACAGGGTCAGAGGATGCGCAGGCTGGAGAATCCCGTGACGTGGAACACTTGGCAAACCTGATGACTGGAACTGTCCGCACTGTCCAAACCTCCCCGCCGTGAGCAGGGATTCACGCTTTCCTGCGAACTGCTCGGTGCTCCGACGTGGGACTGGCGAAGACGAGCTGCGGGTGTTCATTCTCATTATTCTCTTTGAGTGGGCAGCTTACTGTTTTCTAATTTTTCAACTGGGCAAAGTCAGGTTAGACCAACCAAGAACACGGAAAGTAAGCACCGAGATTTTACTGAAGACATGAGTGTTCTCCTTTCCCACTTAGGAAAATATGTTTTGATAATGAACATATTTACTTTGAGAGGACTTTTCTCCAACACTGAAATGAAGCCTCCTAAAAGCAAGACGAGCAGTGTTTGCTGTGGTGCAATGGGACATTTCTTCTTGGTAATAAAAGCCCAGGAGGAAAGTTGTGAGTGATTCTTTACCAGCCAGACGTGTTGATCGGTGGCACTAATCACAATCCTCAGCCTATACAGACAGCTGGAATGTTTTGATAAGGTTTAGTCCACAGCCGTGACTTCTTTAATAATGCCCCTTTCATTTGTGAATCAGTTGTTTTTCCAACTACAAGCAGGATTTTGAAAGAATTTTTGGCATTTGTGTAATTCAGGTTTGTCTAAAAGCCTCTCGAGCCTCTGCCAAGCTACTGCTGGCCACAGGCAGAGCTGCGGCTCCGTTACTTCTGACGGACTCAATGCTGCTCCCTCACTGCTGGCAATGTGTTTGTGATGAGCACCCGGACACTCATTCCCAGTCCTGGTCTGCAGGAGAGTTGTCTGTCTGAGGCCAGTGCAGACCGCTGTCCCTCAGGAGCCAGACAAGGTCCACAGATGGGAAGTGCTGACCATGCCACTCCTGGTGGCATTATGGTACCTGTCCCAGGAGAGCTGCTGCCAGGGCAGTGCCATCTGAGGGCCTTGTCAGGAGGCTGTGAAAGGGACCTCGTGCGTCAGCCAGGTATTCACTCACGGTACCAACTCAGCTGAGGCAGTAACAATTTCCAGGTAGAAGCTAATCTTAAAGGAAAAATGCATTTGCTCTTACCTTACTACCTTTTGTGCCATCGCAAAAGCAGGGACTTTTACCCTTGCATACACAGCTCTGAAAAACAAAAAGACAAATTTTAATAAAATGCCTTTTCTCAGTGTGCTGGTTGGTGAGGGGCAAGTGAGATCTCGGTGGGTTTAGTAAGGTGATTGTTTCACAGATGGAACAACTTAAAACCCCAGTGTTCATGAAGACAGTAGTTCAATTCTCAGCAGCGGAGGAGAGCTCATGATTCCTCTCTCTGGACATGGATAAGGGTGCTAGTTTGATTTCCTAAGAGGGGCAAAGGCCAAGGGGCCGTGTCTGACACCACCAGGGTTCTGGTATCAGCAGGCAGCGTACATACCTGTCCTGGTCCCTGACCTGTGACAGTACAATTCAAGAGTTTGGGGTCTCAGGGCTAAACTGCTGGTCCTTTAAAAAACTTCCTATAGAAACAAACATATATACTGATATTGGTTCAGATTACAGTGCTATTCTTCCTAGTTTAATCTATTAGCCAATAACCTTGTGACTTTCTGTAGCTGTGTTCACCTCCTGACCCTGGCTCCTGGTACCTAACGCAATCACAGAGGACCCTCAACTTGCTTGTTCCTTAATTCTAGAGGTTTCCTGGGCCAAGCTGTGTGGCAGTGGGTGCCCTCACGCAGGGATGTCCCCACTCCTGCAAGCCCTGGGCTGTAGCTGCCACCGGCATGATTAAAGATTAAAGCCTTTAAGATGGTGTGATATGAAATTTCTATTTCCTGCAGGGGGTGAACAGCTATTTAAACATACATTCACAAAATAGAACAGAAATGGGAATCAGCTGGGTGTGAAAAGCACACACCCAAGAAACGATCATGTCTGCCTGTGTTCTACAGACAGATCGATAGGGGATTACTTAGAGTTTCAGGGTAGAGTTTTAAAGAGCTGCGAATGTGAAATGCTTAATTCTCTGGCATATTTACAGACAACTCTTTCAAGTGGTACCACATCAGAAATTTGGAAAACAAAAAGTGTGGTGTAGAACAGAAACCATCTGACTATGCCACCTTTACTACTATTTTAATCCACATGATTATGTCCCCAGAGACACGAGAATACACCCTAGTGCAGAATTAACAACACACAGCACTCCATTTTCTTCTCAGAGAGGGCTGACGGTTTGGCACTGGGTCATCTAAAGTCACCAGGTAAGTTATATGACAGATATCTTAAGTTTTTAAACATAAATATGGAGGATAAAGTGACACAAATCTCAACACAAATTTGGAATAGTCTATAAGCAACCAATCTCCTCATTCCCTATTTAAAACAGGACCTTCTGTTCCAAAGAATCCCCTTGAAAACCAGTGACAGAGGTTACTGGTACACATCTGCTAAGCAGGATAAAACTGGTAACTGCTCAATGTTCCACATCCCAGGGAAAGGTGTAAACTCTGTGCAATATGAAAGGGATCTGCGCCTTACTGCTGCACGGGGCTGGCAAGTGGCTCGAGCTACCACATTCCTAAGACTTGCATACGAAAATTGTAAATTAACCACAAGACCTGTGAGACCCATTTAAATGAAATAACTCTTTTGTAACAGGTATAATCTGCAGAAGACAATAGGTATAGACATAGAAGAAACTTTTTCTTCTAACTTGCAATCAAAGACAATCCAGCACGAAGTTAAATGCATGAACATGCAGAAAGTTACAGCACCACACAAGTAATCGAGGTTAGTAAACTCTGTAAACAAAAAGAGCCTTTGCTCTTCAGGAAGTCAGAATGCTCAGAATGGGGTTAATTTGCCATTACTAAGCTTTCAGATCAATTTAGGTCTTTTTGTGTACCCATATCACTTTAAACTGAGCAGACCAAAGCTGATTTACATTACACAGTCAGTTAGCTGGGTAATACTAAATGTTTTGGCATATGATTTTTACATAAGATTAGATTATGCCTTCTGTAAAGGAGCTTTGACCCAAAAGATCATTGCTCACTTGTACTACCGGAGGTTTCTGCCTCCCAGCAAGATGCCTGCAGCTCCTCTGTCAAAGGGTCATAACCAAACAACAGTATATTGCCAGGTTACAAGGTTAGGAAATTGAATTCATATTAAGGGCTCACTCAAAACCCTCACAATAAACTCTACATCAGTAAATGCATTAACAAAGACACAGGTTTACTGCATGCTTTTCAGTTTTGTGATTTTTATAATAACCATCTATGTTTATTTCAAACATTTAGATACTGTGGACAGCTCTAGATTTTTGATCTAGAAATCTAGGCCAAAGGATAAGGCCAGATCATTATATGAATAACAAATCAAATTAATTCACCAATGAACCAAAATTAAATAAACCCAACACCTTCTTGTAGTAATTTAGAGAGGAGCTCCTTTCAGAAGGGCTTTGAGTGACAGCAGTCGTATTATCTGTTCTTTAAATAATTACAGCCGTACACGCTGAAGCACGTCTACTGCTGCGGCTGGTGTTTTGTTCAGTGGGTGCAACCTTATCTGTAACACCGACCGGCCCGTCCTGCACCGTGGGATTGGATTCCACGGGGCTCTGCCCTCTTCCTGCCCCCAGTTCAGAGCTGAACTTCAGCATCTGCTTCAAAAGTGTCCAGCCCTCTCCTTCACTGAGTCCCTCAAAAAAGGAAGAAATAACATACCACAGACTCCGCTGTCACCTGCACAAAGGTTACTACAGATTGAGCGTGGCACTGCTCCTCTGACCACCGCAGTCAGGGCAGCTTCATCTGCCACGTCAGAGAGAGTGGCAGACGCTCACAGCCAATAGAGCCAGGTACAGGCGATGTCAGAGAACGTCCTTAGGGATGTTTCTATATGTGTGTATATATATACACATACATACACACACACAAAGGATGTCACCAAGCGTTAAGGAAAAAAGCAGACAGTGATCAGCGTTTCCATCACCAGCAGAGGCTCTGAGCCCCACCACTTACACTGCTGGGGCAATACAGTCATCCAGGGAATGTTTAGAGGCAGGAAGAGGGGGAACAGCCAGCATGAGCCAGTGAGAGGGATGAGCCGGTATTTCTCCCTCAGTCTCTGTTTGGAATGACATATCTGATGTCAGAGCATTTGTTTGCTTTTCCAGACCCAGGGAGGACCAGAGCAGGTCAGCTATGATGTCCAAACACTGCACCCAGGACAAAGTGGTCGCTGCAACAGGCCACGGGCATCCTGTTCTTCAAGTGTGTTTCAGATGGAGGCTACATCAAGAGCACACAGCATCACTAATAATGACACTCAGATGAAAGCTGAGATGAAATTAAAGGTATGCTGCAGGAATAGTGATTTGGCTGCAGCAGGGCTTGAGTTTACACTTTTGGCCTGATTGGTCTTTAATTTCGTGGGTGAGCTCCACTGACTCCAGAGGCAAATCCTGGTTATGTCAATGAAAGATGAGTGTGCCACATGGGGAATTTTGAGATTAATTAAAAGCAGGGCAAGTCATCTCTGTTAGTTACTCTGCCAGTAAAGATGGCTCAGGTGTCTCCTCTCAAGTGGGCGCTGAAGCTGTCACTTCCCTTCACGGGTGGTTTCAGCAGCTGATCAGGCTCCTTTTTAAAAATGCACACCTAATATTTCATTTAAATGTGATTTTTATTAGTGTCTCACCTATCCTGCCATTAGGTCTTTATCTTCTACCTTCCAGGAGTGCTGAATTAGAACTCCATCAAAACGCTGAACAAGATTTATTCAATTTTTCTGTGATGCCACATTTTTTTTTTCCTTTCCCCTCTCTCTGGTCACTAACGGTACCCTGAGCAGCCTACAAACACGCTGGTCATCGCAGTGGTCCTTTCTGAGCGGAAGTCAATTACCAGCTAATTTTCTGTCCTGCCTCTGAAATTCCAGTGCTTATTAAGAATTGCCTATCAGTGAGCCAGCTCCTTCAGGAGTCTTGATTAGGACTTTCCAAGGGCTGCTGACACACAGAGATTTCTGAATTCTTCCTGAGCAGTCTCAGTGCAGAGCAATCACTTTTCACATTCCAGCTCTGTCTAGAAACCACAACGGAGGACACAGAATAATATTGCTGAAAGAGCTGATGTTAAGAGAGTGCTTAAAACCACAGAGGGCCCATTTCTCTCATGTTTTCCACCCCGTGTTTTCCGTGCACCTACTGCAAGTGGGTGTACAGCGTTAGGATTATGGTGAGGGGCAGCTTTGCTTTAACATTTCTCTACCGAACAGACTTGTGCTGGGGTAGGTGGCACACTGCACTTCCTGAAGGACAGCGGTGAAAGCTTCTGGCTTGGAGATGGTTGTCATTGAACAGATGTTCAAGCAGAAGACCCGAGAGCAGAGCTGTATAGAAAAAGGTTCTGGCTGTGGAAAAGGCTACATAAGGAAAACCTTTCTTCCGAGTCTGATGCCCCTGTGTTGGGATACCGAGCTCGATGAGCACAGTCAGTAATTCTATCTAGACATGGTTAGTAGGTTCGTGACCTGGCAGCATATTCCTCCTGTTGCACAACTGTAAATCACCACGCGGCGTACAAGGGACTGGAGGATGACATCCTCTCACTCCAAAACATCGCTATCAAAACAAAATACCAGTCTCACAATTGCAATCTGTATACTAAAAGTTTTTCATGCATTCTAAGCATCAAACATGAATTCATTAAAATTATCAAAGACCACGAAGAACTCTGTGTTTTTTTAGCAATTGCTGGACGAGTACAACAAAACCGAATTATTAAGCCTTCAATAGGTATAGACAACGTAGAGCAGAAATAGGAGATGATGAGATGAAGGAAAGTATGTCATTTCCCAAACCCTGACACATTGTGTAGTCACTTGTGAACGGGAAGGCAGCCAGACATTCCTACCTTAGCAGGCTCCTGTTAACGGCCGTGTACGCTATCAGAATTCACAGCATTCTGCCTACCAGTGGGGTACCCAGCACCGGACAAATGATTTCATTTTGTCTTTCCATCATAAAGAAATACACCTGGAACTTTAACTGATAAACAGCTTGGCCAATGACGGCTAACGCAGGGAGACCAGATCTCAGAGGACACCATGGAAGACAACTGTTCTGCTACAGATGGTGCAGTGCTTGAACAAGCTCATTAAACGCTTGTAACAGGAACCTTGCTCAGAGTATAACTCCTGGATCACTGTCCCTCCTTGGTGACACGGGCCTTGTGTCTCTGGTTATGAGCTGCTTCCAGTGTGAGGCGCAGAAGAGAAGTCCTGGGCATTTACGATCCCAGGAGAAACCTTCGTAACTTCACAGCAGCAGGATTTTGGGTCCAAGTTGGAGATACGCAACTTGTGATCCCACAGCATGAACACACAACATGTGTCTACCTGAGCTTGACAAGAATTTCCATACTTTCTATCCTTAATTTTCAACTGTCAGGAGTTCTTTTGGAAGAGATTTGTTCTTTTATGTAATATAAAGATATATTTATGGTGGTATTTGCAAACCAATTTTGGTAAATGAGAGGTATGGAGAAATGGAAGAAGCTGCTGCAGATGAACATTTAAATTTAAAAAATTTCCTATTATGTTAAGGGAACATGGATAAAACCCCCTTTTTACTTCAGAAACTGAAATGGTTTTGAAAACCTTGTCCTAGTTTTCAAAGCAAAAACTAGTTCAGTAAGAATTTTGTATAACAGCAATTTTCTAGTGTTAGCCAAATCTCTTCATTATGACTATTCTTATCTATCACAATAAAAACACCCAGTAACATAAACCTTCAGTAAAAAGTATAAAACAGATGGAAACAAAACTTTCATAGACCTTATCTCTTGCCTGTGCTTAAATGGAATTATGTCCTTGGAAACAACCAACCAACCAACCCCTGTAAAGCACCCTGCAATTCTTCTTTGCAGCACTCTTACTGTACAGCCTATCTTTTGCTGTGAACGAGCCTGCCTGTATGGAATTTCCAAGGAACTGCCGTCACATAGCTGTTCCTAGTGTTCCTACAAAAGCACACCACTGTCCTGCTCATAGGTCCACAGACAACCTCCATGGTGCCAACCATATTCTTCTCCAAGCAGATACAGTCCAATTAATCACATGGAGCTCCTCCCCGCACTCCAGCTCACTGACAGTGAACAATCAGGGAGTGTGAGAATGGTGGGGCTTAGCGAACTTCACCATGCCTGCATGTGACCATCGCTGTGCTAGGATAAAACAGGTTAAATGTTGTAATTTAGAAAAAAACCCAACACCTTGAGTTTTCACCCTCTCAAATTGTTTGTGAGCTCTGCAGCGGTGACCCTAAGGCCTGTGCGGTAGAAGCTGCCTGAAGTGACTCTGCATCTTTGTACGCAGAGCTGTGTGTTGGGTGCGGTGTTGGAAAACTGCAGTTGAGGCTCTCAACTGAATCTCTGTTTTGGGGGGTTTCTTAATTGCTTTTGGGCTGTAAAGAGAAGAAACAGAATTGCTCCCTCTCTAAGCAGAGAGAGTGGGGGTTTGCTTTCTTCTGCTAAAACTCAGAAAATCGTGATGCTTGTATTTATAATGACCAGTAACTTACTCTACAAATAACCTCACTAGGGAGGAAGTCACTGCGATGAGGACCATGAGAACCTGGAACAAACTGTTCACGATATATTCAGACGGGTTTAATCTCCAAAGGCAGACCCATAAATCCCATCTCCGTGGGTTTCTTCTCCTGACCTTGAACAGGACATGGGGACAAAAGAAATAAATATTCCTCTTTTCCGCGAGGAAGAAAAGATTAGGCAGTTCAGGCCACAGAATTTTGTTTTGTGTGGCAAACCCTTAAGGGTGTTTAATCAGCTTATCCATCCGTGCCGTTCCTAACGGAGGGCCATCTAAAGAGAGCAATCTAATAACAAAGCATACACACCATTTAACTGGGGCGTTTTTGCTTACCTACCATAATATGGTTAGCACCACGGCTCACCATTTGTATTTCCATCCAGCTGTCGAGTGTGGGAATGGTAATCTCTAGAATTGTTGTCTCCTCAGGCCGGGATAGTTGTATATTCATAAAATTCCTGGTGTGCATCTTCTGTTAAGTGGTGCAAAAAGCAATGAAAGCAACAGTAGCTGGTTCAGAGAAAGCTTATTGCACATGCTTTGGCTTCTCCTTTTTTGAAAGCCTCTGTGATTTCACAGATTAAAAAAAAAAAAAAGAAAAAAGAAAGGTTACTTTTTCTTGCAGCTTCCTCCAAACTGATCTGTGGAAAAATGCAGCACATGGGCCTAGTTGAAAAGCCTTCACTGAACCGGGCCAAATGGAAACTTGTAAACCTGAGACTTGTACCCTATTGCAAAACTGCTTAGTTAAAAAACAGACAAATGATAAAAACAGAATGAAAAATATACTAGGTGTGGAAAAACGGAACTCTTTCAGTGGGTGTACGAGAGACTGGAGCTGTAAACAGTTAAGAAGAAAAAAGCCTTTTTGTGTTCCACCTTCCTGCGAGTCTCCTGTACTCCACGCCAGCATACTGAGCCTTCTAGGATTACCGTGGGAGGCGGCGGGGCGAGAATGTGACAGCGAAGCAGGTGACCGGACATCCCATACTGGCTGCTCTGAATAGCAAAGCATCTTGTTCCCAAGCTGCGCTGTGGTCAGTCGGCTCTAGGCGCTGCAGGAGGGATTGCCAGCACCGCCCTCAGCCCAAGCTGCTGTTACACCTACAGCAGACGCGAAGCAATGCAGAAGGGCCTGGTGCCCGCCTGCCTAGCGGGGTCATTTTAATGAGATTATTCAGTCAGCAGCACAACCTGAACTGCAGAGTTCTGTGGAAACGCGTGTGTCCCCCGCAGACCTGAAGAAGAGGGCTGCACAGCCAGTGCTGACAGCTCGGTCTGCAGAGGCGTTTCCTGGGGTCACCCTAAGGAGGGTCATCTTCCTCCAGCCGCATGACACAGCAAACCCCCAAGCACAGGTAACATTCCGTGGCCATCAGTGCAAGCTGCCACGGGGACCAAGGCAGCAGAACTATGGAAATGTGGATGCGCAAACGTTAGGACAACTCTGCTGATTTGCGCCAACTCTTAAAGCCTTGCTCTGCAGTACTCTGACACAGGCCTGGTGGAGCTGACGGCTGAATGACACTGAATGACAGAGGCAATCAGATCAGAACAGCCCGTACAGAGAGGGCCCAGTTATCAAAGTGACCCCCCCACTGGCTCCAGAGCTGGGATCGCATTAACCACACCACAGAGGGCACTTCACAAATGCCTTGTGCTCCTAACATGCCCCGTGAACTCCCTTCTGGACGTTCAGGTGCGCGCCTTCCCCTGTGCCACAGAGAACCTGGGCGCTTCCAAAGGCCAGCACGGAGGGAGAATTCGCTCTGTGACTCTTGGTGCCTCCAGCACTTTGATTCCCAGTTAAACACAGCAATGCAGCCTGCGCCCCGTTCTCACCCGCCCTGGAGGTGCTCATGGCTGAGCTGGAACACTGCACTTTTCCCTTCCAGAGCCATGTTTGTGACAGCAATATAGTTTGCATATAATTAGGAAAAAATTCACTGCATGAAGAAGAAAAGACTGGTTTGTAAGGATGTGGATGTGAATTCTAACATTTGTGAAGAATGAAGTTAATTGGGAAACATGAACGCTTGCACCTAGTCACAGCCAATAGGTGTAAGTGAGAAAAGGGATGAAGAAAGCACCTTCTCAGATCACGCAAAGCATTCGCTCCCTCCTCTTCCTTGTCAGCAGCGCGTGATGAAGAAATACAGAGAGTAATGGCTGAGGCAAATCCAGAATACAGAGCACTTCACTTCATCCTGTGAGCTGGTACCACAGCGCAGACCAACAAGCGGTGTTTCCTGGAGGAGCAGCTCACTCACAACCTGGCAGCGTTGCTCGGGGAGAGCCCCTCCTGCTCCCTGCTCTGAACTCACCCTGACTCGCGATGCCATCACAAAACTAATCCATGACACCGAGAAGGAGCATCGGTTAGAGCTAATGAACGCCACCGAGGTGTTCTTCTCAGTAGTGTCATTTGAAACAGAAAATTCTGGGGACCATTTTTAGATCAGAGTTTAATTTCAAGACACACAAGAAGCACGGGGATGGTACCAAAAGATGAGAGAATTAATTGGATTGAACTTGTGCATCAAGACAGTATCAGCTCTAGGGGCTGTTAAACAAAATGAAACCTGTGAGGAGAAAAA